>CM017443.1:10716172-11046954 GCA_007726485.1 Eragrostis curvula
GAAAATTACTTTACCGTGGGTCCCACGTTTGATGACATGTGGGCCAGCGTGGTGGTGCATCGTGCGCACGTTGCATGAACACGCTGGCAAATGAAATCAGCGACGAAAAATACTTGGGTCTTGGGACCCCGTCTCCTGATACGTGGACCCCAGTTTCCTTTCTGTGCGTCTTGTGCCATTTTTATGCGGTCAAACGAAATTTAGTAGCGAAAATAGTTTGACCGTGGGCCGTGGAGCCTGACTCATGGGCCCCATCTTACTGTCCAGGATGCCACGTAGGGCAGAAAGGCCCTGGGACGGGTATATGACGAAAGTTGTGGGTCCCACGTTGACTGACATGTAGGCCCGCGTAGTGTTGCATCCTGTGCACGTGGCATTACCACGCTGGGAAATAAAATCAGCGTTGAAAAATACTTGGGTCTTGGGACCCCCGTTTCCTGATACGTGGGCCTCAGTTGCCTTTGCCGTGCACCTTACGGGCCTCTGGCATTTTCGTGGTCAAACGATATTTTTAGTGACAAAAATGGTTCGACTGTGGGCCCCCGAAGCCTGACACATGGGCCCTCTTTTGCTAACTAGGACACCACGTAGGCCAGAATCGCCCGTGGAGTTGGGTTTATGACGAAAATTGTTGGTCGCCGTACTCGAAACGGGATTTTAGTGACGAATCGGCCACCCAGAACCTGCCCAGAACAGTAAACCGGCGACACCGGACCATACTGTTCATCAATTTATACGGATTTTCGTCAAAATAAGATTTGTTAGTGACGGACGCGAAAAAGGTCATAAAGTTGGCCGAAAACGGGAAAAAACACCCAAAATAGTGACGGATCTACAGAAAAATCGTCATTAATCAGCAGACCTATACTAGTGATTTAACCTCAGGTTTTATGATTTTAATATATCTCACAGAACCTCATCGCTTATAAACGTTACTATTAATACGACATTAATATATGATTTGATGCGAGTATCCCAGTCGATTTAAACGATAAAACCAACAAAATCGGATCATAGCCATGTAATACCCAACATCAAGACAATGTTTGTTTAGCATATTAACAGTAATTTGCGAAAAAAAGATGGAGTTTTATGATATATTATAGAAAATAAAAAACTTGAGGTTAAGGGACATATGTGTATAGTTTTGCGAAACAAAGACTACAAAACCTAAGGTTTTAAAAAATTTACTCTAAATAGGAAAAAAATATGAAGCCTCACACCCTACACCGAATGGACACACCCCGGAAACCCTAGAATTAGCGCGCTACCTAGCGCGCTTTAAAAATCGTGCAAAAGAGTAGCGGGCTGAGCAGAAAGCGGTCCATGCAAGGCAGGGAGGGAGTGTATGCGACACGTGTCACTTCGGTATTGGTTCGACGGAGGAAAGGTTTGTATGGAACTTTAAAATGATTTTTCTCTTAAACCGTAACTCCGTTTTTAAATCTGTTTGAACCGTAATTATCCTTACAATTAATGCAACAAAACAAGATCCCACATGAATATATATTTTTGATTTTTTAAATTTAACAATTGTTCCTATATGATGGAATAATTGTCCCATATTGCTGGAACAATTGTTCTTTATTGTTGGAACAAATGATCCTATCTACTAGAATAATTGTTTTTTATTATTAGAATAAATGTTCTCAAGTGATGGAACAATTGATCTCCATTGCTAGAACAAATCACAACAACGAAAAAAATCACCAACTCTCATTCTTTGTGTAGTTTCGTTGCACCGTGCGTGATGAAAAAAGTCGCTAGTCCGGCCGCGGGCGTGACACCCTGATTGTGTAGCGCAAAGCACAGAAGGTGTAGTGGGCTTCGTGGGCCGCGCTACATGCAGCCTCCCGATAGCTCGAGGTACGCATAGGCGGTCCCATACGCCCACCATCGTTCGATCGACGCGCTAAATCCTCAATCCAACAATCCCGGTAGGCGCCCAGCAGGCACCACCGCGATCGAAGCCCCCTCTTCCTTTTCCCCACTCCAATGTCCAGCGGCGGCAGCTCCGGTTGCCCCCCTTCGTCAGCGGCGAAGGACCGCCGCGCTGTGCTGTCGGAGATTCTCGGCAACATCCATGGGCACTACAAGGCGGCGCTCAACCGTCTTCCGGCGGAGGAGTTGCCGACGCTGATCCCGCGCCTCCTCGAAACCGGCGTCTGCTTCGGCCTACTGGACCCCGTCTCCAACATCATCGCCAACACCGTCTGCCCCTCGGGAGAATTGAAAATATAGCATTAGTAAAGTGCTGCATCCAAAGAAGGCCATTAGTAAACGCAGCATCCAAAAAACGCCATGAGTTTGGTTCTTTTCTCTCCGATGTGTAGCACTACCTTATTTCTGGACGATCTTGCCCCTCAGGCTTATACAGGCACCCGTGCCCCTGCCGACTCGCCCGTGCTGCCGACTCGCCCGTGCGCCCCTGCCGCCTCCGCCGGAGCGCCGCCAAGCCACCTCGCCTGCTCGCGCCACCCGCCGTCGCCGGGACCTGCGGGCCTGGCAAGCGGACGCGGCGGATAGAGCTTCTTCCCCACCCAAATCGATCTCATCCCTCACGAATGGAACTTCCACCATGAAATCGGAGCTTCTTGCCCACCAAAATCGAGCTAATCGAGCTTCCAACATGAAATCGAGTTTGCTTACAACAAGAATCAAGTTCATCCCGTTCCCAATTGAGCTCTAATCTTCATGATTCAAGCCTCTTTTGCGAGCCCTTGCCCGAGCCGAACACCGCCGCGCAATGCGAGGAGGAGGACCCGGAGGAGAGGAGCCGCCGGGGGACGAAGAGGAAAGCCTCCACGGCGGCGGCGGAGGAGGACGAGGACGAGGGGGAGGCACAGAGGATGAGGGACGGGGCCATGTTGGAGATCACCACGGATGCCAGCAGCATCTCCATCCTTCCGCCGCGGCTGAACGAGAGAGGCGTCAGCAACCGGAGAACCGTCGCGCAGCGCTCGCTCGAGGGCCTGGTCACGTTCCTCATCTGCTACTTCCGCAATCTCCCCATCACCGAGGCCCTGCAATTCCTCCTCACGGCCAAGGCCGACCTGCTCGCCGCCGTCCAGCTAATCGAGCTCACGCGGCCAATGGGAGGCAGATTGTGCGCGATCTCCTCCCAAACAACGGAGATTGCTCTCAGGTGCGCCGCCGTGTCCGCCTCGCACCCCGAGCCAGCCGTCCTTGCATCTAAATCCCTCTTGCTGGCCTCACATTTTGAACAGCTCTCGCAGATTCTGACCATTGGAGGAGGCTGCCTGTCTCCTGATGCCATCAACCGGCTCCGCAAGTTACTGGATGAACCTCTGGAGCAGCGGGCTGACTCGCCAAAACCTGTCCGTCACGCGTTGATCCGCCTGAACGGCTACATCAGAGGAACCTGCAAATTGAACAAGTGTCCTTTTGCAAGCACGGAGACTCTGAGGACTCTAATTCTAGAGAAAATGCATTTGTTGTACCTCAAAGCAATGGCGCAGCTTCGAAGGACGCCTTGGGCTGTTGCGCAGACGCCATCACCATGGCCTCCTCAAAGCCGGCCTCTGCTTTGGTCCTGCTGATAACCCTGTCTCCAATATCATCCTCAACACCATCTGGTATGACACAGCGTTCCCCCAACGTCAAGAGTTCAAGGTGGACGTGATCTGCACCAATAGCATCGTTCGGATTGGGTGCCGCTCACTCAGTGGTCTCCTTGCTTTCCTTCACAGCCTCTTCCCTGCACTCACTGAACATGAGGCCATGCTGCACCTTTTCTGCTCCAATGCTAATCTTCACGAAGTCGTTTTTGGAGCAATGCAGGACCATGGTATATCCGGCTCTTATGAAGATGCCTACAGGGCTGCAGCAGAAGCAGCATTCCATCCTCATCCTGAAGCGCAAGCAGAATTCGCTGTGTCGACCAGTCCAACTTTGTTGCCCACTCTTGAGTCATCCGAAGAGGTTGGCCGTGCGCTCACCTCCAATGAGCTGGAGCTCATTTCAAGATATTTTTCAAAGAAATCTGTCAAAGTTGGATCAGTGTCATCAGTTACAGAGTTGGTTCCGTCTGCAGATAAGATTGTCAAACAAAATCAGGAAAGGTTCAATGAAAATCAATATTTCATTCGCAGAAAGGTGAAAGCTGCATTGCAGAGATATGCAACAGAAAAGGTTGTTATATCCTTCTGTCTTCTGATTATGTTGCCCTTGATTATATTGGTAAACGTCCATTATGAACTAACTGCCTTGTTACAGGGAACCCAATACGAGCTCCATGTCGTCTGTGGTACGAATTTTGAGGTACCTGAGAATGGCAAGCATGGTTACTTTAACAATCACAACGGATACCCTTACATTCATGTCAATTTTCTGGCGACGCCAAAGGGTTCACAGCCTGATAACACAGCTTCCAAACTTTTTTTCCTGGAGTGTAGCAATATTGAAAAAGACGTGGATATACAATCCTGGTTCTGCACCTTAATAGAGTTGCCTACTGATTCTGGTATGGCTTTCCTTTACTATTTTATGTCATATTTTTCCAACCTATAAAGCACCATTAACATAGTTGTTTTGATATACAAATCATGATCTGAATTTTCCATAATGCTTTTAGGACCATTTTGTTGATGGATTGCAGTTCCCTTAGAACCCACAGAAATAAAAATGAAAAAGAAACCTACGATTCGTGGTGAAATTGGTGCTGTCATTTCTGGTGAACCCTCCTAGTTGTCGGTTTGAACCTCCCGTACTAGCCACACATTCTGTGTAGCCGAAGTTGTCGTGGGACAAAAGCTTTTATCTATGTGTCTGTCGCTGCTTTATCATGAGGTTTTGTAAGTCATCACTGGCATTTCACATTCCTTGCAAATATGGTGCCCCACATTTCCCTTCAAATCTGAAAAGAGCACTGATCCTGTCAATTAGCTTATCTGCAAACCTTGTGGATTCATGAGAGCATATGGGCTCATTTTGAATTCTGTGTATCCTAGATGAGTTAACAGTAGAATTATTTGGATGCATATATAACTGGTTACTTGTATATTTGAATGTTGGCATTTATAATGGATGACTATTGAGATAAGAAGCAAAATGTTGTCTAGTCCTTCCCGTCTCACCCAGTAATAATTAGCTATGTAAAAGATTGAGGCTTACCATGCATTTCTTTAACCTTGCCATTTATTTTGAAGATATTTTATGCAAACCCTCAGTTTAATTTTAAGAGTGTTTGAAGATTAATTTGGACCCTTTTTTTGGCTTGCCGCTGAGGCTTTTTTTTTTTTCTTTTACTGAGCAGGTCGGTGTTTTCATTGCGAGTATAAAGGAAATAAGATAGTGCATCCGGCTTTTGGAACTTATCGTGGCCGTGAAACAGACTTCGAGGAATTGGCTTCTGGGGAACGTAGAGCTGGCAATGAGGGGCTTATCCTCTTTGATAAACTGATGATTGATTGTGTGGGGGTTTTATGTGAGGATGACAGCGTCTATTTTGATCCTATTGTGGATTCAGAGTTTGCTCAGGGCATGAATGACATAGTTAAGGAGGAAGAGGAAGCACGTGAAGAGTTTTTCAGGCAGGATATTGCAGTTGAAGATGCTGAGGACACAAATACAGAGGAAGAGCAAACATGTGAAGATGATTACTATTTATCGGAGGATGAAGAAGGGCATGAAGATCATAACTCTGAGGCTCTGGATGTTGATTGCGCCAAAGCTAGGGAAGAGGAAGCTCATGACGAGCTTTGCACAGAAGCTCTGGCCCTATGAAAGAGTACCTGAAATGTTCTGTCCGGCAAGCGAGACCTCGCGCTTATTCTGCAAGGTGTCACATTTTATAGCGTTTTCCAAATGTGCTGTCTTATTTCGTAGGTTCTGTAAATCCTAGGTGTAATGGTGAAATGCTACCTTCCCTGCTCACTAGTTATACATAACACGTTTGTGTAGACTTTCACCGTAATTTGTGCTGCTATTATTTTGTAGTTAGTCTGCAAACTTACATAACCCGTATGAGCTTGTTTTATTGCTGACATGTTTAACTGCTAGGTTGTTTTTGTGTATTGCCAGTTTGGTTTGACATGGGTAATTGTTGAGTTGTTCTTATGGGTGCTGCATTGCTCGGAGCCTGTAATAATGTAACAGAATTTGAGGAATGTGACCCAGTAATGCTACCTCTGTTGAAGCATCAAGCATGAGCCACCCTGTGGAAGTGCTTGTTGACTCGACCATTCGCTATACTTCAGCATGATAGTGTAAAAGAAGTTTTACGATTCATCTATGGAAATGTTTGCGGTGTCAATCATGCATCAAATTGCATGCCGTTTGCCTTTCATTTGTTATTCTATTATTGTAGAAGCCTCTGGCTATGCAGCAGCAGACACCTCGAGCTGAAACTGTACTTATTACAAGAGTAAGAGCAGCAGCTCGATCGCTGTTTCAAATTGAAGAAGAAGCTGCACAGCTGCCATTAAACGTAGAACCAGTCAATCTGGAGAGTTTGGAATATCTGAATGACCTAAACTTGGTAGCTCGGATGGTTTGGATTTGTAGAAATCAAACAAGTCCAGAGAAGAATGGTTTCTGAATTTGTTCATGGAGACGGCGGCACGCACTGTATTGTGATTGTGATGCCGGGCATGCGCTCAAGCACACCATGATGCGGCAGCCGTGCATTGTGCGCCGTCGCCGCTGGCTGCTGAGCTAAACATATCCACAAGGAAGTTGACGAGTTAGGATGGATGGATGGATGGATGTCCCTACGCGCCGGTTGGGTCTGCCCTCGGCAGCCACGGCGTGCGTCTCGCTACGATCGCCTTGGCAGCCTCTCCGCTGACTGCATTGAAAAGCTCTTGTGGCAACGTTTTCTCAGTCGCATGCATTTTTGGTATTATACAGTAGGACTGTAGGACCCTTTGGTTATGCGACAGTACTAAGCTCAACGCGTAACACAGCACTAGCTCCTTGCGCGAAACAAATTTCAAAGAGCTGACCCAACGACCAAGTTGATAGCTCGGACACGCAGAACAAAAACTCAGGCCTCGAAGAAGTGGTGGTCTGTAGAAAGTTCAGAATTCAGATGTGTACCATAGCGTTTCCGTCAAAAAAAAACAAAAAAAAACAAAGAAAGATGTGTACCATAGCCCAACGAAGTGTAGTGTAGGACTGTGCCATGGCCCAACCCAGTTCACATCGCTGCTTCTTCCCCTGGCTCGCTAGCTGTCACGTAAGTTACGGCACAATTCACCGTGGCATCCATGCAAGATGCATCGCAGGACAGGAGAAGAACCCCGCACCTGAATCCTGTCCACGGGCGGACGAGCAGCGCCGCGCGACGTCCCTGCCCTCCCCGAACACCGCGAGACCCCGTGTCCCCAACGCCGCGAGCACGGTCCACATCCTCCAGGCCGCGGATGCGAGGCGAGGCCAGACCATCCGGCCGGCCGGCCGCCCTCGGTGGGCGCGCGGCGAGGCAGCACCATGTTGGCTGTCACGCCTACCCCATCATTGGGATTTGGGCGCCGCCCCGACACCATGCGCGCCCCATGCATCTCAGCACGACCGGCCGTCCCTTCCAGGGCCCCCGTGTCGTAACCAACTTACCGACCGACCTGGCCACCGGCCGCCGCATCGACGAAGCGTTGATTCAACGGAGCTTTGATCTAGCTAGCCGGCCATGCATGCGAGACAAGACGCCGTTCGTCTCCGGCGCGCGCGACCTCGTGCTGCCCCCACGGCACAACGCCCACACCGGCATAAACTCGCGTCTTGCGCCCCCCGGCCCATAACCCACACATGGGTCGCCACGACTGCTTCTCGCAAGTTGTTTGCAACGCGCAACGAGCGTGTCCGGCCACTTGCACAGGACAAGTGGACAACCCCTTCGATCTCGAATCAGATTGCTGTGTCCACTTCGACCTGAATGAACATCACGCACGTCGCCAAAGGACCCAACGCAACCTAGCTATCCGACGTCCAAGAAGACATCTAGTAGCTCATCACGGCCGGCGCCTCGCGATCCGTGTGGAGGACGGTGCTCCTTCCCGTCCGTGCATCGTCTCGATCGCCAGATTTGGGTCGACATCCTGTGTGCGCCCGCGTGCCCCTGGTTTCAGCCGTGTTGGCGCTCGTGGCTACGCATGGTCGTGGAGTGGTCGGTTCAGCAAGTTAAGACAAAGCTTTAGTGCTCTTGGGCCCGCCACGGCCGTGTCAGTGTGTCCGGGGAGAGTGGTGCCGCAACGCAATGTAGGCCCGCGAGGGTGGCCCAGATCGAATCAACATCGGACGCAGCAGCACAAAGATCTTCGCGTACACCGGCCAGCAGCGTGTACGTACGTAGTACGAGAATTGTGGATGATTGATGTTACTTGTCTCTCTTTTTCTTTTTTTTATCTTGAGAGATGTTACTTGTCTCATCAGTACAGTACGTAGTGTTTAGCGGAGACTTGATATCCTGGTGTTACCGGCGGCGGATTGGTTCTCAACCTGGAAATATCTGCTCATAAGTCATAACGTGTTACTGAAATCAGGCTTTGCACTTTCTGCTTTTCTCAGATTGATATATCCTACTGAATGGGACTTGACGTACGTATTGTCACGGACACGGCGTAAACTGGATCAGCTCTCAACCTGGAACTATCCGCTCACAGCGTGTTACAGTAGACTTGTGATGTTTGAGCCTGCACTTTTTCTGTTTTTCTCAGATTGATGCAACTGGTTTCGAGTTTCTGCTCTCCGCTGAATGAGACTTTACTGCTGTCCATCATCGTAGGCGTGGAATTTAGAGGTTTGGGGGTGTTCGGCGCATAGGGGTAGCATTACTGTAGCATGATTCTAGCAAAATATAGATTAATTAGGCTTATTAGATTCGTCTCGTAAAGATATACCCATCTGTAAAAAGGTTTTGTCATTAAACTTTATTTAATACTAAATTCTCTTTGTTTAGAGACCTCTAAAATTTAGCGTTAAAAGAAACGAACAGGCCCAAATTGTCGAAGATAGCGGTACGGAGCCAGGACTGACCTACCCTGCGCTTTTTCAACGTAGAATTGCAGGCGCGGCGCGGCCATCAAGCGTGGCCTACCCATTAGCTAGCCAACGCACGCACACGATCGAGCTTGGCTCAACAACCATCAACGCACGCACACGATCGAGCTTGGCTCAACAACCATTGTTCTCCCTCAATTGTAGGCTCATTTCGGAGGAGCTGCTGATAAGGAGCCTGCACTCTCTGTTTTTCTCAGATTGATGCAAGCAATTTCTAGTATCTACCTTCTACTGGGTGGGACTTGACTATTGTCATCATTGTCGGCGTGGAATTTAGAGGTAAAATCGTGGAAGATGACGCTACGGTACCAGGGATGACTTACCCTGCGCTCTTTCATCGTCCAAGTTTATTTTTCTATAACTTTTCAGCGTCCAAGTTGATTGTCCTCCCTCAGTTGTGTCCATCGTCGAGTTGTATAATATTTGACAATCACTGCTCTCAAGGGTAAAGATTGTCAAAGGGGCTCTACTCACGTGTCTATCTCAGCGTGTAGAATTCAATTCGGATGTTTCTTCTTCTTCCTGAACTCGCTTCTCGTTCGACTTGTATAAATTTTGACGAATTCGCAGTCAGAACTCGAACGTCTATGGTCCAACCGTACGATTAGTGTGTAACACTTGCAATCAGCGAACCAACTAGCCAGTCGCTCACCAAGTACCGCTGTAAGATTAGTGTGTAACACTTGCACATAGCCCATATTGGTGTCTCTGTTGCTCTGACTTTTTTGCAAATAGAAATTCCAGTTGCACCTATCCCTGGTAGACTGTTATAGAGTAACTGATGTTGACAAGTCAATGGGTATATGGCAACCCATTCCATGCATCTGTTGATCAAGAAGGTCAAGACACACGAACAACCAACTAGCTAAGTAAACTACTCTTCCATCATTTTCACCGAGAGACTTCAAGGATAGACCCTAATTGCATTTCCAATGCGAGCATGGTGTCCTACATACATTATTCAGCTCAGCACGTCCTACATTACATTTCAAATAAACAGGAGACTGAAATAGAACATAATAATAGTATGGGCGACATGGGCCTAGCTACGTGAGTTGGGTGGAAGTGGTTCCAGGGGACATATGTCCCTAGTAAAATCTAGTACGCTTGGGTAATTTGTAGGTGTCAAGGGCTCTATGGACTCCCGGTTAATTCAAATATAACGACATCGCGTAACAGATTATTTCCATTACTTTTGTTAACTATGTGAACTCTGAATCGAAGAACTGTGTATTACTAAATGGGTAAGGGTGGGCATGCCTCTGTGGCACACTAGCCATCCGAGCATTGCTCGATTGGCCCCCAAGACTTCTTGTTTGTTGTAAACTAGTTGGTACTCTTGGACACATGAGATTCATGCTTACGAAAACTATAGTAATCAAAGACATTTCCTAGCCACCTTTAGAAAATCAAAACAAGTAACTGGCAATCGATGATTCTGACTCAGTCGCCAACCACGTGTCCGACTGTTTTCTTTGGCTTTTCCTCTGTGCCCCGAGTTCACCGGAGAAGTTAAAATAACATCTACCCAAACCCTCCAAAACTATATAACCATCGTTCAAAGATTTTGGGAGCATGTGAATTAGGAGCTGCAATAGTAGTATCCTAATGTGCATGCAGATAAAATTTCGACTGGTCCATGTTTTCGTAAAGTTATGAACCGTCTTACGCATCAAGATTAACAAACAACTCAATAAGCAAAACATAAAACAATGAAATTTGGGGTTACATCTAAATTGGCGGTGGGGAATCATTGAAGGAAAACGAACAAGAGCCGCTCGATCAAATGACGGAAGAGATCCGTCACACTTGAGTGGCCATGTGGGCAAGTGGGTGCCCACTGCCCAGTGGCCAGGGCCCCGGGGGTCCAGGAGGAAGGAGCGCAGGAAACCGGCCCGCGCAAACCGTCCGTACTGCCGCGTCGTGCCGCTGCACGCACGCGGAGGCGGCGAGAAGAGAACCCGTCGCCGTCTCGCGGTGGGTCTCGCTCATCTCACCGGGAAACCCATAGCCAGCGACGCTACAGTGGCGTGCGACATTCGCCGACACGGATATGGGCAGCGCGCGCGCAGCTTGGGCAGCGACCGGCGGCGTAGGAGCGTGACGTCGCGCTACGGGGGCGCCATACCGGCCGCACGCCGCGCCGTATCCCCCGACCCGTCGCGCGGGCCCTGCAGCCGCCGCGCACGTCGCTCTTCGCGGATATGCTGCTATGGCTAGCGCCGCGCAGGGGACCAGCCCAAACGCATACGGACACCGCCCAGGGCGGAGCCAGGCTTTTTTTTTCTTTCCTTTTTGGTCAGCTTACACCAACCGTTTTCTGAAAATCAGTGAGAAATCATTGTGGTTTATGGTGCTAACCATGGCCGTCCGTGATGCTGACACCGACACTTGTCTTGCCGGATTCACCCCGAGTCTACGTGATTATGAATCGATCACGATGTAGACTCGTGTAAATTCCGTCTTATCCTCAGGTGATGTATATTTTGGTTTATCGCCAGGTGAATATCACACATAGAAGAAAAGTTAAACAATATTCTCTGCTACAGTCTTGCCCAAGAATTCGTCAGCACGCGTTGTCTTTGCACATCCACATAAATCACTAAGAAATGAGTGAATTATACAAAACACTAGATTTTGAGACTATGTTCCCACTTTGCATCACTTCATCGGCTCCGCATACATCAGGTTTTAGCTCAATATTTGTTTCTTTGCACCACCTTTTATCCTTTCCTAACCTTAAATTCACCAATCATACTCGCATACACTTTGGAATGAGCTATATAAAATAATAGTATGACAATCCTTACTACATGAGCACGACAATATTACAAATAATCAGAGTCATATTCACATATGTTAGTTTCTCTTGGTAGGGTTTTCCCCCAGTTTCTATCAAGAAACCGAAGAAGAAACCCGACCAAAGGAGGCCTTAGTTGCCAATGAGGAAAGAAGTGAAAAATGAACGAATGATTCTTTATATGCACTCCTTTCGACTTAGGTTACATGACGTTGGTTAGTCATAAACAAACTAAACAATGTCATATATGAAAGAAAAACATGAGTATTTGTATACGTACGTAAGTGTAACACCCCTCTTTTCGGAGCCAAAAAGAAATAAATTCAAAATGAAATAAATAAAAAAGAAAAGCTAAAAAGGAATAAAAATCACTCCAAATTTAAACTTTTATCCAACCTCTTACCTTCCAATGATTTTCGAAAATAAAATTCACTAAAGTAATTCAAACCTAGATTTGAATTTGAAAATTTTCTAAATACTTAAAGTTGTGCTCAAGTGTTTGCTTTCATATAAAAATATATTAAAAATTTGAAGCTTTTGAATTTACAACAAATAAAATCAAAGTAGGATTAAATCCCAAATTGATTTTATAAAATTTTGAATTTAAATCTGCATCAAAACTTCACCATATGCATTCATGTGTTTTATTTGGTTTGTTTTGAGGTTTTGATCAACTTTTGTTTTTGTTTGAATTTGAAATTCATTCAAATTCAATTTCCAGGAAAATGAAAAGCCTTTCTCCTTTTCTTTTCCCTCTCGGGCCGAATTTCCCTTCTTCTTTCCTTCCAGCCCAGCCTCTCCGGCCCAGTCCCGCGGCCCAGCTCGCCCGCACGGCCCGCTCACCCTCTACCACTGACAGGCGGGACCCGCCTGTCAGCATCATCTCCTCCACGCGGCGCCGCCGCCGCGCCGGCCCCTACCGCCTCCGACCCGCCTCCACCGCGCGCGCCGCACGACCCGCCGCGCTGCCGGACGACGCCGTAGCGGCCACGAAACCGTTGTCCATAAAACGAGCAGCTTCTCTCCCTCTCGCGCGAGCTCTCCCCTTCCCTTCCTCTCTTCTCTCTCCTCCCCTCCGGCGAGCTCCCCGGCCACCGCGGAACCACGCCTCCTCCTCCATCCTCTGCCCCGCGAGCACCCCCGCTCCGCGCGCCACTCCATCCTCGCAACGGCCCGCGCAGCAGAGTCGCGCGCAAGGAGATCGACGACGACCTAGCTCCGCCGCCTTTTTCCTCCGTCGGCCAGCCGCCTCCCGTCCTCCTCCGTCGTCGTTGAGCACACGGTGAGGCTCCCCGAACCACTCTCTCTCTCTCACGCGCAACTTCTCTTCCTTCCTCTCGGCTCGCACGCGAGTCCACATCGAACGCCACCGCCTCACTCTACTCCGGCGAGCCACCGCGACCACTCCACCGCTCCCCGTCGACAACACGTGCCACCCACGGCTCCGCCATCTCCCTAGCATCCTCCGCGACGAGATTCCATCGCCCCTCGTCGACTCTACGCGCCGGCGGCGAGCTCTCCGGCCATCCTCCGCCGCACGCACTCCCCCTGGTCCACCGTGGACCGGTGGACCACGGCCCCTCACCGGTCTACAGAGCCCGTGGACCGAGTCCACGGGATTTCCAATAGAAAAATAAAACGAAAATCAAAAGAAATTCCCAGTCCTGGACATTTTACAGAGAAGCCCTTAAACTTTTCTGTAATTATGTCTAAAGCCCTATCTTTTTACAGAAAAGACCCTAAACTTTTCTGTAATTATGTTTTAGCCCTCATCTTTTTACACCTAGACCCCCAAACTTTTCCATAATTACATAATGGTCCCTAAAACTTTCTGACCTCACAAATAAGTCCTTAAAACCTTTTTGTAATTACAAAAGAGTCCTTTGTAATTACAAATAATTCCTCTAATCTTTAAATATCCATATCTTTTCAACCATAACTCCGTTTTGAGCGATTCTTGCGCTCACGAATTCGTAAAAACGCGTAGTACATCGTGCTACTACTATTGGAACCCCACATCACACCTAAACATCATCAATGTCCCAAAATCCCCTCTCTCCTATTACATCCCTTTTTATCGGCAATCGTGCGATGTCAAACTCGCATGTCACGATTGTTGCTCACCCAAACCTAACCAATTCTGTGGAGCTAGTCGTCTAGTACTTTCCTCATGACGACATGCATCCCGCTCCATTCTTACACCGCATATTCATTCATTTATCTGCTAACGATAAATCGTTCATGCGGTATTGCTTCCAAACATCGTAACCTTTTATATTCCGAATTCGATTCCGAACTTAGCCTTGACCAATCCTCGTCCAATCAAGCTAAAACCTAACCCTGCCCCCAACACCTATTCCGATGTTATCACCAATTCCTTATCAAGCCCT
Organism: Eragrostis curvula; assembly: GCA_007726485.1. Classification (NCBI taxonomy): domain Eukaryota; kingdom Viridiplantae; phylum Streptophyta; class Magnoliopsida; order Poales; family Poaceae; genus Eragrostis; species Eragrostis curvula. The sequence goes on from CM017443.1 coordinate 10,730,381, forward strand.
ATCGCTTTATCATCTTCTTTTATAAGTAATGTTTTTATTGGGTATTATTTGAATGATTATTTTATCGTTATTCTAATTGCCAATTTGTTCTTAATCTTTGACCTTGTTGATTTCTCTGCAATCACGCATTTATGCCATGCATAATCACGTACACCCACTGCATACACTTTCACCTGCACTCATGCATGTTCTTTTATAGGAATAATATAGAAGCTTGCATATTAGATATGCACGCAATCGCCATCAACCAACCTTGCGCATCTCATCATCTTCACCCTAAAGTAATCAATAAATGGAGAGCATCTGCATAACCCCACACGCTCAAGTTCATCTGTTAGAGAACATAAGAGATTAATAACGTGTCTAGGTGAATATGGCCTTTACAAGGCCAGGTATATCACCTATGACACATAACATGCCCTGCATTAGACATGATGCATCATGCATGTTTCATGCCTCATGATCTTCACTAAAGATTCTCTTGATTCTTAATTGGAGTTTAATTGGATCTTATCTGGTTCTTTTTGATCTTTATCTCCTTTTGCGGTAGTTTGTTTATACGCTTTATCTTTATACGTTAGTTTACGCGAGAAACGAGGAAGATCTAGAAGAACACAAGCTTCAAGGAAGATCTAGAAGAACTCAAGCTTCAAGAAGAATCTAGAAGACACAAGCTCCGAGGAAAGACTTGAAGACATCGACATCGACAAGAGCTCGAAGACCTAGAACTCGAAGATTAGGAAAGCGTTTGTCAGGCAAGCTCTACATCTCCTTGATCATGATTGAACCTATTGCTTTCGCATCGGACCTATAGAGCCTGTTCTAGTAATATGCATTGCTTGTTATTTTACTACTTGGGTAGTTATGACCTACTTGCTTGCTGGTATAATGCCGCTATATAGGCATAAATACCAGAATCCTTGATTACCCTTGTTTACCCCTCTCCTTGATAACCCCAGGACAGTTCCATCATTTCTATGATGGTACAATCTCCTTGCTAATAGAAATGCTTAGGACTCCTCGCAATGTTTCTACATTGCCACACCTCTCACACACTTGTTTTCGAAAATGTGTTAAAAGAGTTTGGTGGTGTGAGTAAATACTTGGGAATGGGAGTAGCACAACCGTGTTAGGTGATGATGATGGAGCTGGAGATGGGAATGGGTTGGACTGCGGGCAAGACCACTGATGAGGTGATGTGGATAGTGTGATAGCCCACCAGTGTGGGATATGGTGCTTGCCCGGCCACATAAGGACCGGTTCTCTTGACCGTAAACCTAATGATTCCCGTACAACCACGGAACCCGTTATGGGCGGGACTTATCCTACCTTCTTGAGAACACTTGTAACACCACCGGAGGCTGGAAGAAGCAACGGAAGCTCAGGAGAAGACCCGGGAAACGTACCCGTGGTCCGGTCGCGGAACCCATTGTCGGTCTTTGGGAAAGCCGCCTGTCCTTGTTGGTACTCGGATCCTGCAACTCATTGCGGGAGCACGAACGCACCTGTCACAGGTGTGTTGTGCCATAGTGTGACACTTCGTTGTCACAGGCCCCTGAGTGTGATTCCGTGGTGGTTTTGCAAAGTACTCAGAGAAGATGGACTAAGCGTTATGTCACTCTCCGTACAAGAGTGCATAGCCCGTGGGGAAAGCTGTACAACCTCTGCAGAGGATAACAATTCATCCGGATGGACGTTGCCACGGCATATGGCACATTATGGTTATGCGCTTTTGAGATTAGCCACCTCTTTCTATTCTTGGCGTGTGAGTGGGTTGTAGTCAACCCGTGTTTTGGAAGTGTGGCATGGATGCCGGGTCGGTACGATCCTTGTGATCAGAAGGCCCAATTAAAATTTGGGAACTGGCGGGAAGGTATATACTCCCCCAGGGCCACCCAACTAAAATATTGACAATAAAATCTCCTGTTTTTATCTCTAAATCCTTGGCTGCTTTAGTGAACCCTGCATAAAAACGGATTTCTGCAAAGGAACCTTACAGCCCTCTCCTTGCTAAGACCAATTATGCATCTATATTATACCCTTGTGTAGCGTAGGGCTTGCTGAGTACCTTATGTACTCACTGGCTTGCATTTGTGGTTTTAGTCAGAGGAGCCTTCGTAGGAAAACGACGACGGTTTGGTTTTCGTGCCTGCACCTCAAGTCTGCTTGTGGACTTGGGCCGAGTTTCCGCTGATTGTCTGCTTCACCATTAGTCGGTCGGACGGACTTGGATAATTCTGTATCCTTGTCGAACCGCCACTAAAGGTGTTATCTCAGGTATTATATCTATTTACCTATACGAAGTATGCTTTTGATTACCATATCTGTGTTCTTGTGCGTATCAGCTACTGATCCAGGGACTGATACGTGATGCACAACATGCTCCAGAAATTGGGGTATGACAGTAAGACGGATCTGGTTGATTGAATAAGTGGTGACATAACGAAACTGTGTAAGAGGAAGGAATCGTTACTGTACAAGCCATATAGTAAATCATAACAGTATTCTTTCCTTGTTGCCAACGAAAGCTAAGCAAAATATTGCTGAGGATCCATCAGCTCATCAGTTTGTCCTACCTTCAGAACCGCACTTGAAATCACTTCAAGTGGTCAGTGGACCTGTTACAATTGTCAAATAATTGTCTTTTAGCTGCATGATCTAGGACAGTGCCCAAAACCAGTGAGCTTGATTTGGAAAAACCTGTGGCGTTGCCGGGGTTTTCTGGCCTTTACCAGGTAAGTAGTTGCTCACTTGTACTGCTGTACCGCGCTTCTAAGAAATTTTAAAAAAGAACGTCAGCAGGATGGAGACAGACCATTGGGAGAACAGAATCACATGAAGTATGTCGCGCCAATGTCCATTCATAGGCATTGTTTATATGAGCGTTTCGTTTCGCCACATCACGTCAACAAGGGAAGAAAGAGAGAGAAAAGGTTAACATTCTGCCGCCCTTTCCCTAAAATATATAATTTCCTCAAGAACATTCTGCTGCTCTTAAAAGCTGGGAAGCTCTCATCAAGGAAAGGTGTATGTATGACATTCGTGGCATCTCCAAGACATATATAGCTTCAACTTGGAGCATGCGCCTAAGCTACTTCCACGACCAATTGAACCAAATAATGCTGAGAAAAACAAGTCGCGCCAAATTTGCAACATGATTGAGTGGAAATATAGTCGATTACCATCCATCCATGAACCTTCTTCCTCATCAGAACGCCATTCCTTTTTGTGGCTGCTTTTGCTAATGTGGGCGGTTCTGGTGTCGCAAATCCAGCTCGTCTCGTCTGTTTAGGTGAGTTGTAGTCAAAATTAAATGAAGTATTGCGTTTGTTCGGCAGAGACGCAGACAAAATACATCTCATTTCTATTTAGCCGTCCAATGTAAACACATTCCTGACAAAGCCTGGTCAGCCGTTATAATACTCGGACGCGGCGCTCACTGATTGTGAAACTACAGCGCAAACCAGCAGCCGCAAGTTCAAAAGATAAAATCGCCAGCAAGTGTAAGAGATGACACTCTGCCTGTCACTTTCGTCTCATTCTTAACAAAGACCCTTACTTGCGGCGCTTAAATCGTCTACATTGATCTGCGTAGGCACGGCCGCAGGGAAGAGGCTCATTCACAGCAGAAATTGGAACATGCTTCACATTTCTGGTATGAAACTGCTGCCTATGTGTATGTCGTCTTTGTTATTAGCTTATATCCGTAGCCAAACTTTGGAAATTTCCGTAGTCCAAGTTTTTTTTGCCCTGTTTCGGATGCGATTGGACTCATGCTTGAGCCCACATGTTGGAAATGGCCGTTCAGTGAAACACAAAGAAGTTAACAGTGCCGGCATTCAGAGCAGCACAAACTCGGATCACGACTGTTTAGCAATAGTTATTACAGTTAGTTTGGAGAAACACGGCCTCTCCGCTGAAGGACACAGCCCCATTTTCTTGACCATCGATGTCCGCAAAAAGCACCAGTACTATTGCTTAAGGGAAGGGCTCGGTCATGTCCGCGTCGAATTAAATCCGTCGGCATGCGAATTGGCCCTGCTGTTTGACGTTAACCTCCCCTCTAAGATTTTTTTTTCTTCTCCCTGCATCGACAGAGTTAATATGCATTCTTCCCTGCGTCCCTCCGCAATCCGAATTGTTGAAATTCAGAACGGGGAAATACGTCAGCGTCACCCACTCACCCCGTCGCCGCCCCTCGCGCCAGCAGCACTCCGCCAGACTTGTATATAAAGCCGCGCGGCTCCAACATTGGGACTCACCAAAACCATCAGCGCTCTCTTCTCCGCTCTATGAGCTCTCCCTCTTCCAGTGTGCTCTGTGCCCGCTAGCTGGCTAATTGTTTCGGCTCTCGCTGCCTCCCTCCTCCAGTTTCAAACCAGCCCAACACGCGCGCTCAGTGAGTAAGTAGCTGACCCAACAGAGTAGTGTCGCAAAGATGGTGAGCCGGGTCGCCGACGAGAAGCCGCAGCTGCTGTCGAAGAAGGCCGGGTGCAACAGCCACGGGCAGGACTCGTCCTACTTCCTGGGGTGGCAGGAGTTTGAGAAGAACCCGTATGATCCCGTCTCCAACCCCAACGGCATCATCCAGATGGGCCTCGCCGAGAACCAGGTACATACACCAGCCGCGCCATTAGGCAGGCCATTATCATTCATTTGTTCCACTTGCTTGTGCCCATTACCAGTGTTGACTTGTCCTGCTCTCGTGCAGCTGTCGTTCGACATGCTGGAGGCGTGGCTGGAGGCCAACCCGGACGCGCTCGGGCTCCGGCGCGACGGCGTCTCCGTCTTCCGCGAGCTCGCGCTGTTCCAGGACTACCACGGCAGGCCGGACTTCAAGAATGTGAGTACTCAATTCTAGTTTTCTAAAGCTTCCACTTGGTACTTGCCGAGTTGCCGCGCTCCCATGGCGTAATAAACAAAGTCCGTGTGTCTGACCGCGTCGCATGTACGCACGTGATCTCCGCAGGCATTGGCGAGGTTCATGGCAGAGCAGCGGGGTTACAAGGTGGTGTTCGACCCCAACAACATCGTGCTCACCGCCGGCGCCACCTCGGCCAACGAGGCGCTCGTGTTCTGCCTCGCCGACCACGGAGACGCCTTCCTCATCCCCACGCCATACTACCCAGGGTAAGGAATATCCCAACCACGCGTTGCTGCTTTTACCAAGGAGCATGCAAGTGGCGGCTGCTGACTGGCGCTGCACGCTACTCGATCGCTCGGCGCACATGGCTGACTGGCCCGTGATGGTTTGCAGGTTCGACCGCGACCTCAAGTGGCGCACCGGCGCGGAGATCGTCCCCGTGCACTGCACCAGCGCGGACGGCTTCCGCGTGACGCGCGCCGCGCTGGACGACGCGTACCGCCGCGCCCAGAAGCGGCGGCTGCGCGTCAAGGGCGTGCTCATCACCAACCCGTCCAACCCGCTGGGCACCACGTCCGCGCGCGCCGACCTCGAGTCCCTCCTCGACTTCGTCGCCGCCAAGGGCATCCACCTCGTCAGCGACGAGATCTACTCGGGCACAGCCTTCGCCGACCACCCGGACGCCGGCGGCTTCGTCAGCGTCCTCGAGGTCCTCGCCTCCCGCTCCGCTACGACAACGCCGGCGATCTGTCAGACCGCGTGCACGTCGTGTACAGCCTCTCCAAGGACCTGGGCCTCCCGGGCTTCCGCGTCGGCGCCATCTACTCCTCCAACGCCGCCGTCGTCTCCGCGGCGACCAAGATGTCAAGCTTCGGGCTCGTCTCGTCGCAGACGCAGCACCTCCTCGCATCGCTGCTCGGCGACAAGGACTTCACGCGCCGGTACATCGCCGAGAACAAGCGGCGGATCAAGGAGCGGCGGGACCAGCTGGTGGACGGGCTCCGGGCGATCGGCATTGGGTGCCTGGAGAGCAACGCGGGGCTCTTCTGCTGGGTGGACATGGGCCACCTGATGCGGGCCCGGACCTTCGAGGCCGAGATGGAGCTGTGGAAGAAGGTGGTGTTCCAGGTCGGGCTCAACATCTCGCCGGGCTCCTCCTGCCACTGCGCCGAGCCCGGGTGGTTCCGCGTCTGCTTCGCCAACATGTCCGCCAAGACGCTCGACGTCGCGCTGCAGCGCCTCGGCGCCTTCGTCAAGGCCGCCGCCGGAAACAAGCTGTGCATGCGCCGCGCCGCCGTGATGCCCGCACGGAGCTTGAGCTGCCCGCTCACCATGAAGTGGGCGCTCCGGCTCACTCCGGCCTCCGTCGACCGGAAGGCCGAGCGATAGCAGGACGTACGGCCATCCTTGTTCAGCTTGATCAGATCGGCGAGCACTGTTCATACGCTACCTCCACATGTACGACGTCCATTACTCGGCCACCGCCATATATTAGTAGTAGTAGGTGATTATTCGTTATTCAGTTCTGTGGTATATACGTACGTACGCGCTGCCATTTTTCCTCGGAGCACCGCCTGGGTTGCCGCCGAGGTGCCCGAGGGCCGCTCCTGTTGTATTAGGTAGTAGGATCTAGTAGCAGCTTAGCGATCGATCCATGCGTCGTCTGGCATCGCATCGTGTATTTTTGACCGGGAATTCTTTCGGGATTTTTCCGGTTGTTTGTTGTACGCAGTCGCTGTACCATTATTACTTCGATGATTATTGGTTACTGGTCAATAAACAACTTCCGTATTCTGTGCTCCTTGGATTGGTCGGCAGTTGGAAGCGTCGCGTCGCTCTCATGTGAAGGTCAAACGGGACCAACTTGGACAACGTCGTTTTCCAAGTTCTTTGCTTACGAGTCTCTAGGCTTGATATTAATCTATCATGAATTGACCAGCCATGTTGTTAGGATACGGAAGTCGACCAGGAGACGCGCAACGCGCACCCATTTGCTGCATGGTCAGGACAAATGATTTGGGAGCTAACCTAATCATGTCTTGATGATTGCACCTATTCGGTAGCTTGATTTCTCTTTCTCTCTCTCTCTCTCTCTCTCTCTCTCTCTCTCTCTCTCTCTCTCTCTCTCTCTCTCTCTCTCTCTCTCTCTCCCTCCCTCCCTCCCTCCCTCCCTCTCTCTCCCTCTCCCCCCCCCCCCCCCCCCCTTTTTTGGTCCTTGAACAAACATTTTGCATCTAAAAATTTGCATGATGATAGATAAATGCACATGCTATCCATCGTTTTTTTCCTTAAAATTTTTCATCCAAGTTTAGTGGCGCACCTAGAGAAGCACAAGATATTTTCTAACTTGTGCCATATGTACAATCCTACAGTTGTGTTTTGTCAATTATCGTCCTTGATGTGACAAGGTAATGGTACCACGCAAAGCTTGCTCGGAGCACCAGCGAAGCCAAATTCATGTACCCTTTTTTTTCGAGGGCAAATTCATGTACCATGGTGTACATGCTCGAGGGTCAGAAACAATTTACTCTTGTTAATATAGCATATACTGAGCTGAATATCACGTAAAAATTATGCACTTCGGAGAAGGCCGATCTCTCTAGTGTTGGACTTTCTTGAGAGACCACAAAAAAAAAACTGACTAACTTGGAACACGGATTTATTTACTGCGACGTTGTGGCTTTTGTCTCCCCTTGCTGCGAGTAAAAACACCAACTTCATTCGACAATCGAGACCGGCTGCCAGTAGTTTAGCAGGAGTGCTGGGTTCCAGCTGGAGAATCAACCATCTGCCCTTTCAAAATAGTCAAGTAAACTCGACGTTGTTCCAGGGCAACCCCATTGTTTTCTCCTTCGCACACAAACATCATCCTGCTTTACAGTGTGCTGATGGATAAGAAAAACACTTGAACTGAACACGTGAAGGCCAGTGATCTGGGCGCCAGTGTGCCGCCAAGAGTCAAGTCAGGGCGGCTCGCGACACATGGAGATGCCGAGACAGCATTCGCGTGTCGTCAGTAGGCCCTGACTTGCGACGAAGCTGCAGACAGAGATCGGGGGCAAGTCCAAGCACGGCACATGGAGCTCACACGCCCCGTGCAGTTTCGATCCCAAATGTTTCCATTGGCCACGCAAAGTGACCGAGCTGAGAGGAACCGACCAGCCCCGGGCATGGCATGGGCACAGATGTCTGGACCCGGAAGGGACGAAAACTGGTCGAGTCACCGTGAGCCCGTGGCGGCACCTGCGTGCATTCACCTTCGTCTTATCTTCTAGAACTCCGTATGTGCGCGTCTGCACTCTGCAGCGTGGTGTACCAATTATGTGTGCCACTATTTCAGTTTCACACAGGGTCACCTATTTCAGTTCAGGCTTTGCCATTTTTGAGCGCTAAGATAAGGCTGCATGACCTATCATAATGTTGCATTGCCTTTAGTGGAAAATAATGGAGAGTGAGCCCTGTAGAATGGACGACTTTCTGGCAAGAATGACTGACATCTGGATAAGCCGATAAGGTGATGTGTAGTGAAAGGTTAAGGCTTGTTCCCATTTCTATCATGTTTTACCTACTCGATACTGCACAGGCTGATTAGTTTCAGAACAACCACGTTGACATGGCCCGGGTATGTATTGCCGCCAGAGCCATTGCACATTTGTTCTGGCCGCAAGATCTTCAGCGCCGGTCCAAATTAAACAACTCGTGCGCCTCCAAATGGCATGGTTATCCTGTGCCACACTGTTGGGAATGCATGCGCCGGCCATATTTGGTTATGGAATATGGTTCAAGCAACGGGAGCATCGACAGTACTGCGGTACTAGTAAGTACCTTTAAACATTCTGGACGGTCATGAGCTTCGACGAAGCAAACACAAGGATCGATTACTTAATTCATCATATCAAGCTGCGAAGCGTGACTGACGAACTTTCCAATGTCGGCGAATGATTGGCGTCCACGAGGGCAACCGACTTTCCTCTTTTCGATACAAAAGCCCGATATGGGTGCCTGGTTACGTCTCCTCCATCGAGCCATCTCTTCCCAGATGGTGTTTGAGCAAGCCTAACAGTTAAAACAAGCACTTGTCTTATAGACAATTAAATAGACAAAACATGCAACTAACTTGTCTCAACATTTGCTATTAGGCCCATCTGCAGTCCCACCACCACACCTTGCGACCGTCGCTGCAGGTTGCGACAAGCAAGCCTCTCTCTCCTCACTTTTGCCTGAAAAATCTGACAAACTCTGACTATGCTTGTCTATTCGACATCTATTGAGCTTGCTCTAAGGGCATACTCAACGGTGGAGACAGCAGCTGCCTCTTGGTGCACGGGGTTTGAGATGTGCAGGGAGGTGTCAGTGACCCAGAACAGCACAAGCGCTACCTCAAGCGTCATTTGCACTCTCTCTCTTCTCTTTTCTCTATTAAAAAATTTAAGAGCTAGCACTAAGAGACACCGTTGGGGAAGCTTTAAGTAATCATGAAGTTGCCTTGCATAAGTAGTACAATGTACCCAATCGATCTCAATCTATATTTTTTTTGAAATAAAATAATGTCAAAACTGAGTCCATCTCCCTTTCTATGCGCCTATTCTTTAATCCATACGTGGCTCCAGTTGATAGTTTCCATTAGTAGTAGTAAGCATAGTTAATTGTGGTATACTGGTATGCATTATTCAGTGATGCTCCACTGTTAAGCTAGTCTACATCCACGATCACCAAGGTCAATAATGACTATTGATAATGTGGCTTTTTTTTAAAAAAAAATGTTCAATAATTAAGTAAGCTTGACGAAATTGTATGAGGATGGATGGTTTCATAATCCAGGTTGTTTTACAACCATAAGGTCTCTACTTAACTAACCTGGGTTTGAGTCTTGGCTCCCCCTTAATTTGGTGGGTTGTCTGCCCAGCCAAGATAATGGTTTTGTTTTTTTAAAAACAAATATAAGAAGAGAAACTACAATGTACTCTAAAAGAAATTCATAGATTAAAAAAAAAACTTTGTATGTACCCATAACCATTGTGGAGATAGCTCATAGAGAAGTCAATAATACCAAGCCACCTAAATATAAACTTATGGGTTGGTCATAGCAAATAAAAGAAACAATTATCTCTCTCACGGTATGTATACGGCGAAGCTAGTCGAGGAGGGCAAACCCTATTACATGGAGGGATCAAACTTGAAGACGAACCATAATTTAGTTAGAAGTGAATAAGGATTTTTATCGATGTTTTTTTTTTTTGCAAGGACAATGTTGCTTCGGCACTGTATATATGTAAAGACGATGAGCAACGTTTCAACTAAAAAAAAGCCTTGTATTTTCTGGATGTGGACGAAGCTCACCATGGTGAAAATTCCTAAGTATGCAGGCATCTATCAAAAAAGCAGGCAAGAACCTTGAACCAAACATGCATACACGCATGTTTGGAACCTCTATGCTTTGTGCATCCTCACCGAGAAACAAGATTTTATCATGCGTGTATGTGAGTGTCTGCATGATTTTGCCAAAAAAAAAGACATTGAAATGTAATTATCTCTTCAAAAAAAATTTGAGTACTCCTAAAAATTATATTGACTACCTTATTTCACTGTTTCACACCTAAAATAAACTTTCTGCCCAAGCCACTGCTCATTTTGGAGTGGGGGGATCCGCCTTAGATCACGGTCACCACGCCAAGGTATCCCCAACAAAGCGAAAGCTTTAGCACTGTTTGGCTCCCGACAAAATTACTGCCGCCACACAAATTCTAGTGCAAAATCGCACAGCTATCCAGTAAAAAAAAAACCCCGCACAGCGACTGTGGTCTAGTTTTTCGCCCGTAGTCATGTTCCACGACCCATGCGGTCATGCCACAATCTTTTCGACGGCACCTAAGTTTTTTTTCTGGACGAGGCGGTTGTTGAAAAGGCGAACACACTTCCGCCCGGTGAAGCTCATCCCAAATCTACGGCCGCGCTTTTCTCAACCTCGTCTGTTGGTGCTGGTGCTGAGGCGATGCGGTGTCCCGGATATTTAAATACCCAAAACTACGTGTTTTCATCGTGCTTGTCCCAGAATCAACCGCAAGCACACACGTAGGCAATTGATATCAATATACACATACAACAAAATCCTTATTTATTTTACATCACATGTTCAAACATCACAACTTAATTATACATACAACTAGCCGACCGGCTAAATAAAAGTTCAAAGAGGCAAATAAAGTCCAAAAGAACTCGCAGCGCATCTAGTGGTCATTGCCCGAGACTCCACAGGCGAACAACCTAGATGAACCTAGACCGAACCACCGGAATTATCGTCAAAGCTCGATGCATAAAAACCCATATCCGGCGGATTTTCATACGATTCTTCTTCTTCCTCTGATCAACATATTTAGCAAGGGTGAGTACATTGGTACTCAGCAAGACTTTTTGTGTATGACAAAGAAATTTATATGCAAGGTTTAACGGGAAGGAAATGGTAAGGTTTCAAAAGTAAATACCGAAAGTAAATTCAATTGAGAGTTACTAAAATGAAGGTAACTTAAAGTAAGAAATTGCATAAATGAATAAGCACATACATATTCCATAAAAATGAGATATCCAAGGCTTGTAATAAAGTAAGTAATTAACCAATTAACAACATATAACCAAAATCATAATTCTAAACAAAAGTTCCATCATTAAGGAGCTTGAGACCGCAAGCACGGCCATTCGAATGGATTAAGACTCTGCAGAGTTTGTACGCTATACCCATGGATTGTGAGTGACCGTCTATGGTGTAGCTAGCACCGTGCACTCGCGAAGTGTGCACATCGGTATCACACATGACGTTTTCATTAAGTGTTTGCTAATCTTGCCTTCCCTAAATTGCAACAATCCCTCTATACCCGACCACTAACACCCCAGAGGTACAATTTTCCCCTCCTTCAAACATGGGTAATTAGGCAAGAATTAAGAAGGTACAATTTATTGTGTTAGCAAACTTTAATCCCACACGTTATAGTAATGGGAGCCCCTTCGAATAACCCCAACAAAATCGGGAATTATCCGCACATTCTCTACTTCAAGAAGGCAAGACAACATTCACTAAATTACTTAGCCATGGCCGTCCCATACCAGCGTCCATGGTCGCACGGGAATTCCTCAAATCAAGTTATAATGTACCGGTCCTTATGCGATGTGACGGGTCTCCATTAATTATCAAAACATCATCATAATTATCATAACATAACCCGTCATCATCTAAAATTATCAAAGCATATAAATAAATCCATTAAGTGGTATAAATCTGAAATTTATAGATTAGCATGTGCTTAAACATATATACCATTTAATGAGAAATTTCTAATTCACCATTTTTAATAATAATATATAGTGTGCTTCCTAAAAGGGTATTTTCCCTAGCAATTCCCATCCTAAAATTATTTTACTAGTAAAGATAAATAGATGGTCATAAGGTTTCTAGAAAAGGGTTTATCATATTTACCTGGCATAATTTTATTGGAGCTATTAATGCACAAATTATTCCTAGTCATCATGCAAATCATTTCATCACAAACATGGGTTCAAGATGATCAAGGGGATGCTTGCCTTGCTGCTGGTCTTGTTCCAACCCTTGGTCTTCGTAGTTCGGATCTTCAGATTCTTGCTCCTCTATATGTTCTTCATCGTTTGGATCGTCTACACGTTAAAATAAATAATATCCAAATAAATACCAATAAAGTCCGAATTAAAACCAACTGAAAATGATGCATATTTTTGCATGTATGCATGAAGCATGAATTTAGATGAACCATGCAACTTGAATCACTCCATTCGGAGATCGCACGGCGATTCTATGCACGTTCGAAGTTAAATTAATAAATAAATCAAAATCGATTACATTTATTCCAAAAATGACCAAATTCTTCTTAAATGAGTTTTCAAAGCTAACATGTCACTCTTTTACAAAATGGCATATTCCTAGGGTTGAAAAGGCCATAATCACTTAGACAAGATTTTAATTTAGTTACTTTCCTAAAGAAAATACATATAGTGTGTAACAAGCATATCTATTTAAACAAAAGAAATGTAATATTTTTATTTCTACTAAAACAATACTATCAGTGGTTTGAGAAGTAGAAAACTAAGTTTTTCATCTATAGTGATTGCATGCATATCTATTAAGTAAACTTAAATAATTTTTCTATAAGAAACATTTGGTTTTCTAGAAAATAAAGTAACCCTACAAGTTATTTCTTCTAAATTTTTCCTATGATCAATTATAAATCTACAGTGTATATGGACTCTGAAAAGTCCCAAAAGTAATCTAATTTCATTTATTTTCCATATACAACTTTCCTAAACATTTATTTTCAAACAAGACATAAAGCTAACCTATTTGTTATTATGAAATTTTCCTAAGCACATATATCTTATTTTTACATAAAAAGGGGCCTAGAAACATACGGAATTTTTCCATGTATTTTTCCTAATTTTTCCCTACCATTTTTCTATCTATTTCGAGTTAAAAACGTTTAATCGATTTCTGGCCAATCGGGTGAGGACAAGTGGCGGCTTAGGAATGATTTCATTCAAATTAACGGTGCACAGTAACCGCGGCGGCTGGACGGCTCACCGGCGGCGAACTACGGCGCGGCGACGTCAACATCACCCACCAATCGACGCAGGAGGGCGAGACCTACACTCCGGTGGTCGCCTCACCCGAACTGGTGCCCTGTAGCGGTGGTGCGGTGATGACCTAAGCGGCGCGGCGGCGAAGCTACGATGAGATGCACGAAACCGAGCACGGCGACGTGTTTGTGTTAAGAATTTAGCACCTACGGCTCTCAGGAGGCTCACCGAGTAGCTGGCAAGGACGGAGATGGCCGGAGACGATGACGACGACGGCGGCGGCAGCGGCGAAACAGGGGAGGAAAAGGCAACGGTACTCCTCTGCCTAAAAATCAAGAAAAAGGTCAGCGGGGAAAGCATCAGCATCTCGTGGAGACTTCAAAAGTACTTGAACTCGACGTGGAGCTCACCGGAGTAGCTCAATTTCTGGCAATGGCGACGGTGGCTGATTTTTGGGAAAAAACAAAATTCAGCTTGTTCACTCCACTTCTCTCGTCAAGGTCAGTTCTGGAAGGTAGCAGAGGACCAAAGGGATGGCACAGAGATGTGGCGCAGGCTTTTATAGCAAATGAAGGCGGTTTCACTGCGGGTTGCCCGAGCGCGCTCTGGCGGCCTCGTGGCGAACAAGGAATGGATGGGGAAGGAGGGCTCTGGATCGCGGTAGTGAGCGCAAGAAGCTGCGCGGGACTCCGTGGCGCGCGTGGCAACCATCGGCGGCTCGCGCCAGTGCAGGCACAGGGGAGAACAGGGAGGCGGTGCCGCGGCGGCGAATGGCGTCGCGCGGGCGCGCACTGCGCGGATCGTCCTCTTCTCGTCCGCGGCGCGAAGTCAGCACGGCAACAGGTGATGGCATGGGCGCGGCATGGTCTGTGAGAGGAAGAGACGAGAATGACGCTGCGACGTGGCGTGGAGGCGACGGCCGGCGCTGGGCGGCGGCGCGGATCGCGGCGCGGCGTCGCGTCGCGCGCACAGGGGGAAGAAAGGGAACGGGTCAGCGCGGGCTGAGGTGGGCCGGACTGGGCCGAAAACAGGCCAACATACTGTTTCGCTAAATGGGTTGAGCCCAACTATTCCATATACTATTTTTCGAATATTTCAAACAGACTGAGTTATTCACGAATTTTCTACCTAAGCAAATGGTCTCCAAAAATTCTGAAAATTTCACAGAAAATACTTCTCTGTGAGTTGCATCTATGATACATTTTTGGGGATTTTTGGCCGAGTCAATTTCCTACGAAAAATCAGAGAAGTTCCTGTATGCATATGAATGCCATGTATGCATGCCTTCAAAAATTCAAATGAACTCAAATTCGAAGTTCAAACTTAACTCAACTTTATTTAGAGTTAATTACATTGTTTTTAGGCCTCAAGTTTTTGGGATGTGACAGGCGACTACTGGGTGGACCGTCGGTGAGTCAATCAACCAGTATCTTGAGGCCTCTTCCCGTCCTCGGCGCGGTGTCTTGCCGGCTTCATGATGTGCTCACCGACTGGTCCCGTCTGTGGACGAAGGCGTTGTTATTGGAAGTCCTGCTACTTCTGTGCCGGCGAAGTTTTCTTTCTCGGTGTCGGCGAAAGCAATTTCCTAGGAGGACCTTAGTGTAATTTCTATTTTCTTTTATGTCCTCCTCATCAATAAGATGGTCCTGTGTGCTATTTGTATCCTTTGTAAGGACTTTTGTAAAATGCTGATGTACCTGCTTCATGAGTAATGGAGATTGTTCCGGAGCCCCTTGTGGGCGTCTGGCCTTCAAAAAAAAAAAAAGCTTTTCGAACGATATTACTCAGGCTGGCAGCTCGGTCAAATCGACGAACCACTCGGCAGCGGCCTTGGATCCTGGCACGTCAACTCGGGGGTGTTCGTTGCATGGGGTCTAAAATTTAGAGGGAAGAATCTTGTCATTTAAGAGTATTAAATAAAATTTAATTACAAAACTAACTGCAGAACCCCTGGTCTAAATCGCAAGACGAATTTAACGAGGGTAGGTAAGCCGTGATTAGACGCTGGGTACTGTAGCGTTACTGTAGCATCACTGTAACAAAATATAGATTAATTAGGCTCGTTAGATTCGTCTCATAAAGATGTACCTATCTGTAAAAAGGTTTTGTTATTAAATTTTATTTAGTACTCTTAAATAATAAGATTTTTTTTAATATGACAAGTCTAAATACTAAATGCTAAAGCAACGAACACCCTCCTCGTCGTGCCAAGCGGGTCTCGTAAAGCTGCATGCGGGAACCGACGCTTTCCCTGTGGTAACCTACGCCATGACTGCTGACTTGCTGAGAGTAGCCGGGAGGAGCCAGGCGGCTGACGACGTCGGCTGCGTACGGCCTAGCAGCACGCGCCCGCGGTATCCGATCTGCGTCGTTTGATCGGGTAGCCCAAATTGTGGGTGCAGCTGCGCACCGATCTGGACGGGTGGCGGTCGTGGCCTCCCGTGAGCCATGGACTTCGATTTCTGAGCCGAGCGCCGAGCGTGGCGGGTGGCCGTGAGCCCCGGGCTATGGCTGCCCGACCTGCGATGAACAGGGCGTGCCGGTACGCTGCCTGCGCGCGGCGGCGACTCAGCTGGGAAACGCGTCTTTGCCGTGGTGATATTGATAGAACCGTGGACGTGGACTCGGCAGCGGCCGGCCCCGGGGCATGGGAGTCGGGGCGGCAAACGGGAAACGGCCGCGGGAAGCCAGCAGGGGCCCGAGAGTTTGGTTTCAAGGCTTGCGTCGATTTGGTGCCGACGTGAAACTAACGTGTGGTAGTAGTAATCCGGTTCGAATAAACGTGTGGGAAAATAAGTTTCCAGCACATTTTTCGGACACCCGACAAAAGCAACATGTGGGGTCGTGCTGAACTTTCGACAGGCACAGAGCACAGCCAGTTCTCAGGAAACGAGTACTATACGGAGCTTCTAATTTGACGGAAAGTTCATATTTGCGTGTAACCATGCTTCACCACAAAATGTTCTCTGGATGTCGGCTTGGTATCCTGGATCCCTAGGATGATCTCCATCCATTTGTAAGCTTGTCTTGACTGGCCCCCCATGCGAAAAAGGAGCACGGTGATCCACCGATGAGTGCAGTGTTGCGTGGACGTACTGTGACCGCGTAGTACGTGTAGCCCTGCTGCTGCTCGCTTCCCTCATTACCTGACGAACAACGTAAAACCACATCTGAACTTTTGCAATTTTCCATGAAAAGTGAGCAATATTTTCTGCAGTACAGCATATATATTTTTGTGTCGTATTTATTTCCAATGTTTATTTCGAGAGAGAAAAAAAAGAAACATCGTCCCTAATGCTTAACACCGTTGCATGTAAGGCTTGTTTGGTTTCTGCTTGGGGAACCCTGTGGCCCAGGTAGGTGCATCGCATCGCAAGCAGACGAAATCCAACGCCTGGGGAGGACGTTGCCTGTCGGGCAGGATTTTGAGGATCAACCAAAGAAGTCCGTAGCACGTGGATAAACAAAATTGTCGGGCAAAAAAACCCAGCGAAAGTGCTCTGGTTGCTGCATCTAGTGGCCTATGGGACATGCCTGCAGCACATTTCTTTGCTCCTGTCTCATACTTACAACAAAGGTCAGACATGTTCCAAAATCTTTTGATCACAGCCCTCCAACAACCAAGCTGTCTGCTCGATAATTAACTTCAATCTAAGCAACGGCATTGGTCCGTCGGTCGCATGCATCGTTCACAATTCCGAACACAGATCACTGTCATGCATCTGATATACGCACATGGCGCAAATTGATCAGATGTCTGTCCCATCACCAGGTCATCACCCACCTTACAAAACGGACACACGAGCTCCCGGTGTCAAAACGTTGCCGTCCCCAGGGCAGGCAACCGTCCTGCCACGGTCCAAAACGTTCTCCGGTTCACGCAGCACGGTCCAGCCCCCTGGCTCCCACCTGCCGATTTGCGCGAGAAATGATGACACCTCTCGACGCTGCATGCTGCGAAGGGGTTCCACGACTCTGCATGGCGCTGTGTACTTGCATGCCGAGCTTGGACCAAGCAGAGTTTCAGATGAAAACAGTGAAGGGATTGTCGCGACAGCTCCATCGCCACCAATTGATCACTCACGGCGCAAATTGATCAGGTGTCCGTCCCATCACCAGGTCATCACCCACCTTCCAAAACGGACACACGAGCTCGCGGTGTGAAAGCGTGCCGTCCCCAGGGCAGGCAGCCGTGCTGCCACGGTCCAAAGCGTTCTCCGGCTCACGCAGCACAGTCCCTCTCCTCTGGCTCCCACCTGCCCCTTCGCTCAAGAAACGCTGCCACCTCCTGACGCTGCATGCTGCGAACGGGTTCCACGCCTCGCTAGTACCCTGCATGGCACTGTACTTGCATGCCGATCTAGGACCAAGCAAAGTTTCAGATGAAAACAGTAAAGAGATGGTCGCGACAGCGGCGTCGCCACCAACCATTGTCCGAAAAACAGGGCTTCTTATCCATGGTTCCACATGGAGTTCCATGCAGCGACGACAACACAGCCGACAGCGCGGCCGCCACGGCCCCGCCCTGTCCCGGCCGATCGACTGGTATCGGGAGCTGAGATCCTTGTGAAGATCGGTGTCAGCTGCTGGTCAGCCCCCACGTCCCCAGCGCACCGGCGTTCGGGCGGCAGGCGGTCCCGCGTGCCCGCGGCCGTACGCGCGCGCGCAGTCACGAACATGCCGCTGTGCGCCGCGCGCGCGACTAGGAGTTTAGACTTCGGCTTACGTGATGTGTGCCGTGCCCCGCGTGTACGGGGGCCGGCGGCCGACCCAGGCGCGGCTGCATCTCCCGCATTGTTGGATGCATGCCAGCGCTCCCATGTGGAACGGAGATCGAGGCGCCGCGCGACCAGCGACCAGCTCGCAGGGCGAAACATCGCGCGCGTGCGTGGTCGGCGGCTCGGCGCGGCCGGGACAGGGACACGCCCGCGCGCGCGGCTGCCGACCAGCAGTCGGGCGCCGAGGACTGATGGCGCAGTCCCGTACGTGTGTCGTAGGATCGAATCGGTCACTCGTTCGAGTCCATCACCCATCGTATTCGTATCAAACACTTTAGCATTGGAAATTTTGTTCTTTGACAAGGAGAAGTTGGTCACTTCTCTCGTGTGCGGACAAGTAGCGGTCGCCAAACAGAAGCAGATAGGCGCTGTTTTTTTTTTTGCGGTGGCAGATAGGCGCTGTTGAACGCTGAGTACGACGAGATTGTAAGCCATGTCACCACTTTGGAGTCAACAGCGAATCGAGATGTGCATGGCCAACCATGCTGCCCATGCAACGCGTTCGACACTAGACGCCACCGCCCGTCTGCGGCCTGCATGTACGCACGCCGGCCGGCCTTCTTGCTCGTCCGTCGATCCATCGGTAAGCTTTGGGTCGGCTGACGGGGGGCGTACTTGTGACCGTTACGTAGTGCATGGGTTTAGCATGGGTACGCTGATTTGGCCGTGGTCCCGCGGGGACGGACGATTCGGACGCCGGCGCCATGTTTGACCGTTTGGGATCGAAGTCGGTTAGCAACGTTCAGGACTACCAAACTGATTAACTGCGTGCTTACTGGCTCATCTTTCCAGTATTGTTCTTACCGTGTGGATACATTTACACCTTTTTGTTTTTGAGAGAGACGATTACACATTTACACCTGAACTTAGCAGCGTATATGTATGTCCACGAGCACTTCTCACAGTGGCAACATTTAGAACAAGAGTTGCGGCCTGCAGGTGCCCATGCCCATCACCGTGCAGCACTGCCGCAGCCCGCAGAGAAAGCCGAGCGGACCGGGCCGAGGATTGTATGGGCCTTTGTAAACGAGGAGATAACTGAACATTGATGAAAGTCCCTAGCTCGGAGAAAAGCTATTCACCTTCAGTGATCTCCTCGTTTACATGGCCAGACTCATGTCAAAACCAATTATAAATTTGCCCTAGACATATTTTCAATCACTTATACATTTGATTGTTTGGGTATATTACTTTGAATACGATTGCATCATACGAACACAGATTTTAATGGTGTGAAACACCATTGACTTGATTTAAGCTATTAGACATCACAGATTCACGGTCGTGCTGATGGGTTGGATATGTATAGCAATACTCTATGGATTTTTGAGTCATGTATCATTATAGTGCATTTATTTTCTTAACCATGCATTCCTTATTTTCTCAACATGATCATATACATTTGGGAATATTAGAATATATTCCCAGAAAAATGTCTAGGCCTCGTGTTCATGATATGCCCAGTCCACTGAACTATATCAATGCATGCGAGAATGACACCGTATCAAACATATCCAAGAATGATACTAGTAGCTAACTACTACATGCTTAACCCAGTCGCAACACTAAGGTGTCACAGCTCATTGTTTCAAAACACTCCTTTTCAATAATTTTGTTATAACGGGCTGCACGCCTCGCCATTACCCTGCAATCCTGTATGGCGTTGTAGGTACTTGCATGCCGAGACAGGACCAAACAAAGTTTCAGATGAAAACAATGAAGAGAGGCCTGCGCCCGCGCCAAACGTTGTCCGTCAAGCCGGGCTTTGTTATCCATGGTTCCACATGGAGTTCCACTCGATCGGCGACGACAGCACACGGCCGCCCCGCCATGCCTAGGCCGATCGACCGGGATCGGGAGCTGATCATATCCACTATAGAGAATTGCGGTCAGCGCCCACGGCCCCAGCGAACCGGCGTTTGGGCGGCACATGCATGGTCCCGCGTGCCCGCGGCCGTACGCGCCCGGGCGACTAGGAGTTTAGACTTCGGTTTACGTGATGTGCGCCGCGCGTACGGGGGCTGGAGCGCGGCTGCACCTCCCCTGCATTGTTGGATGCATGCCGCGACATGCCAGCCCAGCCCGCGACAGGGACACGCCCGCGCGCGCGGCCGCCGACCAGCAGTCGGGCGTCGAGGACTGGTGCACAGGATCGGATCGGTCAATTGTTCTTTACTGGAGACACGAAGAAGCAGATAGGCGCTGTTGAATGCTGAGTACGACGAGATTGTAAGCCGTACGTGTCGACACTTGGTTCGACATCGATTCGAGATGCATGGCCAACCATGCTGCCCATGCAACGCGTTCGACACTAGACGCCACCGCCCGTCTGCGGCCTGCATGCACGCCGGCTCGCCTTCTTGCTCGTCCGCCGATCCATCGGTGGGCTTGGTGCGACCGCTACGTACGTACGTAGTGTATGTGCGGCATGGGTTTAGCATGGGTACGCTGATTTGGCCGTGGTCCTGCGGGGACGGACGATTCGGACACCGCTCCATGTTTGGCCGTTTGGGAAGTCGGTCAGGACTAGGCGGGGACCAAACTGATTTAAATGTGTGGTTACTAGCTCAACTTTCCTGTATTGTTCTTGCCGTCGATTACACCTGAGATTATCAGTGTATATCCACGATCACTTCAGTGGCAGCATTAGAACAAGGCAGACCGCGACATGTGACAGAAATGACCTGTGATGAATAAGGGTTCAGAACTAGAGTATCGGACCTCTTGACCATGACCATCACCGTGCAGCACTGCCGCAGTGTGTGTGTGTGGTTTCCGCAGGTGTTTTGCTTCTCTAAAGGACCGCGTTATAGCGCGTCCGGACGCGCGTTTGCTAATCGCGCGTACCACGCCGGAGGCCGCCACGTGTCCGACAACTTCGTCTCCGTCGCCGGCCGCCGCCCCCGCTCCGGCGCGCCCCGCCCCCGCGGCCTCCGTCGCCGTCCCGGCGACGTCGCCGCCCGCCGCACGAGCCCCTCCCCCGCCCGCCACCACCCCCGGCGGCCGGCGGCGCCGCGCCGCCTTGCCGCGCCGCCCGCACACGCCGCCGCCGCCCGCCAACCGCCGCCGCCGCTAAATTCTCCGACAAGACGCCCCCGCCGCCTACCCCGCCCACCGCCCGCCGGCCGCCCGCGGCTACGGCGGCGCCACCGCCGCCTCGCCGCACCGCCACACCGCCGCCCGCCGCCGGGTCGCGACCGCCGCCCCCGAACCCTTCCTTCTATGTCCGGCGATGGTGATGGCCCCCGGCCCCCGCGACAACCCCGGACTCTAACCCCGCCGCCCTCCCCCACCTCCGGCGTCGCGGCGGCGCCCTCGCCGCCGCGCTGCGCCGCCCGCCCCCGGCCGGCTGCTCGCCCCGCTCGCACCGCGCTTCGCTTTGGGCCGGGCCGCACGGTACGCGCGTTAGCACCGCAGCGCGTCTATACGCGCCATAGACTTATCGTTCTCTAAAGCAGCGCCGCGGGCCGTTTCCGCAGTGAAAGCCCGCATGGCAGACGCTGCAGACCGGGCCAGGCCAGATGTAACAGGCCGTGAAAGTTGATGAATGCCTGTAATTTGGCTCGTCTGTGACTTTACGGGCCACTTGTAGCTGGGCCGAAACTCGGGGCCGACTCGCAGCAATAAATAGCTCAAGCTGTTGTGGTTAAGAACGGCTCAAGCATCTCCTCCGTTAAGCCAAAACGATATGATTTTGAGGTAACAAAAACACTATGGTCAGGATATGGTCATTCTGCCAAAGGAAAGAAAAGAGGAGCTGAATGCAAGTGGCGTATCATCTTGTGGATACCTTAACTACATATGAATATCTTTGTCAAAAATGGGCGGAGGTTTAGCAACAAATTGAGTATGTTTTTCTCTTTGCTATATTCCTACCTTTTTCTTGGCTTATCTTTTGTGCTTCCTATGCGGTAGATGGAGCCTACTTCATAGTAAAACTTAATAATAATTAATAGGTTAAATACATTCTTTCATTTGCTTTAAATATTATTCTAATTACTAGAGCATGAGAATTAAGAAAACATCGCTTCTTCATTTTCTACGTTCTTTATTTATCCTTATACAATTGCGTTGCCCTCAAGCTAATCATCAGGTTGGAGATGGCTTGAGGCGGGCTAGATAGCTAAATCCACATGCAGTGATCAATTGCTATCTAATTAATATTAGTGGTTTTTAAGTTGTGACGAACGCATGGGTGGGGAAAGAAGGGGTGGGGGGGGGGGCATGAGCACCCTAGCCACAACAAAGGTCCGTAGGTGTGTGTATTGTGTATTCAAAACTATAGTGTTGAAATAGATTTCTCAGAAAACAAAAAAAGGTGTTTTGTTGCATTGGATACGTCGACCCAAAATAATTTTCAATCTAACGTAAGCCATCTTGTTCTCACGTATTACTTGCAATCTAAACATCCTGCACTACATTTTTTCAAAACAAAAGGTCCAAGTACATATACAAATTAAATACTCGTCCTTATGAAAGTTTGCATGTACACCACACTCATGTGAACCCATGATAGACTGGCCGATAAATTTTGAGATCGGCAACATAACCGTCTTGTCTATTAGTCCATCTTAAAAATGGGTAATTGCCAGATGTTTTCAATTGGAAGAGCCATCCGGAGAAACATGTTCCATTGCAAGGAACCTAAATAACTACAACAACTGGTGGATGGGGATTTATAATACGAGATGGTGAAGGAGATCATACGGGGTCGGGGGCTGGGCATATCTCATCAGGCAGTGAAGCAACACACTGAAGCTCAAGCTTGTATTAGCGCCTTGCACTTTGGCCCTGTTCGTTTCTTTTAGCGCTAAATTTTAGAGGCCTCTAAACAAAGAGAATCTAGTACTAAATAAAGTTTAATGACAAAACCTTTTTACAGATGGGTACATCTTTACGAGACGAATCTAATGAGCCTAATTAATCTATGTTTTGTTACAGTCATGCTACAGTAACCATCATCTAATCATTGCTTAATTACCCTCATTAGATTCGTCTCGCGAATTAGACCAGGGTTCTATAGTTAGTTTTGTAATTAAACTTTATTTAATATAGCTTATTTAGAATTTAGACCCCTCTAAAATTTAGACCCCCATGCGCCGAACACCCCCTTTGCGTCAGAAGCTGGGATGCACAAGCTTAGTTTGGAGACAGATTGTTTGGTACTCAAGACTGCGTTAACACTTAACTACCAACACACCTATGATGCTACCGAGGGTGCTTCTCACTATAGGGAGATAGAATTCCTAATGGATGTTAATTTAATTGATGTTAAAGTGGTTTTCGCCTAGAACATGTAAATCATATATAGCTCATAAGTTGGCTAGTCTAGGAGGCAATATGGTTGCCGGTCATGTGTCCTTCTGGCCGTACACAGTTCCGGACGATGTAGTTCCTCTGGTAGCCGGTGACTTAAGGTCGGCTTCAAGTTAATGACAGTTGATTCCATCTGAAAAAAAAGGAAAAAACACAAAGGCTTCTATTACAGGTCAACTAGTGGCAATAGAGGTGAGGAGATGGTGGTGACCCATGTGTCTTGTACTTCTGCTGTGTCTTAATCAATGGAGGTTTCCCTTTCGCAAAACAAAAATGTTGCTTTCATACTCATACACGAGTAGTCTTTACAAGTGCCAAATCGAACACACTTAGCATGATGGCCGCCAAACAGCAACTCGGCATGCACAACACCCTTGTAAACTGATCAACGCGAGGTGCGCAAAGCTAGCACATTCAGGACATGATCAACGCGAGACACTACTGATCAACGCGAGCCGTGGAGCTTACACTCCGGCTCTTTACCTGATTTGACATCAGACATGACGGCCACCAGACCTCTGCTCTCTTTTCTTTTCCTACCTCACTCCCTACCCTACGCTATGTACGTAATCATCTCTGTGCGCCAGCCACTCGACTCCCGCAGCCAGTCATTGTCTTGGCTCCTTTTCCTTTTCGTCTCCACTGTTCTTGTGTTCCCCTTGCTCCTTTTGTTTATTCTTCGATTCCTCTTTTAACTACCAAAAGATCTGCCGTAAGCGAATCTCCATGCTTAGCCCTAGCTAGCTGTTGCTGCATTAGCATCTCCCTTTCGTCAGCAGGTATCAAGAAATCTAGCTGCTTGGTTGCTGATGGAGGATCTCTCCGATCTTGGAGGCGGCGGCCGCCGGGGAGCTGCAAGGCTGCCGCATCCGCCGTTGCTGCCCTCTTCCAAAGTCTCCGTGCAAGTCTACACTGTCCCTAGCTCAACTCCCGGCCATGGAGCTGGAGTCCAAGTCGTTGCACCGTTTAGATCAGGCATCGACAACCTCGTGCCTCCTCTCCTTGAGGACGACGGCGATCGCTATGCCGGCCGCCTCGTCGATCAGGACCCCGTCAAGGCCCAGATCGTCTCCCACCCGCGCTATCACGGCCTCCTCGACACCTTCTTGGACTGCTACAAGGCACGCGAGCCGGAGCACTGATCCATCAAAAGATACATATATGTACAAGCACACCGAGCATGCACGTTGCGCTCTCTTTGTATATGTGTTTATTTTGTTTGCATGGCACGTGTTCATCTTACTTAGGTCGGCTTGCCCCCGGAGGCGGCCGAGGACATCGCTGCATCAGCAAAGGAGCAGGAGGCGCGGCAGAGAGCAGCTGTCGGCGACGCGCACGCAGTCCCGGATCCGGAGCTCGACCAGTTCATGGTACCACATATACCAACTTGAAACTTCAGAAGTTCAGATGCATGACACGCTCCGACATGATGCAGTCGGAGTATACAAATCATGAACTGTAGATTGTGTTGATTCGATTAGGTTGTTTTGATGCCCGTGCAAGGTTTTGAAAACCGACAGAAACCGGTCGGTTTTCGCGAAAACCGGACTTACCGGTCCGGTCCGGTAAGTCCGGTTTACCGATTTTCGAATTTGAAATTTGAATTTTTTTGAAAATTTGAAAAAATTTGAAACAAAAAATATGTAAAAAAACTAGACGCCATTTGGAGACCATTTGTGCAAACGGAACACGAATACGAAATCGTTTGAAGGGTCAAATAATTGCCGCAAGAATTTTGGGTAAAAAGGAATTAAAAAAAAAAGAGTAACCGGTAACCGGTAATATCGACCGGTTACCGATCGATCTGCGTCGGTTACCAAAGAAATCGGTTCGATTTCCTGGGGGCCGGCGCGCAACAGAGGTGAGGTTTCTCTTTTTTTTTTTTTCTGGTTTTTGAATGTAGCATGTTTGATTTAGGTATATGAATGAACGAAGGTAGCATGTTTGAATGAATGTAGCATGTTTGAATATATGATTTAGGTATATGAATTTATGGTTTAGGTATATGAATGAATGTAGCATGTTTGAATGTATGTTTGTATCTATTGTTGTACGTTGATGTGCACAAAACTACGTGTATTATGTTCAAAACTATGTTGTTTGTTAAATTTCGTCAAGAACTATGTATCGGACAATTTATGTTGGACTTTGTATGAATTGTGGTATGTTGTATGAGGTTGGTTGGTACCATCTTTTATGAATTCCATGTTGTCAATGTGTAGTTAACCATTATTAGAATATTTCACCAAAAATCATGAAAAAAATCCAACATTTTAAGCCATTTTTTGTCAATTTTCAATTCTGCGTAAAAACCGACAAAACCGACCGGTTACCGACACAAACCGGTCGGTAACCGGTCAAAATCGACCGGTTTGGTCGATTTCCAATTCGAAATTTCAAATTTGAATTTTCCGTCGAATTTCGACCGGTTACCGCGAAAATCGGTCAAACCGAGGTTATCATCGTCGGTCGGTTTTCTCGATTGCATCGGTAGTACAAACCTTGTGCCCGTGTGCCTGTGTCGTAATCAGGAATCTTACTGCGAGCTTGTTGCGGCGTGGAAGGAGGAGCTGAGCCGGCCGCTGCGGGAGGCCAAGGAGTTCTTGAGGACGGTGGAGTTGCAGCTCAGCTCCATTAGTGCTGGGTCATCCCTTGGAGCTCTAATATCTTCAGGTAAATGCATTTGTCTATATCCGACTTAACCCTTAATCCATTAATCAATAAATATTGACCATCTACTCTGTCTCAACAAAAGTAGTCACCTCAGTAGCAGACACTTCTGATGCTAGTCAGATTG
This sequence comes from Eragrostis curvula, assembly GCA_007726485.1. Taxonomy (NCBI): domain Eukaryota; kingdom Viridiplantae; phylum Streptophyta; class Magnoliopsida; order Poales; family Poaceae; genus Eragrostis; species Eragrostis curvula. Next base: position 10,756,731 of record CM017443.1, read on the forward strand.
TTTGATCCCGTGACATGCCAGGCTAGCAAAAAAAATTCTTTCCATATTTGCAAATGATTAAGCAGCTATGGTAAGCAATGCATCATATTTATCAAGTCAAACAGTGGTTCCATAACGATTATCACTGTGATCTTTGAATCTTTTGCCCAAGTGTGTAACCGCGCTATCTTGTTTAGCACCGACTTGGCCGCGTAGCACTAGTGTAAAGTGCACAGTAGAGTCACTTGTCTGCTTTCCAGCCATGGGCTATATGGGGCGCGTTCGGTGACCGAAGTTTAGACCCTCTAAAGTTTAGCTCTAAAGAGAATTTTATTATTTAGTAGTATTAAATAAAATCTAATGATAAAATTTTTTTAGAGATGGGTACATTTTTACGAGACGAATCTAATGAGCCTAATTAATCAATGTTTTGCTACAGTGATGCTACAGTAACGCTACAGTAGATATCGTCTAATCACGGCTTAACTACCCTCGTTAAATTCGTCTCGCGATTTAGAGGGGGTTCTGCAGTTAGTTTTGTAATTAAAGTTTATTTAAGACAAGATTCTTTTTGTTTAGACCCTCTACATTTTAGCCTCTAAAACGCCGAACGCGCCCATGGTCTTGCTCTCATGTCTGGTCCCATCTACTGTTCTTGACTGTAAAGTTTTGCTTTACTGATTATAAATGTACGGTGAAACTGACTGCCCTTCGGGGAAAATCTTGTTCTTGGATTTGTACCTGGTAAGATGCAGTGCAGTGGGCATTGCCGCTTTTTCTCGGAGTATCGAAAGAAGAACTGTCTGTACTTTACTCTAAACCAATTGAAACAGTTGTAGCATGCTATTTTTGGATTTGTATATTCCCTAATCAGTAGCATAAAATCATCTAACTGGATGATCTAGGTCAAATATATATAAGGGAACCAGCTGTGAAACTAGTAACTGACAAGTTACAAATGATTATATCTTATACTTTTCTGATCAACTGAAAAGGCGCCTCTATTTATGTGGAATGTTCTCATTGTAATGTCATTTTATTTGTAAAATGTATAGTTATCTGGTAGCATGATTGGCATGTTCCCATCTCTCTTTAATTTATGAAGAATATATTTTGATAATATACTTTTTAAAAATATAATGTGCTTGATCATGTGACATTCTTTTGTTGTACAAGAATGTTGCAATATTTGAAGTAGCATTCATTTTGCAACATAATGGAGCTGCATCGCCTTGCATTTGATCTGTTAAAAAATTACCATGAGATAATTAGGTACATAATTATGAAGGGTTAATATGAAATAATGAAGAGCTTTTGTCTTTGATTTTGCTATGACCACCATACAACTGCATTTATATAAATAAATACAAATAACTTCTTTCTGTGCGAATATGGCAAATAGGGAAATGTAAGAGCCTGTTTGGCGTGGATTCTGCAAAACGGATTCCGCTACTGTAGCAATACTGTAGCTACAGTGTCAGAATCCGTGAGAAGCTACGTTTTCGCAGATTATGGATTCTGGCACAAAATGAATTCTGCTATAGTGTTTTTACTGTATCTACAGTGTGAGAAGCAAAATCCAGAATCCACTCTAGAATCTGTACCAACAGGCCCTAAGACTATAGAGCAAATTCCTTATTTGCCATCAAAATTTTAACTCTTCCCTTATTTGCCATCGAAATTATGTCATTCCCTTATTTGCCATCGGATCAAAATTCATTCCCCCTATTTGCCACTCATGTCACTTTGGCTAATAGAAAATTTTGCTCGCGTCACAACAGTGTTCATGCCACAGTACAAAAATAGGTTTGTCTCAATGTGTACTTTATGCCAAAAAAAGTTTCAAATTTTTCGGATGAATATTTAAGGTGATTTTGCATAAAAATAAAATATTGCCTCTAATATTCATCCGAAAATTTTGATTTTTTCTTTGCATATGTTATACACTGCGACGACTCTATTTCGCTACTGCAGCACGAATAACGCAGCACGGAAGCAAGATAATCTAACCATCAAAGTGATTAGAGTGGCATATAAGGGAAGTAAATTTTGATCTGATGGCAAGTAAGGGAAATGCATAATTTCGATGGCAAATAAGGGAAGAGTTAAAGTTTCGATGGCAAATAAGGAATTTGCTCAAGACTATAAGGTGGATTGTGGGAGCCTCTTGTGTGCTTGCTGTATAATCATTTTCAAAAGCAGAGCGTAGCTGGGTTATTCAAGTGGATTTTGTTTTCATAAACAAATAACAATAGTACATTAAATATTTAAATGCATATACCGGGTTGCTTAATAGCCTAGTTTAGCACCACTGTTAGCTAGGAGTAGCATCTTATTTTTCAAATAATAATTTCCGGCTTCAACCCAACACCCATCCCTCCCTTTACCCGGGAAGTGCACTTGATTAATCTCATCTACTACCACTAAGAACAAGTGTTCTTATTTTTAACTTGTATTTTGGAGTCTATATAAATTAGTCGTAAAAATGGGCGTGCATTGGATCCCCATAATTTTTTTATAGAGGAAACTCTTTCCCTTTTAGAGGAAGGGTTGATGTTCAATTTTTTTATAAGAACCGAAGCTACCCGTTGATTATAGTTCATTTTGTATTGGTGCTTGGGCAATATTTGATTGTCAGCATGTTTCCCCCTAATGTTATTTGCTATTTTCTCCAGCACTGTTGATATATTGTTATTCCCGTCCGGTATTTGTTTCTTGCCAGACCTGATAAATGTTTCAACTTTTGTGTCCGTGGCAGAAGAAAAATCTGGCATTGGTTCATTTGACGATGACCAAGAGGAAGGCAATGGCATGGAAGCCGAAGAAGTTCTCTGCATCGACCCTTGCTCCGATGACAAGGAGCTCAAGAGGCAGCTCCTCAATAAGTACGGAGGGTACTTGGGCAACCTGAGAAAGGAGCTGTGCAAGAAGAGGAAGAAGGGCAAGCTCCCCAAGGAGGCCCGGCAGAAGCTGCTCAGCTGGTGGGAGCTGCACTATCGATGGCCCTATCCCTCGGTAAGCACAGGCATCGCGTGGATCGAAATTTATAGACACACACAATTCGTGTACGTGGAATGAGATGATGGAGTTGCTTCACAATTGCATTGTCGCGTGCAGGAGATGGAGAAGATCGCGTTGGCCGAGGCGACGGGGCTGGAGCAGAAGCAGATCAACAACTGGTTCATCAACCAGCGGAAGCGGCCCTGGAAGCCATCGGAGGAGATGCAGTTCACCGTCATGGATGGTTTCCTTCCGGCACCGCAGAACGCTGCGCTCTATGTCGACGCCCGCGTCGTGGGGACAACGCCGGCGATGATCTTTGCCCGGCCGGAGCATGGCGCTCATGCCCTCTGGCACAGCTAAGGCAGTACGTCGATACCTATCTGAGTTCCGGTTCGTGCCTTCATAGCCTATATGTTTGTAGGGGCCTGCATTACTCCATCGGCATCAAACGTGTTGCATGTCAAGATGGTGAAGGCCGGCTCATAGGTTTGGAGTGTTTCAAAACCGGAGTATTAAGAAACCGTGGTTTTATAAACCAGAGCCAAGCAAAACCATGGTTTAGAAAAAAGAGGTTATGAGTGGAGTTTTTAAAACTTCAAAATGGTTACACTTTTAGCAATACCATGATTTTTAAAACTGCAAAACTTGTTGCATCCAAACGCCTTCATACCTCTCAAAACCAAAGTATTTTGCAAAACTGTAGTATTTTTACAAAACTGCAAAAATACTTTGTATCCAAACAGGGCCTAAACATTTTGGTTGATGCTTCTATAGTCATCTACAGATTCTCAGTTTGAGAGACATGCTACGCGAGAGGCTTTTGTGTATGTATATAAAAGGAACGATCGGAAGGACGTACGGTGATCGATCTCGAAAGGGGAAGAAATGATTACTGAGATCTCATCACTGCTAGATTGCTTCCTGTTCACTGGATAAGCAAGATTTCAGTAATGAATGGGGGAATGAACAGTGCGAACAGAACTCACAGGAAAGAGACATAAAAGCTGATGCTTTTATCGTCAGCTTTTAGAGATGTATACTTAAACTCCAAAGGCAAAAGGAAATGAAGTTCATGGGCATTATACATGCTAGGACTTGAGCGCTACAACGAGACAGGATTTCAGACATCTGACATATCTACCAAAGTATGTATACAGGTCAACGTGTCCAATGTATTTCTAGGGGACAAACTAAGCATCATGCTAAACTTCTTCCCATACAGCCATACCTTCGGCGCTGTCAGCAATTGGTATGTTAGATTGTAAGGTTCAAGGCTCTTGTTTTGGCTGAACTGAACCGCTACCTTCTTCCTCCACTCTACAAGCCGTGAAAGGTTTAACAGCTGATCGCAGACTCTCTGGTCCTTCTGCAGCGATTCTTTTGCAGAGTGCGTCACAATTGCTTATAACTTCAGTTAACCTGCCCTTCAACTCACCAACTTCGATCTGCAGTGGATGAACTGCGATATAGAACAGACCAATGTCACCGAGTAATTTTGAATGTTCTGACATTCTAAATCATTCAGAAAAAGAAGTAATAACAGAACCAGTCCACCTCCTTACTGTTCTCCACCTCAACAAAGATAGGATTAAAATGTACAACAAAGTGATGATGAAAAATTATTATATTTCGAAATAAATCATTGTAAGAAATCATTCCAGTCTTACCTTCAGCGAGGTTGCGAGAAGTTGATCTCATGGAAGTAACAGAATAATTATACCGCTTGAGAAGCTTAACAGCCAATGCATCTGCAGTTTCTATCTTGTTTTCTATTTCCTCCTGCACCAAATATGCATCATATTGAGCTTCTGTTCGTTACATAGCTTGTGAAGCTATATGGCGCTGTTTCAAATCTTTCCACTTATGTTCAGAGTCATCGCTTTTGTAAGTAAACATGAACTGCTTGCACAAAAAAAGCATTTCGAAATCATAAGTTCAGTTCTGAATCATATTTAAGTGTGGTCCTCCTGGATATCTATTTACAGAACTGGAGTTCAACATAATGCATTGGGGCATTCAAATTAATGAGTTTCCGGAAAAATGACTGTAAGTTCAACAATGGCAGGAATGTGATTAGTGCTTAGGCCAGTCTCAATGGAGTTTCATAGAGGAGTTTCATAAGCATTAAATCACATGCCACATCAGCAATTTTACGAGGAGAGAGAAGGAAGAGTTTCATCTGAATAGAGAGGAGTTTCATCCCCATGAAACTCAACAGGCACGGTTACCTAAATATGAGTTTTGGTAACAGTACAATGAAACCATGCACTGAGACTGGGCTTAGGCCAATATTGGTTAAAACGGTTAAGCTAAAAGGAATACAGTAAAACTGAACCAGTTATTATTCAGAAAAACGAGCCACCAACATCAACTATTTCTTGCAACATTTATACATTGAAATTAGAAGAGATTGTTTTGCCCATTATCTTGATATCATGATGTCAGCTTAAGAAACATGACTATCAAGGTCATTTGCCTTGTCATCAAGATGCCACTAAACATGATAACCACAAATACAAGAAAAAAGGTTCTTTCTCTTTGATGCAAAATGATGAGCTATATAAAAACATGAATGAATAACTAAAAGGCACCATTCAGTATCCAATAATCACGTAATAACAAGATCCCAAACAAATGCCTGCACCAGCAAGCAATTTCTTCCATGCGTTTTTTTTTCTTTTCTTTTTTTGAACTCTCAATAGCATCAAAGACAGAACTATCTTGCAGGATTCTACCCACCTGTTTTTGGCTAATTTTCTTGGCATTCTCTTCTTGCCATTCCCGGTACATGGAGAAAAGCTCAGCCAGGACATTTGGGTTCAGATCACCTACACTTGTTATCAAATATATACATAAACTCCAACCATAATTATGAAAATCCACGTATGTATATTGCATATTGTTTGGAGTACAGCGACAATAGCGTATATCTGTCCAATCAAACATTCCCAAACACAAGAATCATGCAAAATCTCCTCTCCACAGGAGTACACTAAACAACCAAAACAGCACATGCCAGAGACTCACCGGAGCCGGCCGAAGAGGATGTGGAGGGCTTCCGGACGAGGATGTCGGTGAGGCTGCTCTCTGCCTCCGATTCCGACTGACCGCTCAACAACGGCGGAGCCTACAAATACCAAGGGGTTAATAGGAAGGAATCAGCAGCGGATCTAAAGGAGGATGAGGAATCTCTTTCTTACTATGGTAAGGGACCGGATGCGGCGGAGTAGAGGGTCAGCGTCGGCGTCGTCGCGCCGGCCCTCGGACACCGTCGTGATCTCGTCCGCCCACGGCGGCCGCGGCTGCTGCGGCGGTTGCTTGGAGAGAATCGATTCGGAGGCGCCCATGAGACCGAAGGCCAAGCGCAGGTGGAAATCGGCGGAGGAAGGCGCCTGGGAATCGCCGGAGTCGGCCGGATGCGGTCGCCGGAGTAGGATAGAGGCGACGCGACGGGGTTGCAGTCGCTGAGCCGTTCTTCGGGCCACGTTGGTCGGCTCATTGGCCCGCCATTTACTATTTGGGCCTTCTGCCTGCAGCTCAGGATAGATTGCGTTGGGCCCAAAATGTTATCTTTCAGGCCGAAACAAAAATGCCACCTCCGAACGCCGGCACCATCGCGATAATAAAGCTGCAAAAATCAAAAGAGTAAAATAGCCGGTCTTCAAATTTGTCACGGGTGTCATCTAGGTCTCTTAAAATATATATCTGGGTTCTTAAACTTACGAAAATGTGTCATTTGGGTCCAACATTCCGAAATTACCCATCTTATTGCTAATGTGGCTACATATAACCATAGTTTGTCATCAGCATATGAAAAATTGTAATGGAATAATAAATTGAGAAAAGAAAGAATATGAAAAATTATTTTCAAATATCTGCCCATCAGCATCTATAATGGTAATTATGTCTCTTAGCGTGAATTGTAATGGCAATAATAATTTGAGGAGAGAAAGATTATGAAAAATCATTTTGAATTACTAGCTCATCTGAAGTTGTAAGGGTATTTTTGATAATTTGGACTTTGATGACATTTTTAAGCAAGTTTAGGGACTTGAATATGCATTTTGATAGTTCAGTAACCTAGATGACACCCTGAGACAAGTTTAAGGACCGCTGATGAACTTTACTCAAGTCAAAATGCCGTTGTCACCAAATTTTAACCGTGTTTAAAATTGAATTGTGTTTGCTATTTTCAAATGTGTTTGTGTATGCTTTAATGTGGTCGCGCTGGTCCATTTCTAATTCATGCGGGAAGAGATGATGCTACCAAAAATAAATAGTAAGCATACATTATACATACATGAATACATGATCAGTTTTTACTAGGTTCCTGGTGAACTGGTGATCCGTCCAGTGGTGAAGAGCGCGAGTACTGTGTACTTAGGCTGCTAGGCAAGTTGTGCAAGCCAGTACAAGCAAAACTGTATAATCGACTTCAATTTGGCAACAGTGTTTTAGACTTTAATCGCAGAATAATTCTATATGGTCTTTGGTGATCGTATCACCTTCATTTAGCTCGCTACCCACCATCACGGGAGCTCGTTTTCCGTTGCCTCACGAGTCACATCCCACGACGTATCCACACGAACAAACAAGGTCAAGAAAAGATACACAATTACAATTACATGTTCGAGAATAAAAACAAACAATTTGTTTCGTGCGGGTAAACGAGAGCTTTATTGATTAGCTAGACAGAATATTACAATCATATTCGACAATATTTGTCCAACCAAACAGCAGTATGAACACTTCTTCTAGCTAATTGTTCTACCTCATGCACCAACTTAATCCGCTCTCGTTTTACCCGATGGGATTTAACTTCCGAGATAACTTGCTTCAATTCTTTGATCTCGTGGATGATGAAGACTATGTTCAGTCTGTTCGGCAATCTTACTACGAATCAACCGTTACAATATTTATAGTTATTTGTTCAGCATCCGCTACAGTGTTTTTTTCTATTTTTACCAGTAACAACTACAATACACAGCCACAGAACAACCAAGCGAACAAACCCGTTAGACCCATCAGTCTCCTCACTAACAAAGGCACCAACGACTCTCGCACAATCCGTTCTCAATTTGACAGGCTTTTGTGAGCACTGGTCAGAAAAACAAACAATGTTGAATTCGAATGATACGTAACATGCATCGTGAAAAACGTTAAGCAGTCCAGAAACACTACCTGGTACATACACGGATCATTACCCACGTATGACAACATGTGGGGTATACATGAATAACAGTTGAGGGGTCATGTTTAGACAACTGCAGCTATGGAGGTAGTTAAAATGTGTGTTGTATTCATCGTTTTAAGATGATTAGGGTACTTAGTACAAACCATGGTTTACGGCTGTAACATGGGTCAAAAACATGTGCAAGCCTAGCCGTACCATATGGCGGCCGGTATGCTGCAATACTCTACGGAATACATACGGATATGTAGGTTGTAGGGTTCCAAGAGGAGAGAACTTTAGGGGACACACAAACATGAGGTGTGTGGACAAAGCGTCACGTCAAAATAATCCACTTAGATTCTTCACCATCATCATGTCCCCCAGCTCGGCCCCCAGCTTTATTCCCGTCCCCTCCCGTGCCCAGCGCCATACATCCCATCCGATCCTCTCATCTCATCTCATCCGGCACCCCCTGTATACGTACTGCTCCTGTGAGCCACGGCCTACGTACGTAACGTGCCGCGTACATCTTGACCGGAAATCGACGTCTTGCTTTTGTTTGTTCTATGGGATCCACAGCTGGATCGGATTGGATGCACAACTGGAAGGCTAACGATCTGGGATTGACAGGAGCACTTCCGTGACATGGGTCTCTAAAAAAGAAACGACTCCTTTCACTTTCACTAGCTAGGGTTTCTTGAGGTTTTCCATCTGGTATTGAATTCAGTTAGAGATATACGGTCCCTCGATTATCAATAAGTAGGTATATTAAACCGACGTCACCTCAGTTGGTTAGTGCCTCAAGTGACGAGTCCTCTAATTTTTTTTTAAAAAAAGATGAGACCTCCCACCCGTGTTTAAATTCTGGTGTGCACTAATATGTGAAATAATTAAAAAAAAATCCCTCGCTGGCAGGGTCAACGCTGTTCGACCCAAGTATTTGCATCTGCATGGCTCTATAGGTTGATGTCGGAGTTCCGGGGTTTCTTGATCGAAGAAGATTGAGATTCTCTGTCAAAAGAAAGCGGTGGGGGCGTGTCGTACCCCAACTCTGGAGTACTCTGTGCATCATATATCAGTCCCTGGATCAGTAGCTGATACGCACAGGAACACAGATATGATAATCAAAAGCATACTTCGGATAGGTAAATAAATATAGTTCCTGATATATTGAGCCTTTAGTGACGGTACGACAAGGATGCAGAAGTATCCAAGTCCTTCCGTCAAATAAGGCGAAGCAATCACACACAGACAGCGGAAAGCACGACCCAAGCCACAGGCAGACTTGAGAAGCAGAACCGAAAACCAACACGTTGCCGCTTCCTACGAAGCCTTCACTTCACTAAAAACAACAGGCGCAAACGCGTGAGTACATAAGGTACTCAGCAAACCCTAACCAAAGTTCACAAAACCGGACCGGTTCGTCCGGTTTACCGGAAAAACCGGACTTACCGGTCCGGTCCGGTTAGCAAAACCGACCGGTATTTCGTAAAAACCGACACTGTGTTCTCGAACAAAACGGTAAACCGTTCGGTTTTTCCGGTTTACCGGACCGTTTTTCTCGGTAGCGGTTTTCCCGGTTTTCCCGAAATTGCAAACCTTGACCCTAACACAAAGGGGAAAACATATGCAAGGGTTTATCAAGGATGAGGCTGAGGTTTATCATATCGGCGGAAAGCCAACTTTATGCAAGGGTTGTTTTTTAAATCAAAACAGTTCGCAAACTAGAGTCAAGATTGTTATCATATAGTGGGGTTGGTTGGCCCTGGGGGAGATAATGGTTCAATCCCGCCAGTTCCTCACTTTTAATGCTGGCCGGAAACCAGCGCACGGCTCCACGCCGGTGTATTCCAAAAACACGCCAAGGATAACTCACACAGGAAGTCTAATCATAGTGTGGCCATTGCTTTCGCGTTGTCCAATACCGTGGAACACGGCTATCCGGATAGATTCTTAACCTCGGCCGAGGGTGCACAACTTTCCCCACAAGGTAGTCCAGTCCTCCCCGGGGTCCTGGTTTGGACTGTCCGACTAAAGGTCCCGTACCTACTTGGTACCACCACGGCATCCCCCACGGACATCACCAGGGGCTTCACAATCAATAAGATGGCCAGATTCATAAATGCCAGATCTCGAACACCCACCAACGAACGAGTCTTCTCCTGGGATTCCGTTGCAATCTCTTGCCTCCGGGGGGTACCGGGTGAGTACTAGTAGGGTGTGGTTCCAATCCCATGCCCATTCATGGCTTGTGGATGCGCGTATGGTGCTAGGCAAGGCGGCATAAGAACTGGTCCTTATACGACCGAACCAGGCATCTTCAATAGCTAATCCTCACGAGGAAGGGCGTCCCAGAGATAGCCTCCCACTGAGGACTACCTCGTCTGGTCCCGCCAAAACATCCCCCACTATGGGTTGCACTTTATCGCCAAACCCACCCATTTTCACATTTACACACACCACCAAGACTCACGCATTTTAACACAAAAGCATGTGAGCAAGATTAATTAAACACATGGTGAAAGTCCTAAGCGGCAAGGCAATCCAACATATCATTAAGTAATTTAATAATGCTGGTTCCTAGGGGTAACAAGGAATCAGGATAATCAGGATCAAGGCATGGCAATCAAATAATACTTAGGATCTTCTAGCATTTAAATCACCTTTAAATACCATGCATGTTTATTTAAAAATCAGGCTCTAGTTAGGATTATTTTGCAATCATGGGATCAACATGATCAAAGGGAGTTAGGGCTTGTCTGATAATCGCTTTTCTAATCTTTAAGTTCTGGGCTTTTAGTCTTTTCTGTCGAAGTTGATACCTTCGAGTCCTTCCTTGAAGCTCGTATCTTTCGACGGGTCTTGACCTGAGATTTCTCGACGAGTACTTGGATTCTTCTGGCTCTTCCTCGATTCTCGCGTAATCTAGCGCATAAAACACTACGTATAAATAAACTACCGCAAAAGAAAACAAAGAGCAAAAAGAGCCAGATAAGATTCAATTAACTCCAACAAAACCGATAGAAAGCAAATGAAGAACAAAAGACTCAAAACACGGATGATGCATCCAGTTTTACTTTAACAAGGTTTTGTTACCTTAAAAAGGCCATTAGGGGTGATGCATCGTACTCTATGGCTTTTGGTGTAATGAGATATGCTAAACACGAAGAGAAGAGCATGAATGCATGAAGTGACGGGGACAGCGTGTGTATGTGTTCTTCGTACATTCGTGGCACTAGCCTTCATACAGGTAGTAACCTATATAAAGGTTCATGCAACACGTGTACGAAGTACAAGGTGTGTCAGCTTAGGGCTCCTGTACCTTATATCGTTAACTAATGATGACTTAGCTATTAATTACTTACTAGATTGATTAATTACTAAGACTAAGTTATTATTGATTAAGTTGGTCGTCATGCGTCGGACGCACGACGATGGTACGTGTACGTGAGTATGTATGACATGAATGCACGACTGCAGATAAAACACTAAGATCAATTAAAGACAACTAGCAATTAAGACAGCAACGAAACAACAACTCTAATAAGAGCCAATAAAAGAGCACTTTTATAAAAGCAGATAAATGAATCAAATGGGGCTAGACGATGGTTTGGCGGCAAGATAAGTTTGATTGAGCGATGATTGATCAAAGCTAGGTTTGGAGTTTGGATTTGTGATATAAGGAGGGTACGAGGTTTGAAGTGAAACAGCATGAGAGATTGCTTGGTTTGAAGCGATACAATATAAAAGGTTTATTGTTAGCAGGTAAAGGAGTGAATATGTGATACAAGGTTGAAGCGAGGTGTGCGCTGTCATGTGGAAAGCACTGGACAACTAGCACCACAGGATTGGTTCGATATAGGTAAACAATGATTGCGACGTGCAAGATCGACATCGCATGATTGTCAGGAAAAGGATATAATAGGTGAGAGGGTTTTAGGTCATTGATGGTATCTAGGTCAAAGATGGTGCTCCAATAATAGTACCATGAGGTACTATGCGTTTCTACGAACGCGTGGGCGCAAGAATCGTCCAAAACGGAGCTACGATTGAAAAGATATAGACATTTGAAGTTCTGGGGGCTCATAGGTAATTATAAAAAGGTTTTAAGGGCTTAAAAGGTAATTACAGAAAGTTCTAGGGACCTTTCTGTAATTAAAGAAAAAGTTAGGGACCTTGGTGTAAGAAGACAGGGGCTAAAACATAATTACAGAAAAGTTTAGGTACTTTTCTGTAAAAAGGTTGGGCTTAAACATGATTATCTAAAAGGTCAGGGGCTTGTCTGCAAAATGTACAGGGCCCGGGGATTTTCCAGATTTCTGATTTATTTTTCAATTGGAAAAGGCTGGGAGAGGCTGACATGTTGGGCTGGTTTACACAGTGCAGAAGGTCCACTGTGCTGTGGACCCGGTCCATGGGGCCGTGGACCACAGGGTGCAAAAGGGGTGGTGCACGGTGCACCGCGTGCACCACGTGTGCGGCGACTCGGGTCGTCGCAGGCCCACGGTGCCGACGTGGCAGCCACGTCGGATGCCGGCGCGACCCGGTCAGACACGGCGACGGGGAGACGCGCGCGGCGGCGCGGCGCCGGAACGCACGCCGAAGGCGGCTCCGGTGGCCAGAACAAGGTGCGGAGGGCGGCTGCGGGCTTTACGCACGACGGCGGACCTTAGGGTGCTTGACGTCGACGAGGGCAGAAGCCAGGGCGGCGGCGCGAGCTCGCCGGAGCTTGGCGGCGCGCCGGAGTGCGCGGGGAAAAAGGTGCGTGCGCGCGCGAGCGGGGTTTTAAGCGGGTGCGGACGTGCGCGCGTACGCGTAGAGGCTGTGGGTGGCCTTGGCGTGGCGCGGTGAGGGCCGGAGGGTGGCCGTCGCCGGAGAAGAAGGTGGCGGAGCGGCTGCGCGCGGTGCGCGAGAGCTTCGAGGCGTGCGGAGGGAGAAGAGAGGGGTGCGAGGGGGAAGAGGCGTGCGCAGAGGAGCTCACCGTGCACTCGGTTGAGCCGGAAGAGAGGGGAGGGCGGCCGGCGCCGATGGCGGGGTCGCCGGAACCCTAGGATTCTCGCGCGGGGGCGTTCTGCGGCTCAGCTGCTCAGGATGATGGCGTGCCGAGGAGGAGCACGACGCGGGGGAGCTCAAGGGCGAGGAAGGGAGGAGGGGAAGTGCTTCTGCGGTGGCCGGAGAGTTCGCTGAGGAGCTCATCGGAGCGAGGAGAGAGAGGGGAAGATGAGGAGCTCGCAGCGTGGGAGAGAAGGAGCTCGGCTTCTTAAATGGAGGAGGAGTCGTTGCGGCCAAGGAACGGGAAACGTGGGCGCTACGGCGATGACCGACAGAGAGGGATGGCGGCGGTGCTGTGGCTGACGTCGGCGGCGGTATGGGTGGCGCGGTTTCTCCGGTGGCGACAGGACGTGACGGAGGAAGCCGATGACAGGTGGGGTCCGCACGTCAGCGACTCAGTGAGGGAGAAGGAAGGTGGGCCGGGCGAGCTGGGCCGGAAGAGAGGGCGCGGCCCACTGGCGATGTTGGATAGGAAGAGAAGCGGGCTGGACTGGTTGAGATTCGGCCCAAAACGAAAAAGAAAAGGAAAAAGGGGTTCATGTTTTTCTGGAATTTGAATTTGAAGAGTTTTCAAATTCAAACAAAAACAAAGGTTGATCAAACACCCAGAATAAATCAAATAAAACACAGAAATGCATATGATGAGATTTTGATGCAGATTTAAAATTCAAAATTTTGAAAATCAACTTGGGAATTAATTCTACTTTGATTTTATTTGTTGTAAATTCAAAAGCTTCAAATTTTTAGTATATTTTAAAATGGAACAAACACTTGAGCACTAATTTTATATTTCAAAATTTTCATATTCAAACTAAGTTTAATTTATTTAGTGAATTTTATTTTGAAAATTCATTTCAAGGTGAGAGGTTGGACAAAATTTTTAATTTGGAGTGATTTTTATTCCTTTTTATTCTTCTCTCTCTCATGTTCTTCTTGGCTCCAAAAGTAGGGGTGTTACAGGGCGGTTTTACCCCACCAGTTGGTAGAGTATTTTTTAAGAAGTTTAACATTTATCACATATAAAAATATTTTTCTGAACCAATAAACTTGATAACATTTACTTTCTACATTTATTAGAGTTGTTTTTCATATCCAACCCTAAATGATTTCAAAAACACACGAGTTAGAGAGACACGGTCAACAAAAACTTTCGATGAGGTTAGACATCATGCTAGGAATTTCATTGGATTCATAGGACAACAATCCGTTGTTCCGAAGAACTCCAAATGGAAACATTTTTATACGATTTGAAACCATTAAAATTCCTTCACTTCATTCTTCGAAAAGGGCCCTTAATTCATGCATTTTACCTCCCCTTTAACGGTTCTAGATTTTTCCCATTCAAAGTCTCATTTAACGGTTGTGTATTTTCTTTTGCCTAGCTAGCTTGTCCAAACAACAGGAAAAGAAAAACGAAGTTGGCATACGTTAAGCTAGTTCCCCCCCCCCCCAAGGGCCAAGTGATGGCTGTCATGTCTGTCTCGAATTAAGAGTAGAGCTCGTCGATGTTTATTTCTGGATAATTTAATTTTTAATCATGTTGTCCCTGGATACCTTTCTTTTGCACGCAGTACTGAACACGAGGAGCAACCTCTAAAAACAATATAAAAATGATTGTACTGGATCATCATATCACTAATATTATAATGCCGCTCCTTTTATCTCAGACGCAAGGATTAGGACATAAATCTGTGATTGATCCGATAGTTAGATCCTAAGGCGGCCAAAAGTCTTCTAAAGCTGTCTTGCGCTTAACTAACCAATTATACTTAAAGACCTGACATGTGGCATGTGATGCACTCAAACACTTTAGAAGAAAGTTAGCCATAGTGCATAGTACTGTACTAAATAACACTTTTTCCCGTCTAACATTTTTTTTTGCAAGGTAACGTATAAATTTGCAGCCACGCGAGCCTCTTTCTCAATGTAACAGTTGGCTATGAACTGAAAATTCACATTCAGCCGGGCACCGTGGCACGCGTGTCAGCTGGCACCACCAAGAGTGAAATTAAATAGTAATGTTTAGCAAATTGAAAAGCTTTACTCGCTTTAGCAAAAGAAAAAAATTGCTAGCAGTCCAACTCGATCTTTTTTAGTTATCTTCTCCACGTACGACAATCCATCATAGTGTAGCTAGTTTTTGCTGTAACAAAACACCCTGCCTTTTAGTAGTACAGGTCTTGGTTAAAGTTGGAAAAGCACCGAAATCAGTGCTTGAAATTTGTATTTCATACGTGAAAACCAGAATTTTCTACGATACGTATTTGACTACTCAGGTTGTTTAGGTTTTTAAAACTGAAATGTTTTCAGAAACATAAATATAGTCGAGGTATGGCCAAGTTTTAGTGTCAAACCAAATGGCTGGAAGGTTTTGTCCACAAACAAGATTTGGCCTGGCTGGTTGCGTCACCAATGAAATAACCCAAAATAATTGATTACTAATCCATCATCACATGCCTGCATGAAATAATAATTATAATGCCATCTATATCCTCGATGATGCACGCATGAAAGGGCGTTTGATTAACTGTTCTTGTATTTGCCCTCTTCATCGATGGATGACAGTATTGGTGTAAGCGTCAAGCTTACTTTGTCCGCAAAATGTGCTGTTCGATGTGGACTAATGTCGCCATGATACGGTGCATAGGAGCAAGGAAAAGATCATCAGGTCGCGCAAGTGGGCCACCTTGTCAGGCTTCTATTGGACGACCAGGGCTTATCGTTGCACGTTAGTGCATGGAACAATCAACACTGCCTGGCGAGGAATATCCAGATATGAGGATATATATCTGTTCTGGCCGGGAATGTTTTGGGTTCGTAATGTTCTAGTTAACTCTTTAATTGTATTGGGTTTATTCCATCCGAGTCATATACTATGTAGAATTTCTCTGGTCATGACCAGTGTTTTGAGTTCTACTACTAATCCAAATTAGGATTAAAAGGCGAAGCTAGGTGAATCCTATCGAGTGCGTCGGCGCCAGGGAAATCATAAACTTCAGTGAAAGTGTTCACGTTTTCACCTCATATGCAATTGCGCATCACCTAAAAACACTCAGGAGTAGTCAATGACCCTCGAGTCTCCTTAATTAGGATTGCCTTGCAGAGAGTTGTGAAAAGTGCACAAATATAGCACTTTGCGGAGCAGCTGTTTGATTCATTTAACTACCCAAGTTTTGGCTGGTCACAATTTTGCAGCATATTCCCACGTCATAGGATTTATTTTTTCTTTATGAAACGTTGTCTAAGATGCGATGAGCAAATTCTTCACCGCATGCTCGTCTTAAGAAAAGGTGTGATAATGTGTGTGGTCGTGTACCAAACATGCGATAAGTGTCTTTTTGTTTCAACATCAGATTATTAGATTCAGGTGTCACAATTCAAAATAAACGTATACAAAATATGACGCTGTAGCTTCTTGGTCTTGGAGTTCATTTTCTCGCACTGATTTTTATTTTTTTTATGCAAGCACTGATTTTTATTTCAAAGACACCTAAGCTAGCTGCGCGGAGCTTCAGGCGTTACCTCCCGTCGTCAAAACTAACACAGCTTTTCTTTCGAGTTGTCCATATCTCTGAAAGCATCGCGACGTTGGTCCGGCCAGGTACGTACGTACAAATACTGTCTTGCTTTCCGCAAAAGATAAGCCTGTTCGTTCCGCAGCTGCAGCAGAAAATAACTGCGAACACTGTAGCAGCTGCAGAAACACTGTAACGGCTGCAGAAAAAATAACTGCAAACACTGTAGCTGCTGCAAAGCAGCGAGACGAACACGCTAACTACCGCCCTCGCTGATCATTGGCTGGTAACTCGTGAAAAAGTTCAGGTAACAGTAGTAGCGAGCTGTCCGATGCCATGAAAATATATGTGCATGCTGTACTGTAGATTCTATTCTGCTGCGGTTTCACAGTGTTCACTGCCAGTGTTGCATAAATATTTTCATCTCTTCAAGCAGGCTCAGTTTATACTGCGTGTAGTCATAAGAAAAACTACGCTATCTGCGTATTTATAGAATGCAATTGAAGTAATTCGGTGTACAGAATATGGAGGGGGTTTTTTGTCACATTTGTCATCAGGGTGAAATATCGTTAACTCTACTTTCAATCTTCAAGCCAGTACACCTAGATTATGCCGCGGATCCTCGTCGATCTTGCTGCGCATGGCCGGTGCTGCGCCATGCAAGGAGCTAGCTGTCCAAAAGAAACCCTTGACAAGAAGCCCCTGGTGGCAGGGGCAGAGTGAGCAGTAGACTCCAGGACCTTTACCACTATGGAAGGATGCGTTTGTTGACCATGGCGTGCATGGGGAATGATCGATCTCCGGGTTATTTTAAACCAGGGGCACCCCTCCACCTTCCCTTCCCAAGAAGATGCAAACCAGCAGCAACGAGTCAGGCGCAGTCAGTCTTTGTCAGATGCCCCATATCCCCACTTCCGGTTCCAGCCTTGAAATGAATCGGTGAAGTGATCCTACCCTATCCTGCACAATCGCAACCGGCCTGCGTCGCAACCGGCTCGTCTGGTAGAGATCTCCCTCGCGGTACCAAAACAGATTTTGCTCTGAATTCTCTGAAAAACTGATTTTTTAAAAGAGTTTTGCAAATTGTTTGACAAAACAGTTTATGTTCCTCCTTCCCACTCACACTGGAGGAGCAAGCAAGGAAAAGCTTGTTTTTTTTAAACATCTCTTTCCCTCTCACAAAAGCTGATTCTTTGGAGGAGCAGTTTTGTGTTCTTTGGTAAAGCTCTAAAAAAAACAACTAATTAAGCGGGTGAAAGAGGTCTACCAAAGGAGGCTAGCATTGGTAGCTAGTATACCATGGTACACTATGAGTGGTAGCATTAGTAGTGTACATTTGGTCTAACAAAGTGACGCCCGCGGTACCTAAACGGCACATCTAGCCTTCTGTAGCTTTGGTGTATCTGGAACTATTTCACAGGTTACGGTCTTATTTTGAATAAGAAATATAATCTTAAACAAGCAAGGCAAACGAAACAAATAAAATAATATTTGGAAAAAAATGTGCAAACAACATTTTTATATTTCATCAAACTTGAGTACCAATTATTGGTGAAGATTAAAACATTTTGACTGAATTTATCCAGGACACCACAACCATCACTTGTTGTACCACGAGAGTACTTGCTATTGAAACTATCCATACAATTTGTTCTCTTTTTGTGCAGTACTTTATTCGAAAAGCATAGTACCATTTCGGCAGGCACGTTTAGGCCCTGTTTGTTTCAACTTTTTGGCACTTTTGTCTGTTGGCTTTTGAAAGATTCAAAAGTCGGATGTCTCTGAAACTTGAGAAGCCAGAAGCACATCCTAAGGTGCTTCTGGCTTTTGGCTTTTGACAGCATCTAGTTTTTAAATCTCACAAAAGCCAACTAACAAAAGTGACGAAAAGCTGAAACAAACAGGGCCTTAGTTCCACCCCTCAGATCGTCGCGGCTAGTGGGAAAACCGAATGGAGGGGAATAAGAGCAACAAACAAAAACCATAATGTAATTGTATTAAAAATAATCCGCAAAAAGCCCATACCTTAAGTATCGGTTCTAGAAAATTCAAGATTGTTAATTATCGTGTGTCAGTGTCGTCCTTACATATGTACCATCTCGTTAACATGCATGCAGACATATGTTCTATAAAATTTGTTATAAGGCCTCGGTTCACATATTTCCGACTTCACCTAAAAATGATTCTACGGTGAACCGTATAGATCACGTGAAATCCCTTGGGTTGTCACACATTAGGTTCTAGCTCTGAAGAGCGGATAAGAGTCAAAAACGAGTGCGAATCGGAAACGAGAGACACTTTTTTTTTTGTTTCTCCTTCATAGTATACGAAAGAGAAATGTCTCTCATTCCTGATTCGATTCGAAACACTTTAGAAAAAAATACTGATCAATCTTGGGATCCTTTTATAAGCCGAAACATTTCTTGTACCCAAATGGAGCCTTAAATCAAGGCTCCATTGGAAGCAAAAAATGTTTTAGTTTCTCACTAGAATCACTAAAATCTGTATTTTTGTGGAGTGGTTCGATCAGAAATCGGAGAAGTGCCTCTCCTTTTTATACCACAGAGAAAAGCATGCAAAATGTTATTTTTCTCACTTCTGATTCGCTTCCTTCTCATTTCAATTGGCACTCTCTTTTTAGAACCATTATCTATTCAAGGAGGCAAATAGTTTTATTAAATGAATTTGACTCATACTAGTAGTTCATAAGATAAAAGTTTGTTGAGAAAGCTATACGTATGTACTCCCTCCGTCTCAGTTTACTTTTGTTCTAGGAGTGTTTTTAGGTGTTCAGATTCATAAAATGTTCAGTGAACCTGAACATACATGCTATTCAGATTCAGAGAATGTTGAATAAATCTGGTGGAAGGCTAAGATGACAAGTAATTTGAGAATGAAAGAGTAAAAGATTCTAAAGTGAATCCGTGTCAAATGGGGCTAAACTTTTTCATGAGCCAGCCAGCTCCTCGCACGCAAGGAGGGACGCACGGAGAGACAGAGAGGAACATGATTAGAGAGACTAGCAGTTTACAGTAGTGCACTGGTACAACCACGGCGCCGGGTCCTTCCACGAGACCACGAGGGCCGGGAGCCCACATGCGCGCCTGGCCCTGCCTGCGCATGTGCTCGCGTCGCAGGGCTACTACCACCACCACCGCAACACCTCCCCACCACCGCAACACCTCCAGGGCTAGCTAGAGCTACACAGCAGCTACGCGCTACGCCAAGCTCCATGATCCAGGTCGCGCAGCTAGAAGCTTTGGCAGAAAAGATTAATGGCAGTCCCACTCACTCGGCGCGGCCTTCCTCCTCCGAACGTTATTCTGTCCCCCTCCACTGTGCGCTGCTCCGGGTTTTCGGGTGCAAAATACCATACTCGTCGCCATATCCTGCCGAGTCTGGGGCATCTGCGCGGGCGTACCTTGGTGGGATTCTCTCAGAGATCACAAATGCAGAGATGGTTGCATCATATCACCTCGATCCATCACCTGCTTCAGGGCTAGAGCTCAAGGCCAGCAGGGCTGTAGAGGCTGCATCACATCGAGTTTGTCCATTGCTAATCCGGATGCACCAGGGTCCGGTTTGACATCCAATCCACTTTGATGGAATGTAGACCTGTTTGGTTTAACAACACCGGCTGGACAGAATCATCCAGCTTTGATGGAATGATGCAGAATAATTTGTAGCTTCAGTCCATCCACCTTGACTATATTATTAGCCGGTGGAGTAATTGCTTATCATACAGTTAATTAATATTTAACTATGAGATGATGTTTGATAAGCGTTTAACCGTAGACTTATTTTTTATATCATTTTAAAATAATTTTCATGTAGTTATAATGATCTTAGAACGGAGGTACTGGCTAATTATTGGAGTTTTAACTTGTAACCAGGTTATGGGGATGGGGGCATGGGTACCCTTGTACCAGCCATCCATTCCCTCCCATAGCAAAATTTACCATTGCACTTCTTAAGATGTTGCTTGTTTGGAGGCTTGTTTTTCAATTGTTATTTGAAAGAGCTCATTGAATCTATCATTTGGGTTCATAGCAAATTAAAAGTTTCTGATGCAACTCATCCCCTTTGAGCATTGTACAAGGCTGTGTTGTGGTTACTTTCTCGATGGAATTGCCACAACATGAACATTCTTCTAGCAATAATTATTCTGATAGATAGTGGCTACGAGGCGGCTTGAGATGCTTAAAATGTTGACGTCTTGAGATCGTGCTTATAGAGACTCACAAATCAGAACTCGCTCTTGTGTAGAGACGGGTGAATAATGAGGAGTCGCATTGTCTTTATTAGTGTTTCATGATAGCCCAAAAACAAACCATGGTGTTTTAAAGTTTGCAACATATATCCTTTCAAGAAAAAAGTTTGCAACATATATAAATGATGAAAACGTTGCACAATACAAAGATGGTTTTGATAGGCATGCGAAATAATTATGTGCCATGGCCTCACGTCGAAGATGATTTGTCGTAGTCAACGGTTGAGTGTTTCCCTGTTCTTTTATACAAGGATATACGAAAGCAACTTATTTGTTTGTCGTAGAATTAATTACTACGACTCATCAGGATATGAATTTCAATTATACACTTTGTTGTTGATGTCGAAAATAACTCCTTTGTTATCCATGAGAGACAAATGTTTTGTTTGTAGTCTTGCTTAAGTGATCTGAAACATTTTTCCAACTAAATCTTGGAGTCATATACCGTTGGCATCATTATATATGGTGCGTTTAGCTTAGCAAGTTCTCTTTTCAACAATTGTTTGATGATTTTCACGAAGCAAGTTCATCATAATCCAATATTTTGAAAAGAGGAGACAAATCCTTGCTTCATCTCCATCCACACAAGCTAGAAATTCCCTACAGCCACTCCAAGGCTTTGATTTGACCTGAAAAAGAAGCTCCCCACAAACACCACTCTACACGACTGCACTGTCTCCCTCTCTCTCTCCAAAGGCAGGTTGCATTGCCTTCCAGCCTTTTCCCTCCGGTGTCTCTCCTCCGTTCTCTCTCATGATAGCTTAGAGAGAGAAGGGACGGCCAGCTCCATCCAGGCACACCTCCTTTCCCTCTCCTCCCCCAAAACCCTTTTCCTCTTTCTCTCCTCCCAAGAACTTCACCTCAACTCCAAACCATCCCCTTTTGCGCAGCGCAGGAGCTCGGGGACAGTGGGCGGAGAGCTCGATCGCTGCACCACTACTTCACTGGAGATCCGCCCACTCTCATGGAGGAGATCACACACCACTTTGGAGTCGGCGCCAGCGGCCACGGCCACCACCACCACCACCACCACCCATGGGGCTCCGCCCTCAGCGCCGTCGTCGCGCCGCCGCCGCTCACCCTGAACACGGCCGCGGCCACCGGGAACAGCGGCGGCGCCAACAGTGGCGGCAGCAACCCGGTGCTGCAGCTGGCCAACAGCTGCGGCGGTAGCCTCCTCGACGCGTGCGTCAAGGCGAAGGAGCCCTCGTCGTCGTCACCCTGCTACGCCGGCGACGTCGAGGCCATCAAGGCCAAGATCATCTCCCACCCCCACTACTACTCGCTCCTCGCCGCCTACCTCGAGTGTCAGAAGGCGAGTCCTGTACTAGTAGGAGTAGCAACAAACTAACTGTTGCTCTGCTGCTGCTGCTGCTGCTGCTTCTAGTCACTCCTGCACGAGAATTTTCTTTCTTTTGATCCTGCACGAGAAGTTTCTTCTCCTACATCTAATAATGTGAAGCATGTCGCATGCAGACTTTTTCCTTGGATTTACATAGCATAATAGTCAGCACTACTTTCTGACTGAACTGACCGTGCGTGCATCTAGGTGGGGGCGCCGCCGGAGGTGTCGGCGAGGTTGACGGCGATGGCACAGGAGCTGGAGGCCCGGCAGCGCACCACCCTCGGCGGCCTCGGCTCAGCGACGGAGCCGGAGCTGGATCAGTTCATGGTGAGTTCTATCAGGATCAGCTCAGCTCAGAAACGTTGTGTCTGCTGGAAAGGGACATATCTTTCTTAGTTCTCGAGGTTTATTCACACGCGGTGACTTCGTCCTTGTTTTCAACTCCATCGTGTGTGTGCAGGAGGCGTACCACGAGATGCTGGTGAAGTTCAGGGAGGAACTGACAAGGCCGATGCAGGAGGCCATGGAGTTCATGAGGAGGGTGGAGTCGCAGCTCAGCTCGCTCTCCATCTCCGGCAGATCGCTGCGCCATATCCTTTCATCTGGTATAGAAAAATTGCTGCGGCTATGCATCTATCCAAAGCTTCCATGTCTCTTGCTGTTCTTTGTGTGATTTCTTGGATCGGTGGCTGACTTTTGTTTTTCTTCGTGTCCTCTTTACTGGCAACCCATACGTTGATGCTATACATCTGAAAAGAGAAAAAAAAATGTGATTTCTTTGCAATTTGGCATCTATATTGTTCTCTTTTAAGAGCATCTTCTGATGCGTGCATGTATGTGAACGGATAGCTGCACACGAATGACATGTCTGTGCTTGATGCCTTAATGTGGCAGGATTCCTAATCAGGGTTTCCAAAAGATTCTTCTACCTGGTTGCTTTTCCTGGCCATGCATCTGTGACTGAGATTCTTCTATCTGGCTTCCATCGATCTTTGCTTCTGTTGGAAAGGAATAGTCCTCACTCATGTGCAGCAGTGCCGCTATCTAGCACTGATAGGATCAGAGCTCTGGTTCTTTTCGGACAAACATTACATCCCATTCCTTATTTTCTGCACTAATCTCGCAGGCATAGTGATTAGGATCAGATCACCCTGCCTTTCACCTGTGTTGTTCGTTAGCATCGATGCCTTCTTCTTGGCATTGATTCCATTTCTAAAGGAATATGTGCATGTGACCGCGAGTAGTTCCTGGTTCAAGTAACCATCTTTTCCCGTGATGGAAACGCCGAGAGAATTACGGAGGCCTTCCCTTGTTCTAGGGTTTGGGAAAGGGGGGCACTGTACTGTGCATTGTGCAAGCAACAGTCCATGGCCGAGGAGTCTCGCTGCCGTATGTCAGTGAAACAAGTACACACACCTAGTGCTGTGGGAGAAAACACGGGGGAGAGAGTCATCCCCCATCTGTCACGCAAGCCAGAACAACATTCTTGTCATCTTTCTCCCTCTCAAGAAATGTAGCTACCTGTTGTCCTAGAATCTCTTGTGCTGTGTGGTGTGGTCTTCCAGATGTGCTGGTGCCTGCCCTGCACAGCTCCTTGCCGTCTGCTAGTGTGCTTCATAGTCGTTGCTAATTTTAAAATGCACACATCAGGTAGATCGAGACGACGCAGGGGCCTTTCTAATGACCTATCACGAGGCTATAGTAAGCAGTAGTACGACCACAGTTACTTGCAGTGTTCAGTGCAGGTGCTGGAGCTGTTAAAGTACTAGTGCATTACACATACTAATCACTTTCATTACTGGAGCGTGTTGGGAAAACTGTCATCTGATGTAGAAGCATGAATGCATAGTGCCCTATAGTTGGCTAAAGAACATCGAGAGCAAAACTGAAATATTAGGGATACATATCTAGGCAAATGAGTTGAGTGGCTTATATGGCGGGCTCAGTTTCCTGTGTTCTGACCGGTGCGGTGGACAATATGGACCTGTGAGCCTCGAGAACGATAGAAACAGTTAAGCAAGTGTATGCATTCCATTATTTGATGTGAGATCTCTCGAGCAAAGGATGCGTCATCTCCTAGTAATATTATATGCATCTACAGTCTGCTAGTACTAGCTACGAGTTTCCTGACTTCTCTCTCCAGTAAATTTTGACGGTCAACAGACATGGAATGCTTTACGAGGCAGGTCCAAGTTCAACTGTGTTTATCAGCTGTCAACTCGTACATCTTCCCAAGTTCAATTGTTTGTCCTCGCTAGAGTTCATGTGTTTTCTTTCTTGAAATAAAAGAAATGGTAACAACGTTAATAAAGGAGTAAAGTGTAGGAAAACTATAAGATCTCTTGTTAATGGTAGTCACGAACACGGATTGAATTAATCAGAAAACAACACTGCTTTTTCTGATTGATGCTGCACATGTACTCCAAGATTCTTCGTTGCGTGCATTCTTTCAAGGCCATGCAAAAGTAGGGGACACAGATATCACGAGTTCCCGTTTGTCTCGAGGTAAGACCAAAAAAGATACTGGGAGTTGCTAGGTAGAAAGCAACCAACATAAAACAAAAGGATAAAAAATACCTGTCTGATTTTGCATTGGAACATCAATGGAAAAGACAATGCAGCTGGAGAAAAGAAGTGTACTTCCAGCTGGATAAGAAAGAACTGACTGATTTTTGCATGCAATTTGGTAGGGATGAAAACGGTCGGAAACGATCGGGAAATATCTTAAACCACTTTCACTTGTATATTTTTACCTCGGAATCGGAATCGAAAACGGTAACATCAGAAACGGTTACGGCATCGGAAATAACGGAAAATCGAAAACGAAGTAATCTGAGCGAAAATATATCGATATCGGTCAGAAATGATAGTTCACATCGGACAAGCGTGATGCCGATGTGGCGGCCAACTTATGTGACAGAAGACGAGGAGACAAGCAAGCGATATATTTTCCTATGTGTGTAGTGCAATCTTTAAGTATCATGTTTATATTTCTATCTAGTGATACGCTGCTACATACACACATATACGATCTGCATGCATGGATAATAATAAAAAGTTGAACATGATACTTGAATGAAAGTATGAAATGATCAAATACTCGAATGTATCGAGTGGAATGCTTCTAATAATCAATCTCACACATATATGCTTGATTAATATCGGATAAATACGGAAATTTCGGTTGTGATTTTCGGTACATATGGTAATATGAGAAAACGGCCGGAAGAATGCCCAAATCATTTTTGAACCATATTTCATATTTGTCAATTCAAATACCGTCCAAATTCCATAAACTTTTGAATAAAACGGAAATGATCGGGAAAAAAGTGAAAACGGCGTCGGTAGTTTCGGAAAATTACCGTACCATTTTCATCCCTACAATTTGGTACCTCCATCTGCAAGTCATTAAGCAAGTCGTTAAAATGATCTGGAAAGATGATCTTTTCCGTCTTTTGACAGTATTATTACTGGAATTACTTTTTCCTTTCTTGAAATTTTATTTTGATGGCTTTAAATGCCCGATTTGTGTTCATTTTCTTTAATCATTTCTGTTGTTAGCTTCATCAATTCATGGATGCATATTTTATTTAGCCTGGTAGCTGGTCCCACATACAATATTGTTTTCATATTTCTGCAGCATATACCATCTTGAGCATTGCATTCGTCCCAAAAATTGGGAAACACATAAATAAGTTTCTGCAGTTTTTCCAGTTGCTATAACAGCTCATTTGCTTCGCAGTATCTTCTGCAAAACTCCATTTCTTGTAATAAACTTAGAACCTAGTCTGGTTATATTTTACCTTTTTTTTTAGAATCCGTCTGGTTATATTTTACCTTAAAGCTTTGTTTTGCAAGAAAAAATAAATTAAAGCTTTAGAAGTTTGACAGGAATCCTTTTCGATTTACTTTTTCACAGGTTATTTGGTCTAAAACTGGACTGAAACTAACATGAGGCTTACCTTATACTTATTTCTTGTGTCTCTGAGTTCCTTCTTTGTTTTTTTCTCTGTTACATGAAATCTTCTCATCTTGACTTTCAACAAGCATGCCTTCAGATTTACCTGCAATACCACACAATAATTATGCGGGGGTAGTATAGCATAATTGATTGATGATGTCTTAGTGGGCATTTCAATTTTACTTTCGTAGCTCATAAGCAGAAATTTTCACTGATCCCTCACTTATTGCAGACTTAGTTGTGCCCATGAACCAATCTAAGTGGACATCATGAAAGTGCCACGTGATCAGTACGAAACTAATTCAAGGGAAAAAGAGAACGTTTTTGTACTTCTCGCATAATGCAGAAATGTAACACATGTTTTTTTTAATGGAAATACATGTTCTCCATCACCATATAACAATTGTGACCTTTCACTGTTTTTAGTTATGCCCATGAACCAATCAAATTGAACATCAACATTCAAGGGAAAAGGAAAACACTTTCATACTTCTCGCAGATTACGGAAATACTACTCTCTTTTTTTTTTTGAGAAATACAAGTTCTCATCACCATATATATTTGTGCAAATAGTCCAGCGGAAATGAATCAGAAAACTGTTTTGTCGAAAAAAAGAGAAAAAAGTACTTTAAATTGTGTAAATGCAAGTCATTTTTTATCCCTGCTAATATCTACGCTCATCGATCGTGATTTTATTGACCAAATGAAAACGTACTATCTAAGTTCATCATAATTGATAAATGCTTGTGAAGCTTTGGAATTTATTTTTCATTCTATAACCTTTTGAGCATATTCACCGTTCAAAGGTGTTATCTGCAAGGCAGTAAGTAGACCAGCAACACCACTGCCTGGCATAGGCATCGAGTTAAGCCTCTTTCTTAGAGGTTTCATAACTTGTTTCGCTTGTCTTCAAGTTAGCTTGTTACTAATTAAGTTTGTTGGACAATAGGTTAGGAGAGGGTGTATTATTAGAAGAAATTGTCAGGGTTGGATCATCTCTTGAATTTAGAAATGAATAAAACATGATATAATATTCCATATCCCATCACTTCTCGCGTAGCTCTTGGCCCACATTGTCTCCTCTCAAGTGCTCTCTTTCATAAGTGCCTTTCTTGTTTAGGTCGCTCCTGTTACATCACTTCCACAAACTTTTATCCACCTCATCGATCAACTACCATAACAGAAGCTTAAACATGACAAACTAAAATCTATCATAAAATACTATACAAACGCATTACAGATTTGAAATTTATCCTTTATGTGTCTCGACCTAATGCTTTCAAACCTGAAACCAGTTAGAAGTCCTCCCTAGTTTATTGTAGAGATTGCCTTTTAACAATGTCAATATTCTCTGTTTGTTTTCACAAAAACAATGCTCTTTGGCACTTAATAGTATACGTATGTCAGTTTTCTTTGGTCATTTCTAATCTTATACGATGATGGATTGATTATTGGAAAAATGGAATGCTTACATATGTGATTTGCCACTATTTTTAAGAAAATCGTAAACTATATTATGTGCATTTGCCAAAAAAGGCAGCTGTTTGAGTACATGCAAGCTAATGAGGACATGCAGTGCTACCTGATTTTGTGGCATCGCACTTTACATATATGAATCCATGATTATGTGTTCTCACCATATTGTTTTGCAAGAAACTCTGTTGGGTATTTAGAGGTTTACCTGTCAAATATATTTCATTTTTTATTGTAATGTTTAGCTAGCTTGGTGTATCCATTGATCTTGCTATATGAATGCCGCTTCGCCTCTTATTTCTCATGTCTAACAGTGTCATTTTATATGCTTTAAGGCTCTTCTGAGGAGGACCAAGAAGGTAGTGGAGGAGAGACCGAGCTCCCTGAAGTAGATGCGCATGGTGTAGACCAGGAGCTCAAGCATCATCTCCTGAAGAAGTACAGTGGCTACCTGAGCTCGCTCAAGCAAGAACTGTCAAAGAAGAAGAAGAAAGGGAAACTCCCTAAAGAGGCTCGCCACCAGCTCCTTCAATGGTGGGAACATCATTACAAATGGCCTTACCCCTCGGTAAGTCCCTTTTAAGTTTCAATAAAAGTTCTGGACCAATTAAATCCTTTGTTAGCACTGATAGCTTTGGAGTGGGCTCATAAAACATTTACTTAGGGTAGTTCAACGAGAACCGGAATATATTGTACAGTTAAGCCACTTGGGTGCTTATACTGGACACATATTTTCCTTAGTTTGCACGAGTGAGTCAAAGCACATCAAAATTTAATGAAAATCAGCAACTCCTTCATCTAAGCTGATTTAAGACGCTTGATACTTTGACTTAGTTCTTGCTAAATGAAATTAATATGAAGTATATTTATCTGAGAAATATGATAAAACTTCGTTCAAACAGAGAATTTTTTTCAACAAAGGGCAACTGCTTTGCCCGAGCAGCAAATCGAAGAACTTGGCTCACTTATGCAAGTGAGGATCCAAATTTGCAAATTTCAAGTTAGGTCCTGAATGCTACAAATATTCAGTTTAAGGGCATGCATTGCACTTAATTTCTTAATGCTATCAGGTGGTACATACATAGCTTCCTGATTTCCTGCCACTTCACACTGCAAAATAAGTCGATCATTGGAACCTGATTTACCCTCCGGTTTCCATAAACTTGAGCATAGAGCTATTCCATTTATAATTTTTGAGGATACTAACGCTCCACACAATCGAGCAGGAGACTCAGAAGGTGGCATTAGCAGAGTCGACCGGCCTCGACCTGAAGCAGATCAACAACTGGTTCATCAACCAGAGGAAGCGTCACTGGAAGCCGTCGGAGGAGATGCACCACCTGATGATGGACGGGTACCACACTACGAATGCCTTCTACATGGACGGCCACTTCCTCAACGAGCCCGGGCTGTACCGCTTCACCTAGCTGTGTGTCTACACTTACCATTCCCTGCTACGACCCAGCTAAAAAGTCTAATGGTTTGCTTGAAGCACTGAGGATCTAGCTACTACCGACTGTTATTGCCGGATGCACGAGCCGTAAGGAGGCCGTGCCTAATTATTTTGTTGCCAGTATTTTTATGCCTATGCTTGTGCATGAGCGCGCTCTGATTAGGAGCTGCCGTACGATGTGAGTGCTTTTGTGTGGTTTTATGCGTGACCTGACAGATGGATTGCTTGTTGCTACCTGTTTGAATAATTTGAATGATCTAGCTAGTTTCTGCCTGATCTGACGATCCTGCTCAAGTATGAGATATTCTTTGTATCTGAAGTTGTTTCTATGGTCTGAAGTTAATGCAACTTTGGCGTTCGATCCAAAATAATGCATCAATGGTGAGATCAATCCACCCTAGATGGTTAAATCCCCACTGCTCATTATGCAATCGAAATGCAAAACAGTCTACGGTTCTATATGAGCCATGCAACTCAACTAGGTTGACCAGGGGATAAACACAACAAGAATCTACACAAAGGGGAACGAAAAAGAGGTTGGATTGAGCAGATCGTACCTGCGATGCGATCGCCGGTGGTGACGGCCGGAGAGAGCCGCCCCCAATGCTCCGCCGCTGCGGCAGAGGGGAATCACGAATTGGTCGAAGTGGGCGCGGCCTGCCCTTGGGTTGCGAGGCGGCGGTGGTGGCTTGGATAATAATGGGCCGTGGGGCTCCACCGAGATTGGCCCGTCTGTTTATTGGGCTGACCTGGACCTTTCGGTTATTCGTTTGTTTCCGTGGCCTGTTTCGAGATTGAGACTTGAGAGTGAACGCTCACTGTCCCGCGCTCGTGGGATCCTGGCGCTGGGTGGAGCCATGGAGTTGCCAGCCACTCTCGCGCGCACGCCGGCGAGGTCACAAGCGCGAAAGGGCGAGGAAGCTTGCCCGGACGTTCGGAACGAGACGCGGGCGGAAGCGGGGCCACCGCCGCGGCGGCCGCCGGCGTTCTACAGCTCCGTGTTCGCGCAGGTACGCCAGCTGCTTGACGAAATGTCCGAGAGGAACCCCGAGGGGATCGCTTCTCGCCTTTGGATTTTTCCCATGTGTAATTCCGGTGTCATTTTGTTAATTCTACTTTTGCTTTTGACGTGTACGCTTGCAGATCGAAGAGATAGGGTGGGAACGGCTGGTGAGCTCCACTGGGGATGGCGGTGTGTCCTGTCTGGTCTTCCGTGTCGTGTAAGGGCTTCCCTCTTGTACTACGTGCATTTGTTGTATGCCCATATGATGGTTTGGATATTAAATCAGTTAAACATCGTTGTCTAGCTTGATGAACGCAAGATGAACATGGTTTGTTAGCTTACAACGTTGACATGAAAAAGCAGAGCGCCCACGAGCTCGTGAACATCCGATCTCGGGCCACTTGATTCATGGAATCGTAAAAAAGAAGGCATGTCTCATGCATTCAGCGTGTATTTTTTAGAGGAAATATGTCAGGATTCTTTCAGTGGCTAGCTTGAAGATTTTATCGCATAGAAACAGCAGTTGCATCCTTTCTTTGAATAACTTTTGTTATATTCTAGTACATGAACTTCTATCTTATCGTTTCTCTGTCAGGGATGGGCAGGGACGGGTTCATTTATTGGAGATCACGCTGCCCATGGGCTATCCTTCAAGTCCCCCTTCAATTGCTGTTGTTAGTCTCTTATCCTACACTTCAACAAATTTCAAATTTTGTTTATTATATAGTGCATTTCAGAGCGATTGGCATGCTATATGATTTAACTCTTCTCATTTCACAGGGCATACCTTATCTCCCAGAAATAAAGTGGTCAAAAAGTTCAAGACTGAAAGATGTTTTCTGCCAGTTCCAAGAGGTAGGTGAATTGTTTTTCTCTATCCCGTGAATCGTGTAGGCTGCCTTTTCATAGTATCACCTTTCAAACTGTTATGTTGTATGGTTTGGTCTTACTCGGTTTACACAACCAGCACCTGAATATATTACAAGAGTTCTGGTCTACTATGGAGGAGATTGATAAGGTCCTTTTGGTTGCTGATCCAACAAAACCGACCTATGCCATGTCTCATCGTCGAATAGCTTTAGGTAATTTCCTTCTTTTGGAATTAGTAGTTGTGTACCTCCTCTCATTTATCTTTGCTCAAATTTACCTTGTGTTGTCTGATATGACTAGGTGATGATTGCTATGTTTTACTAAATGTTGATGCACGCAAGCCCAGTTCCTTACCAGAGTAAGATCAGATTTTGAGACTCTATTTCAAGTTGGCCAGGTGAATCATCCTTACTGTTTTCAGGTGCCGCTTCTTAGGCATTGATGGGAAACTTGACCGGCTCATACTGAATTGGAGAAAAAACCGCAAAAAATGGTACAGATACGTTTCTGAATTTCATTGTTCTAATGTATTTATACACATTGATGTTTCTGAATGTCATTGTACTAATGTATTTATACACATTGATTTATTCTTTTTACTGAACTTGTGAAGTAGCGTTTTCCAAATCAAACTCTTGTTGCTTTGTTCCTGTAAATACTGGTTTTATACTAGTAGACTAGGAATGCTTAATGGCCATGTGAAAGTTTTGGTAAGTACTTATAATCTTTCTTCTATTACTAGGGATGCAAAGAAGAAATTCCACGAAAATCTGGCAGCAGTCTTGGACGTTGCTCTGCCTGCACCTCCTTCAGTCAGTAGCAGCAACGATGATGAGCAAGCTGATTGCGGAATATGTTATGCCAAGCATCTGCCTGTTGGTGAGCAGATTTACCATGTGTGCCCTTTTGCCTGTATCATCGTTCCTGAATCCTGAACACAATTATTGCTTCTTCTCACCTTCAGATGACGAGCTAGGCACTCACAGCGGGTGCGCAACCGACTACACGTGCGAAAACACCAGCTGCAGCAGGGCTTTCCATACGTTCTGCATGAGGGATTGGCTGCGCTCCATCACCACGACGAGGCAGTACGTCGAAATGAACTTTCCCATAGTAATGCACTGATGATCTGATTATTCCCCTCACAAGTCCTCTGTTTGTCCGCGTGTTCGCAGGTCGTATGATGTTCTGTTCGGAAACTGCCCGTACTGCAGCGACCCTGTTGCCGTCAAGGTCACCGACCGTTAAACTTGCTTGCGTTTACGAATACTAGTCGTAGTGCTTGTTTTCATATAGAATAGCGTAATGTCACCTTCAAACATATGTGTATGTTGAGTCTTCTCTCAGAAAGCTCTGGATCCTTTCGTGAATGCGTTTGTCAGGTGTCTTGAAACGGTCATGGTGGCCTAAAAGACGTCATCAGCGGCGCAACCAGAGGTCGAAATTGCCGCCTGCTTCTAGAATAGAGAAGTTTACCGATCTGATTGATCAGAACATCACCCTGTATTCTGGAACACGCCCTTCTAGATTTGGAACGCCAAACGCTGGTTTTGTGGTGATGCGTTTCTGACTAGTCCCTGCTGGTTCTAACTTCTACGACGTCGAGCTCCAGGTGGTAGTTTACCGACCGGTGACCAGTTGATGGCCACAAGACCGGCCAATAATTCCAGAAGATTGAAAAATGTTTGGTCAATCAAACTGTGAGGGAAGTCATCAGACTCGGAATTACTGTCAGCCCACGGGGTAATTCGCCAGTATATTCATTTACTTTTTCTGTCACAGTTTACTTGCATCTTAAAAATGTGTTTTGGTGTTTAAATTTATAGAATGTTTAATAAATTTAGACAGCCAGATTGTCTAAGTTCAAAGAATGTTTAATAAACTTGATACAAGGTCAGGATGCCAATTAAATTGAGACTGAATGTAATAGTATTATTATGCAAGTGCCCGTGTAAGAATGAAAATGCAGGTACACTACTCCATGTCCATGAAGCAACAATAAAGATCTACTCCCTCCGTCCACAAATGTTAGCATTTGTTGACTTTCAGCTATTATGTTTGACCATTCGTCTTATTTAAAATTTTTATGAAAATATAAAAATAAATAAATTATATTTAAAGTATGTTTAGTAATAAAACAAGTTACTATAAAATAAATAATATTATGATAAATATTTTAAATACGATGACTGAAAGTCAACAAATGCTAACATTTGGGGACAGAGGAAGTACAGCTGTTTCCATAAATGCAGGCACCGCCACATGCCCACATGGCACGCACAAACGCCATGGCTTTGCATGTGGTAAACGATGGCGGAGTACGGAATGGCCCAACGGCCCAGGCTCGTCAACGTGTCTCAATCGAAGCTGCGATAGCACGATGACGATGCATCCGTGAACCGCCCTAGGACTAGGAGCAAAGAAACGCACCAGAAAGCGCAAAGTTGCCGGCCGGCGGACAACAAAGCTCTCGAGATCGGCAACTATAGCCTAACCGAACACCGAAAGCCGCAAGCAAGCGATTCCCACGAGCTCAGCGGGGGCCGTCCGTCTCCCCAACCGCGACGGCAGCAGCCACTGTGCAGTGTACTAGAGAATTCCCGCGCCACGCCTCGGCAACCAACGACCTCGCGCCCGCGGCCGCCGCGCTGAACAGAAAAGTTGCGGTCTTGGACAGCGACGGCTTCCCGAATCCAAGCAGGGGCGCCTATAAAATTCCCAGGTACCCAAGGCCTGCGGCCAAGTCAGAGGCAGCGAGAATGGCGAGTGGGGCGGACGGCGGAAAGGGGAAGCGGCTGGGGCGGCGGCTCTTGGGGGCGGCGTGCCTCCCGCGCCGGGGGTGCTTCACGGTGTCCGCCGCCGGCGACGACGAGGGCACGCCGTCAGCCTCCGGCGCCGGAGAGGAGGAGAGCGGGCCGAAGCCGACGCACCTGGTCGTCACGGTCAATGGGATCGTCGGCAGGTGATCTTTACGCCATCTCCTCCGCCCCCCTTTCTCTTCTTTCACCTTTGCTTAACGAACAGGAGCTGTTTTGCTCACGCAATTCGCACGCACACGCCAATTAGGCTTTGTTATATTCGGATGTAACCGTGTCATGATCGACCACAAATCGATGCTTTTTCAAGTGGAATGTGTCACCTATTCTAAAAAAAAAAAGTGGAATGTGTCAGGAGAGTTAGTTTTAGATGCCTGCATCTCGGCTGAATTTCTGATGCTGCTCATTACTGGTGCTTTGCTCTCACATTTCAGAATTTGCTCTGAAACTAGTCAAAGTTTCAGTTGCAGTGACTCCGGATATTTGTGTCTGCAATTATGACAGCCCATTTTTGCTCCATATTTGAATATATTTTTTTTTGGCAATGATTACTAACGTACTACTCCATAATGTGGGTGTGACTGACTTACTGGTGGCCAGTAGGCAAAATCACTGTTTGGTAACTTAAACCTTACTGCTATAGGCCTAACATCTCTCAAAAGGATCACGATCCATGTAAAATGCTTTTATTTGTTGGGATTAAAATTCCTTAATTCGGGTAAAATATTGTAGTGTGCGGCATGTCTGTAGTGTTGGCACATTTTTTATTTTTTTTTTATTTTTTTTTTTGGATACCGAGTGTTGGCACATGTGCTATGTTTACAACCAGCGGTATACGTGTACGATACAGTGGTGAAGGAATCTACTGATACAACTATAAAACCGCTACTTCAACTTAGGATAGATCCAGATGAGCAACCAAATGCTTTGTGATCTGAGAACCATTTTCAGTTTTTACAGATATTTTCCCTTTAAAATTCTCAGTGCAGAAAATTGGCGATTCGCAGCAAAACATTTCATCAAGAAGCACCCCGAAGATGTGATTGTTCATTGTAAGTTCAATAGCAACATGAAAAGTTTTATACTCTTTAATCTGTGCAGTTTGTTTAACATCAAACTACCATCCTTTCAGTTCAATCACACTGCTTGATTTGTTTAAATTGAAATTTTCTTTGGATGGTGCAGGCAGTGGGTGCAACTCAGCTGCTCGAACTCTTGATGGAGTTGATGTGATGGGAAGAAGATTGGCAGAGGAGGTAATTACTGATGAACTAACATCGAAAATGATATTATGATCTGAAGCAAGACTTAAAGATTGGCACTTTCTGCCATCTCTTCAACAACTTTATTCATTAGTACCTATTGTTGCCTTGCACATGTTAGTTTGAATTGACTTGCACTTTTATGTACAAAGGTGGTCTCTGTTGTTGAGTCTAGACCAGAGCTTTGCAAGATTTCCTTCGTTGCACATTCCTTGGGCGGTCTAATTGCAAGATATGCTATTGCACTGTTATATGAAAGTGATACACAGAAAGATTCTCATGAAGAGTGTGAGAAGCATGCTGTCGACTATTCTAGCAACCAGCATACTGTTCAAGGAAAAATTGCTGGTTTGGAGCCGATTAACTTCATCACCTTTGCCACACCACACCTCGGTACAAGATCACACAAACAGGTTCGTTAACAATTTCCCCTACTGTTAATATTGGACATTTGATTCCTTTCTCGGGCATCCTACTTATTTTCTTGAAGGCATGTAATAATCCCTGTTGCTTTCATTGGATATTCTTTGAACTAAGTGGTCGCTCCCTTGTAGTACTAAGAGCATGTACACTTATCTGCACATATTCAACCTGGCATCCACTGCTATCTTTTCCTGCATAAGTCCCTATTGACGAGAAACTAATATAGATCCTTTCTAAATTTTCCAACCTTTAACACAAGACCTTGACAATGGTTTAAATAATGATTGTACTAGTAAAGCTTAAAGATTCAAAGTTTGATCACATAGATCCCAAGACGACCCGTATTTAGTGGTCACCGGAGACAGAGAGCAACACTGTCGATTTTTGTGACTCCATCTGTTGTGTCCACATTGCTATACCATTTCCTGACTCAATTATCGATCTGCACTAGCAGATTCCACTTCTTCGTGGCTCCAACAAATTGGAAAAGATGGCATTTCGTTTATCTTGGATTGCTGGGAGAAGCGGAAAACATCTTTTCCTGAAAGATGTTGAAGATGAGAAACCTCCTCTTCTTCTACAGATGGTTACAGATTATGGTGATCTCCATTTCATGTATGCCGTGGGTATAATTCTACATGTTTCACAAGGGAAGTTAGTTGTGTTGTTTCAACATAATTTATTCTGTGTTTCTGCATGCAGGTCAGCTCTACGCTCTTTCAAGCGTCGTGTTGTATACTCAAATGTCTGCAGTGATTGTATCCTTGTTGCATAAATTCGTCCAATTTTCAGATCATATAAAGCTGTTTGGTTTATCTATTGGGTAAATATAAATAAATAAATAAATAAATAAAGGTATGTCCTTGACTAATGTTAGTTATTGTTGGCTGGAGGACATCTTCAATACGCCGTCAACATGAGCTTCCCAAGGTACTAGTAATACACTCGCTGTAATAATATTACGGCCTTAAAAGGGTTCTGATGTCTAAAAATTCCTTTGCATCAGCAACAGTGTTTCACAAACGATGGTAGATATCCACACATTGTATATGTGGAAGAACCAAAGGCTCAGGATGTTGAATTTTCAGACTCGATGATTTACCAGGCAAAAACTACTAGTGAAATGGAAGGTATGGTTCAAAAACATTTCTTGCTTTCACATAGTTCATTTGGTGCTGGGCCATCGTTTCATGAACAAAGAATGGGCCTCCATCATTCACATGGTTCTTGATGCCACATCCACATTTTTCTTTTAGTATATGCCATAAACTTTCTCATGAGGATAAGAACGGAATTGATGTGACGGCGGTGTCATGAGAATTTTATCAGTGTTTATTGGTTATTGTCAAATGGTTTTCTCGATAAACCAGTCGAAACCATACTTTTTTTTATCAAGGATTGCTTTGGCATTGCAATTGTTTTTATAAGAAGAAAATGTTTGGACTGGGACTGTAGTCTTTTGTTCATTTTTCGTGTTTGCTATTGACTATCTAGATATTTTTTCTATCAACTGACTGAACCTTCGAAGATTAATTTCAGAAGTGATGCTCAAAGGTTTGAATAGGCTTGCATGGGAAAGGGTAGATGTTAGCTTCAAGAAAAGTAAACAAAGGATTTTCGCGCATAGCACCATCCAGGTATGTGGTGCATTTCTCAATGTTTACACAACCAAAAAGTCTTGTCTTTTGTAGATGTGAACAGAAAAGCTGTCCTTTTGGAAGGCTACCTTGTGAAATTTCATCAGGCTTGATCTAGCTGAAAACTCTTAGCAGAAGAAAAAAAAAATGATTCTCTAAGCTTTTCAAAATACTAGCTTGAGGAGCTCAAAAAAGTATCTGTTTCAGGCCTTTTTTTCCTGTTGGTACGCAAATCTTGAAGAAGTGGATAGTTAGTTATCCATTTCAGCTGTGAGCCTTGAAGAGAGTGATTTAAGCAGATCAGTTCATGAGTGTAACTTTGTGTTAAAGGAAAAGGATAAATTGGTCGTCTTCTGAGCACAGATTCATTCTTTCTGTTTCTTTTTGGTTTTGCAGGTCAAGACCTATTTCTTGAATTCCGATGGAGCCGACGTGATTTTTCACATGGTGGACCATTTTCTTTATTAATGTGGGGGGTGCTAAGCTGGTGCCAGGTTCTCATTTTTGGGATAAATTCGGGTGGATAGGAACCTGTGGAAAAAAAAAACCTGCAGGGTTAGAGATATTATGGAGGTAGCCGGGCTGACTGTGAAGCAGCTTAGGCGTGTTGCGTTTCAACGTTTCCTGTAAATTTTGGGCCTCCTAGCTAGGTTCTGTTCTCTTCTTTGCTAGACTTCAGCTAAATGTACTTGTACATAACAGTCTGTTACCCATGAAAAGGAGGAAGAAAAATCTTTTGCGCCTCTGGTTTTGAACAGGGAACCATGATCAAGTTCACTCCCCCTCTGATTCCGCTTCGTCTAGCGGATAGGAGGAAGAGGATGATGGATAAAAATTTGACCCAAAAAAAAATGTTTCCATTGATATTGGCACCTGTTGGTTACAGCAATATACATGACATCTCCACCAAAAGGAGGAAAAAATGGTGAGCATCTTGTGTTCTCTTCAGCTTACTCGCCTGGCGACGAGATTTTCAACATATTCATGAAAGAGAACCTGATCCATAATTTGTCAAGAACAAAGCCAAGCGCCTCAAACTGATCAGATGGCAGTTGGCACGCACATGTTTATGAATGATCAGGCACCGGTGGGCCACTTCAGTTCAGCAGTTATCCGCGACGGTGACGCGTTCAGTCCCGGTCGGCGGCAGCTGCTTTCGCTCCTCGAGGAGGGTCCCGTCGTGGCTGTCGTAGAAGCCGTGTAACCATAACCTGATATGGATACGTGCCAATAGAAGGGAGCCAGGGAAACTCGTCGCCGCGAGTAGCCAGAATATCCCGGCTTGGGGCAGGTCGGGCAAGACGAAGGGGACGATCAGCTCGAACACGGAGACGGCCAGCGCGACGAACACGAACACGCTGTAGAGGAAGCGCCTGGATTTCATGCGCTCCATCTCGTGCTCGGCGAGGAGCTCGCTCCGGTGATCCTCCGCGACGCCCGGCGCCGCCGCCTCCGACATCCCGGGCCGGTTGTGGGTTCGCGTTGCACCGCTGTTGTGGCTCGGTTCGAGAGGGGTGGTGTGTTCGCGAACTGTGGACACGGGCCATTCGATCTGTACAAGATTTATCTCTTGTACAGAATCGAGTCCAGGTTCGGAATCGAGGTCTGGCCCAACGTGATCAGCCTGACAAATCAGAGAGAGAGGCACGGCGCGGTCTAGCCCAGCCCAGCCCAGTCGTCGTCCTCCGGCACGTTCGCATGAAGCACGGCGGTGTCGTGCCGGCTGGCGGTGTTTCCTCTATCCTGTCTTGCGATCACCCATGCCGAGGATTACGGCTATTGACTTCCTGCCGTGCATGCTTCTGTAGTGGTGCTGTAGCAAAGCTTCCAGCTTGACCTGCGCTTCTTTAATCTCCCTGTTTTACGCTGCTGCAATGACCATTACCCCTGTCCTTTGACTAGCGCCTTGTGATGCTGCATGCATGCTTCTTCTTATATTTATCTTTTTTTTTTCTTTGAGTACTACTGGCCTATTGCAAAATCTAACGTCGAAGCAAAATCTTTGGGGAAATGTTTAGCCACCTGGCTCTCTACGAACCAGCCATCATAATTTGTCAGGATCAAGGACATCAGCGAGTGTCAAGTACCACTCCCAGCTCACTTCTTTCTCCATTGCCATTCAGATGTCTCTGAATTCCGGGACCAATTCGTGATCCCTTTCCGCAGGGCGAGAATCTGCGCAGGACACGAACCGGGGCCCCTGTATTTTGGCAACAAGGCTGCTTCCACGTAAACTCGCTCCACGCTCGCTTGCATCTCACCTGCTTTCTTCCTCTCAAGCTTCTCAGTTCTCACTGCCCCGCAGCGCCGTGCCAGGTCGCTTTGCTTCGTCGCGCGGCGTTCCGAAAGGACCTCAGTCATCCGTGCCGCTGGGCGTGCGAGGCTTGTGTCATCGTCGCATTGCCACCAGCCTCTGCGCTCGCCGGCTCTGCGGCCGCTGCTTCTCTCTCCTCCAACTTTTGTGCTCGCTGCTGCCGAAGCAATTGCCGGAGTCTCCGGATTCAGATGCATTCAATGACCTGATCCGTGGGACACTGCTGTACATCACCTCCTGCCCCTCTCTCCTTCTCTCTCCTCTCTCTATCTCTGCATTGATTCCCAGCACCACGGCTACAAGGAACCCTCTGCCCATGTGAACAGTGCGCATGTTGGTGCTGTAGCATCCTCTGATATAAGTAGGCCTCCTCCTAGCTACTGTTGCCCGCCACATTGATCACTGACCTGTGTGATTTGGCGACGTTCAGTCAAGCTTGGGAGCTCAGCTCATGGAACTCGTGCTCTACTCCTCGTCCCTGCTTCTTCTCCTCCTGCTGTCCTCGCAAGGTCTCTGCTCTACACAAGGTAAAATCTTTTTGCCTGCCTAAGCTTACCTGCTTGCTCCTCTCACACCGATCGATTTGTCTGCTCTTGTTCTTGAATCTTGATCCGGAGATGGCTGATGCATATATACTATGCCACTTTCTTGCAGGTAGGCCGATGCATTTCCAGCCGAAGGATCATCCAAAGGTCAGTTGGGTCTTCTCTTGCTGATCTTGTTTCAGTTTTCTTGTGCTCATCTTTCTCTGGTCAGGTGTGAATTAAACGAACTGCTTGTTGCAACAATGTGATGTGCACAGATCGATGCGGGCGTGGCGATGGCGGAGGCGCTGATCGGGTCGAGGCCGCCGCGGTGCGAGGGCCGGTGCCCGCCGTGCGGCCGGTGCGAGGCCGTGCAGGTGCCAGTCGCGCCGCGCCTCAACAGGGGCGAAGGCGTGGCCGGCCGCGCCGCCCGCCTGTTCAGGGCCGCCGGCGACGGGGCCGACGAGAGCTCCACCAACTACAAGCCCCTCAACTGGAGGTGCAGGTGCGCGGACCCGCGAGCTCTGGATCCGTGATGTGATCCGGCCGTCTGAATTCTCAAGCTGCTGTCTACTGATCAAGCTGTGATATATAGATATACTAGTACTAGTTACTTGCAAATCGATGCTGGATGATCTCATGGTGCAGGAGAT
Source organism: Eragrostis curvula (assembly GCA_007726485.1). NCBI lineage: Eukaryota > Viridiplantae > Streptophyta > Magnoliopsida > Poales > Poaceae > Eragrostis > Eragrostis curvula. Next base: position 10,797,457 of record CM017443.1, read on the forward strand.
TTCTGTTTGGAAATGTCTCATCCCTAGCTATGTTTTGGTTAGCAGAATGATCAGTTGGTTGTAGATTTTGGCTTGTCAGTAGTGTAGTAATCACTGGAGGACTTGCTTTTTATTAGCCCGTGTAACCTTGCGATGTAATTAAGTGGCGTAGGGTGTGTCATTATCATTTCAATACTGCATCAAACTAGCACCAGCTACATCTAATCTGATGCTCAAGTTAGTTTTTCTTGCCAAAAGATGGTAATGTGTGGAAACGTCAAGTGTGGGTTAACTGTTTGTGTGCATTATACGAAGTCGCACAGTAGCAAAGTGACTACTGTAGTATTCTAGAAAACATTATGTTACCTGCAAATTATTCTGAGAATATGGAATCATACAGGGGTGAAAAAAGGCTGTGTGTCTGAAAAGGAGAAACAGTAAGACAAAATACTTTTCGACCTTGGATGCATGCGCATCATTGTTGGTGTCTGTTCGCTTGAAGAACTTGTACCGTAAGCATTTGATGCAGAGGACATCTCCTCTGCCACTGCAATGATAAACCTGATACAGCGATCTCGTTTCATAAAGATTGTACAATGCTTTAGAAGGCTTAAATTTCATACAGGATATGCCAAAAAAATCATTCCATGAACGAAAGAAACTGTCCAGCCACGGACTCTTCCTGAAACCTGGGCATGCCCATGCTTCAGAATTGGCTGTGTTTAGTTGCATTAGTCCCACTGAAAGCCGCCAAATGGCAAGTAGTACCAACAGAGACGCTGTTCTTGCTGCTATTTTCATCAGTCCCACCGAAGCTCGAATCCAGCATCAGGAAATTGTGATGATTGCTCTGTACATCCTTCACCAAAACGATTCGAAACCTGAACCATGCTTCCACCAAGATGTGTGCATGCATGACTACCCTGAGAAGAGGCTACTGTATTCAATCCGGATCCTATCACACGGCGATGCATCTCTGCCTGCCCACCTGGGCACACGAAAAGGACAGTTGCTGAGAGCCCCCATGAATTCTCACTCGAGTCATCAAGTGAGAGGTCGCGTCACGTCCTGTCCGAGCCTTCGTCTGCATTGAAGCGTGCCTGCCTATTTTGTCCCCTTCGCTTCGCTTTTTCATTCACAAGTCCGGAACATTTTTATGCCAAGCCATTGCAGGGAAGAAAATTTCGTCCGAAATTTCGCGATTTTCGCCGAATTTCAGTTATACCGGTCCCCTCCGGTATTTGGTTTTACCGGCCGGTTTTGGCCAGTTTCAGACCGGTTTTGGAAAATTTGGCCAAATTTTATTCAAATTTTGAAAAAAATCGGACCGAAACCGGCCGATATTTTCCGATTTTCGGCGATTTTCGTTATATCGCCCTTGGCCAATAATTTTTTTACCGAAATTCAAAACACTGAGCCATTGCTTAATCGGAACAGCGGCAGTCGTGAGGGCAATGATGAGCTGCTAGCAGTGACGTGAAATGAATTCTGAGTTTGATCATAAGGGAAAACTTCCCCGTTGTTCGGAATCTGCAACTGGACCAAACATTTGCAAGTTCCAGGAAACACTCAAAAGCCGTTTGCGATAATTTCCGAAGCGAAAAAAAAATGACATGATGCAACTCCGTTACTGCGAGATAGTAATTCCGCTGTAAACGGGTCATAAAGGTATGGGCACGTGGATCGTGTTCACGTGGGCCGCCAGGAAGGTCATGGTCTCGTGACCACGGAGGGTCAGAGTTTTGCTGGGCTCTATAAGGTATGGGCCTCTTTTAGCTGACTGGGCCAGTGTCAGCACCATGAGAGTGCTCAAAGTTAGCCCGGTCCATGGGTCCGTAGAAAGGCCGGGGAGCATTGGGGCATGAAACTCATTCTAGCGTGACTGCCTGAAGCCTCTTTCCCTCATACACTAGCCAGCTGGCGGCGCCCACGCGACACGACACGACACTGCTCGTCCACAGAATCGTCCCATCACCTGCCAGACATCCGAGGGCGTACACCGCACTGTCGCAAATCCGAGGGCGTACACCGCACTGTCGCAACAGCGATCACGCAATGTGGGTCCATGTGGCCGGCTGCTGGCGGCGCAGCAACAGTCCAGAGCCTCGTCCACTTTATCCGCACGCAGGAATCCACGACACGTTGGCCCGGCTCGATCAAACCGGTTGATCAGAGGATGCTGGATGGATCAGCATCGATCCGATCGGGCGCAATCGCGCGCGTAGCAAGTGTACGGACGGGGAAGAGCATCGATTTCAATTGGTTTGTAGCCTTTTTTTTTAACAAAAGTTTGTAGCCTTGTTGGCGGCGATAAGGACACAGCCGCGCAGGTCGGACCGGCTGGCACGTTGCCGTCGTCGACAGCGAGCGGGGCGGCGGTCGTGGCCGGGCTGGCGCGGGAGGGCGCCCTTGAAAAGATCTCTCGGTTGGATCGCGCGTCGCGTGTGCATGTATCAGCAGTGGATCGCCGTCGGCGTCGGCGTTCCCGGCCGCTCGCCTGGCGCGGTCGACAGCGACGGGCGGAAATAATTGCAGGGGAGAAGCGTGGAGTACGTGTACGTTGTTGCGACAACGGTCCTGCATCTGGGGAGGCAGGTGGCGCAGTGCGAGAACGGGGGAAAGTAGGTGACTGATCCGCAGAACGATTGTACGGCGTAGTTAAGTTTTTAGCTCCATCTCATGATCAATGGAATGGGGGGAGCGCCAGAGATCGGCTTGATCGTCCGTTGGCGCCTCTAGCCGAACTATTGCCTCGGCGATGCAAATTTAGCACCACTGCGTTGCGTACGAAGAGGACCACGGCTGCGGTCCATGCGGCGGCTATATGCCTGGTCACGCATGACCCGATACTCCGATCGGATCCGTCCATTTCACTACTACTACGTCTACTTGCAAGTTGTTGTGATACCTTCTCGAGATGACTGAATGAGTACTGATGAGTGGACGACACAAATAGTATCCTGCGTCATTCTTATCCGAGTAAAGACTTGCAGGCCGGGCATGGTACCAATATCGTCGTGCCCCACAGCGTCCGTCCGTGGCACGCGGACACAGCTCGCCGATATCGTTTCCGGTCGACGGAAAGTCGGATCCCGCGAGTGAGATCCGCGAGGAGGTAGCTGCACCCGCCCGACAACATAGGCCTAGCTAGATCACCGGCGCGAGCACATGCTGCGCCCTCTGCGACGAACGACTCGGTCGCAGCTCCCGCGCCCGCTCCATGTGTGGACTGCCACGGGGGACGTCGGGGGCCGCGGCAGAGACGGACGGGGAGCAAAAGTGGCGGTCCCGGCCGCATCCACTGGCGAAAAAGCGACAGCGACGCAACGTGCGTGACGGCGCCGAGGCGAGACGCGACCAGGCCGCGGGAGATCAAAGCCTGGGGCGGCGATGGTTCGATCTGCTCCCGCCGGCGGCCAGTACCACGACGGTGAGCGCGCGCGTGCCGCTGCTACTACGCACGGAGAGATTTATCGGACGCGCCCGAGCCGCGTTACCCCAGCCCACGCGGGCGCTGAGAGGTCGGACGACGACGACCGCCACGATACAAGCGAAGCGATGCAGCGGGCGGCCGCACGGTGTGCCATGCATGCATGTGCGGGCCGCGGATGCATTTCATCCATGCCACTTCTGTCGCTTGTTCGCCGCGTCCACCCCCTGGCCTGGCCTCCATGAAATATGTACATGCATGTGCCGTGTCCGTATGCGAGACTCATGGCCAGCCAGGATTGCCCATACCAACGTACGAAGTACACGACGGCATCTTGTACAGTACAAGCCATATAGGCATGTACTATGTACTTCACCTACCACTCATGCAGCCGTAGACAAGCTAATTAATTAACCTATCACCGCTCGGTCGCGTCATTGTCGTTCCGCCTGTGCCTCGCCTCGGTGACGCCACGCGATTGGCCGGCGCGTGGTGGTTGGAGGCTTGGAGCCCAAACGCAAGGGAACTCCCAATGAAACCAACGAAACGATCCTTTGGTACCAGCCGGATGGATCTGCGATTGCGAAACCAAGATTCCACAACCGCCACGAGAATTTTCTAGTACGGAGTAACTCGCAAGCAAGAATCGCGCTAAAATACGGGGGAATAGAGACTGATCGGTGACGCGGAGAGGCGGCGTGAGGTGGCGCTCGGGCCCTCCACCCTCTCGGAGGATGTGGATAGGAGAGTGGGTGCAGCTCCGATCCGGTCGGCCGGAGCGACGACGTCCACGGATGGGCGAGCTACCCAGATGAGTGACGAAGATGAGAAATCGAATATGGTTTCCCTCGCTCCTGCTACTCACTAGTGTCCAGACATCCAGTGACAAAAGATCAATGCAATGATTGAAAATGAAATACTGAAAATGATATCCTATCGAAATGGGATACGGAAAATTACACCTATCGAATATCCGTAGCAATTCACATCAACTGTTTCGATCCATTGCAATTAAGGGCATGTTTGGCAGCTGCTTCTTGCGCAGCTTCATTGCCAGCTTATACAAATAGGAAGAAAAGCAGTGCCAAACACTTGCCTGAAGAAGCGCTTACGAGCAATGGAAGGAAAAAGCGTTTCTGGAAATTGAACTACGGGTCCAAAGCCGAAAAAAGTGGCTCATTCCGGCTCAGCGCACTTTCCTCCGCTGCTGAGAACAGAACTGCCCATCAACTTTGTCGCAAAATTATGGTGACTGCCACCGCGAGCCTGCCTTCACCCCGCGCCTCCCACCTCCCGTGACGCACGCGCCTCTCTCCCTTTGCCGCCGCTCGCCTCTCCCTCACGCGCTGCGCCGCCATGAACCCGCTGCGGCGGCCGTCGTCTGCAGCTGGAGGAGGAGGGGTCCCGGCCGGATCTGGAGGAGGGACGCCCAGAGAAGCTTCTCCCCAACCTGCAGATGGCGATGTGGCTCCAGGCGGCAATGGATCGGCGGCAGGGTTGTCCGCCGTTCCGCGATGCGGCGACGCGGTTGCCTCGGGCTGCAGCCCCGGCGGCGAGGGCGCGCCGTCGACACCGTGGGCAGGCGCGGGCGCGGCGGGACCAGCGCCAGGCGCGGGCGCGGCGGGACCAGGGCCAGGCGCGGGCACGGCGGGGCCGTGGCCTGGCGGTCCTGGCGCCGGCGCGACGGGCCACGCGCCGTGGCTGGTGGGGCCGTGGCCAGGCGCTCCGTTCGCGGGCGCGGCGGCCGTGTGTCCTCCTGGTCCGGGCGTTGGCGCGCTCGGTCCATGGCCTGGCGTTCCCGGGTCGGGCGCGGCGGGACCGTGGGCCGACGTTCCCGGCGTGGGTGGCGTGGCCGCCAACCTGTGGCCAGGCGCCCCCGACGACGCCGGTGGATGGCAGGAATGGTTGGCGGGCATCCTGGCCGGTGCATCTTCGTCAGGTGGAGCTGCGGCAGTCGGTCATCCGGCGGCAGCAACAAATGACAACATTGTCAATGCAGGAGGTGCAGCAGGAGGTCATTCGGCGCCAGCGACAAATGACGAGAATGTGAATGAAGGAGGTGCAGGAAGGCGTGGAGGACGTGGAGGACGTGGACAAGGTGGTCGTCGAGGAGGTGGACGAGGAGGAAGGCCTCCCATTCCACCTTCTGCCGCAGCGGGCGTCGACATGGACGATACAAGGTGACGGCCATTATTGTAATGTATTATGTTGGTGATGATCTTTTGGACACATTATTGTAATGTATTATATTAGTTCTACTCTACTATTGCACTCTATTATTTTAATGGTCAATATATAAATTATTAGTCCAATTTATTTTGTTGTGGAACATTATTTCTTTCATTAAACAGATATTACATGTGTATATCCATGTCTCAAATGGACAGGGGCACTTGGGTCATTTTGACAGGAAAAGCTGTTTTCAGAAAACTCAGGATAAGCTGTTTTGCCAAATAGTTTGACAGGATAAGCTGTTTTCACAGGATAAGCCAGAATGAGTCAGGAAAACTGTTTTCAGAATAAGCCACTGAATAAGCTGTTTTCAGAATAAGCAAAAGCCCTACCAAACACACCCTAAGAAACACGCGTTTCTTGTTTCTCAAAGTCTCGGCTCATGTCGTTCGTGGACGGTTCAGATACAGTACATTGTGGTTATTTTCTACAATAGCGAGCTCTAGCAAGTAAACGCCGGTTACTTCTTTGCGAGTATTTTGGTCGCACATAGTATACGGATAGCATCACTCCGGCAAGTACGCCAGGCAAGAGCATTATGCATGTGCTCTGTACTGCGTGAGGGCTACCTACCTCGGAGGCTCTGACGGCCCAGCTCGATAGGAATCCGAAGCAAGAAATGTACTCAAGTTACCTTGCCCTTGACGTTCACCGTAGAGTAATTGAGACCATTTTCTAAAAAAAAACTCGACCTGCCCGGGGTAAGACCGCCCCGACGGCATTTTGCTAAGGAGAAGAGCCTCTCACGCAGGCCGAGAAAATCTCCGAACCTCCTTCCCGATCCTACACAGAGACTCAGCTGGCCGTTGTGAGCTTCGACGCGAGTCTTAACCATGTGCTTTGACCCGGGAAGAGCGAGGGGATTTTTTTGCCATGTGCTTTGACCAGGGAAGAGCGAGGGGATTTTTTTGCACCGCAGTGAACAGTACCATTTCTAGCACTGTTCACTGCAGCGCCTCAGGTGGCGCAACTAGGAATCGAACCCGGGCCGACGGGAGCTAAGCTCCCGGAGCCCTGGCCACTCGGGCGTCCCAGCGTTGGCGAGACCCAGGGTGGGCGTTCGGTCATACCCGATGTTTCGGTCCGGTGTTTTCGGTCTTCTCAATTTTCGGTTATCTAGAATTGCTACCCGAAATAACAACAAAAATTTGGGTACCCGACAATTTTGGGTACCTAAATTTCGGTTCGGTCTTCGGTTATACCCAAACTACCCAAATTAACATTAATTTTCAGAGAAAAAATAAAATAAATTTGATTATACCCAAAATACACTATGCAATCAACTTGATAATGAGTTACCATTATATGATAGGAGAAACATGAATATGATGAATGAGTAACAAAGGATGTTATGTGACCATGGTTTGAGTCTATGTGCTAAATCCTACATCATCATACTAATTTGGGTAGTTTGGGTAGTTCGGGTACCCAAGGGCACTACCCGAAATTGAACAATAAAATTCGGTTACCCAAGGGTACTACCCAAACAAGTACCCGAAGACCGAAATTCCGATTTTTTCGGTCTCGGTCTCGGTTTTTTCGGTTTCGGTATTTGGGTATCGATTTTTGTGCCCACCCCTAGGCGAGACCATTTTCTATGGCCAGGTCATTTTCATTTGAAGCTAGGCAATTGAGATCACATGGCCAATATTCAAAGTGTCTTACTCCAATCATTTATCGGAGACCTTTTGGGATCAATCATCGCGCATTTGACTGATTCATTGTGTGGCAAACAAACGATTGGAGGACAAATCAGAGTCATCTACCTATAATTCTATTTGGGTTTACGTAGCTTCTTCATGTTAGCATAGCAATCACCATATAGTTTTTAAAGTGCGTGATAAAGTGGAGACCGCATTGGCGACAAAAAGGTTTAGTTTAGTTGGCATGTGATGGTAGAACTAGTACGGAATAGTTTTGTGTTCGTTCATCGATCTCGTCCTCCCTTTGAGGCCATGCATTTACCTACTCACTAGCCCTCGACTTCCCTGTGCAAAATTTTGAAAGAGATTGATTGATTATTTTGACAGATCAGGTAGAATACCTCCCGTGAAAATTCTTAGCTGAAAATGTGTATGACAGGTAAGGTGTTATTTTCTCAAAAAAAAAAAGGAAAAAAAAAGCTTTGAAGCTCTTTCACAAAACTGAAACGGCACGACTGTCAGATTCTTAAGAGAAAGAATCCGAATTTTTATGTCTGACGATGTACGGCGGTGTGACATTACCTTATGTGTTTGGTTCTGGGACTAGGAGGGATGGGACGGAATCGTCCTAATTTTTTGGAATGGAACTGTTCATTTTATGTTTGGTTAGAAGGATGTTTGATTGGTAGGATGAAGAGAAATGGAATCAGATAGCATCTTCAAAACTCCACGGCATATTCCAGCTTCCGTCGCTCAGCTGTTAGAGCATTTCGTCGAACACATTGAGTGCAGCGAGGCAAAGCTGCTGCACATCTGCTGGACGACGCCGGGCAGCAGGCTCACGGACGGTGCGTCATGCCGTGCTCGTGTGCGCGCAGCGTGGGGCAAGCAAGTGCGCGGTGGATGTTGAGAACGATGTCGCACGGCCGCGCTCTCCTGCAAGCTCGCTGCGCCGTCCGCGCGCTCCCTTGAGCTCGCCACTGTCACCAAACCGTGAGCTCACCACGCCGAGCAGGTTGGTATGAGATGGTCTCATGGCCGTGAGCTCACCACGCCGAGCACTCCTGGCGTCCGTGTTTCTTAGCTTCTTCCTCGGCGCGGCTTCGTTATTCTTGCTGGCCGGCTTGCGCTCCTGCCACCTCGCCGCGCCGTGTCAGGCCCTCCTACGAGCTCGCCCCGTCGCCGCGCGAGTGCCACGACCTCATGGGCCGAGCTCGCGCTACGGGAAGAAGGGGAGGAGGGACGCTGCCGCCAGCTCCGGCGAGCTCGACTCGCCGCGCCGCCCTCTACCTCGCGCCGGCGGCCTCGTCGCGCAACAAGGGAAAAGGGAGGTCCGCATGGTCGCGGGAGCTCTCCACCCGCCGCGCCGCCTGTTCTGCTCGACCCCTCGCGCTTGAAGTAGCTCCGCCCGCCCGCCGCCTTGCCGCGCCACGACGCCAGCCACCTCGCGTCCACGATACGAGATGACGGGAGAGAGACGCCGTGGAGAAGGGATGGATCGGTCCGCTCGGTTTCGGGCGGATGGCTTCGTCCCGCATATTGAAGCATAGTCGGTGGTGGGATCGATCCATCCTCTGTTAAACCCAGAAACAAACACTGAAACGAGGGACCGAACCGTCCCCGTTCCGTCCCCATTCCATCTGATTCACTCAACCAAACACATAGAAGGAACGATTCCTTCTTATATAGAGTATATGCACTATAGTACTTTGGGTGATGTGAAGGAGAGGGAGAGGAGAGCCGACAATGTATAATTCTTAACAACCTTTGGCCCCAAATGGTCCTCTGTCACCATCAAAACCACAATTTAGAGAACTCATTAGTCGTATACACACACCCGTAGTCTGTAGTCCTTTCTGCCGATGCCAAATCGAGATTACAGCATTTCTGACAGGGAAGGGAACGGAACCCACCTTTGTCTGAAACTAAGAACAAACAAACAAGTTCCTTCAAAAAAGAACAAACAAACAAAATCACGTGCAAAACAGATCCCAGCAAGCGTAGGATTGTAGCAGTAGCATGTGTGACGATTCTTCTCTCTGTTCCAGTGAGAGTTGTGTGACGATTCTTCTCTCTGTTCCAGTGAGAGACAAGTGCTACCGGCGGCTACTGTTCATTTCAAACCGATCAAGGCGTGACAGTAAAAAAAAAAAAAAAACGATCAAGGCGCAACCTGCCCTGCCGTCGCTCGCATTACCCTCACATGTTCAACGCCCTCACGCTAATCAAACACACACGTTCTAATCTCGACCTGCGTCATCGGGATCCGCGCGCTCCTGATGTTATGTTAAAGAAACCTAGAGAGTCGCCTGTTGTTGCGCCGGAACATGCAAGGGAGGCAGGGAGGCAGGGAAGGCGTGGCCTGATCGTGCTGGCACTTGCCAAGTCACACTCATCCACGGCCCGCGCATTCATTCATCCGTTCAACGAGCGGGTTAGATGGGGAAAGCGACGGCGACGCGTGCGCGCGTGGCGTGAATGGCTGCCACACCCGCGGAAATCACTGCGCGATGATGATTCAGTGCCGGCGGCGGCAATCGGCAGAGTCAGGACGCCTCCGTAAAATTGACCTGCTGACTGGCCGCTGCCACTCAAGCAGAGCAGGCGTTTCACTCCACGGAACGAACCGCACCGAGCCGGACGTACGAGTCCAAAAAACGTGCAGAGGAGGTCTGTGACGTCTGTCTCATCCTATCCAGGGGCGGTGCCGTTACGGCTTGCGGCTCGTTACAACTCGGGGAAGGGTGGTGGCGTGGGCCGCGTGGCTGTGCGCAAATCGAAATCGAAACGCGCCTCCTCGTCTGTCTCGGACTCTCGTCTCGTTCGGCCGCACCCTTCCTTCCCCAACCCCCGGCCGGACCCCGCGCTGCGACCCGATCGATCTCATCCGCGCACCCGGCCGCTTCCCCCCGGCATCGTCCCTCGTCCTGGCGTGGCCGCGCCGCCGCCTATAAAACAGCGGGGCGAAGGCCGGCGCACGCCATTCTTCTTCTTCTCCTTCCCCTCTCCCCCTTCCCTCGCCGTGTTTCCTCCCCTTATCCGTATTTCGTCGGCTCGTGCTGCTCGCGGCGCCTGCATGGAGGGGAACGCGGGCTCACTGTACGGCCGCATCAACAGGACCAGCACGCGGGGGTTCCTCGCCTACGTCGCCGCGGGGGCCGCCTGCGCCGCCGTCCTCGCCTGCTTCGTCCTCTCCGCCGCGGACCCGTCCTCCGCCGCCAGCAACGATGGCGCGCTCCTCCGCCTGTCCTCGCGCTCGGCGCGCGTCTGGCCCGTAAGCCGCTCGCTCTATCGCCTTTCCCGTCGTCACCCCCGAACTCGTTCGCGTTCTGACCTGATGACATCGCCGATCGCGGTGGATTGGATTTTCCCCAGGACCTCGCGTTCAACTGGCGGGTGGTGGTGGCCACCATCGTCGGCTTCCTCGGCTCGGCGTTCGGCACCGTCGGCGGGGTCGGCGGCGGCGGGATCTTCGTGCCCATGCTCAACCTCGTCGTCGGCTTCGACACCAAGTCCGCCGCCGCGCTCTCCAAATGTAAGCAAGCCCAACTCCTGCGCCGCTGATACCGTGCCGTGCTGATGCATGCGCCTGTCGATTTGCTCGCTGACACGCGTGCTCTCGCTTGTCAGGCATGATCATGGGGGCGTCCGCGTCGTCGGTCTGGTACAACCTCCAGGTGTCGCACCCCACCAAGGAGGCGCCCGTCATCGACTACAAGCTCGCCATGCTCTTCCAGCCCATGCTCATGCTCGGCATCACCATCGGCGTCGAGCTCAGCGTCATCTTCCCATACTGGCTCATCACCGTCCTCATCATCATCCTATTCGTAGGTAAATCACCGCCTGCCTTCCCTTCACGTGCTGCCAAACTTACGTTGCCAAAACCAAGCCGTCCTCTGTTGTTCGGTCGTCGTTGGTCATACCACTTGTGTGCTTGGGTGATCATTGATACGAAGGCGTGGTTGGTGTTGCAGGTACGTCGTCCAGGTCGTTCTACAAGGGAATTCTCATGTGGAGGGAGGAGTCGAGGATTCTGGTTGGTCCTTGTCACATTTTTATGTCGGATAACTGTGGCATGACGATCTCTCTTTTCTTACCCCCTGTGGTGAACTGTTGCAGATGGAGACACGCGAGCGAGAAGAGCAAGCCAAGTCTGTATGTGCTGCCAGTGATGGTGAGAAATTGCGTTGATCTGCATGATGACATTTTGATTTACTTTGTTGATTGTCATTAGCATCAGTTACTTGTACGTTGAACTAATTTTCATTTTATAATCTAACTTGTTGCAATCAAATATGAACTGGTGCAGTGGTTATTGACCCGAGCTTTGAGGAGCCCCTCCTGGCTCAACCTCAGCCAAAGGAGAAGTCTGCTATGGTAAGCCACAACTACCTTTCAGTTGCGTTCGTGATTTCCTAAGCACCAGCGGTGCCTACGACCTAATCATATAATATGAAGTGAGATCTTAGATCGACATTTGGGGCCATGCCATGATTGGACAAAGAATGTTATTCAAATTCATTCAGTCATTCCCTTGTATTCATGTTTACATGATTGGGGGGGATGCTGATAGATGCTCCGAGAATACAAAAAGCAAGAGAAAACGACGATTTGTTCCCATGTGATCCGTTCTCTGATACTTTTTCCTTTTTTTTTATATCAGGAGACTTTTCTATTCAATTTGAGGTGGAAGCATATCCTAATGCTAATGGCTGTCTGGTCATCTTTCTTGGCGCTGCAAATTCTCAAGGTTCCCTTCTTTCCATCTAACGTAATTTCGCTCTAGGCCTATTTGAAATGTTCAGCCTACACAACAATTATTGACGCCTCAACTAGATGATTTAACTGTGACCCTCTTCTCCCATAAATACAATGACATTGAGATATTTTGTCTATGCTGACTGTCAACAGACAGCAGGGCAATTATTCTTGCGCACATGTGTACACATAGACCATTTGTCAGTTTTTAATACTATCACATGGCCGGCAAGGTTTCTGGTATTCTGATAGCAATTCTGCCTGCACAGATGGTCCTTGACCTCCTTTTAATAGAAGCTATCACTTACTGCTGTAATTTTTTTGTTTGATTGCAGAACAATTCCAAATCATGCAGCACTTTCTACTGGGTGGTCAACGTTCTGCAGGTGATTAATAGCTCTGACTTGTATCAATATTTTGTTCCGATTGACACTTGTATCTGCTGGAACCTGTCTTTTAAGTTGTCACGGTAAACCTATCTACTCTATCTGTTCTTGATTTATTGATGCTGGTTAGTTCAAAATTGAGCTAGCCAATGTCAACAAATCAAGAACGGAGGGAGTATGTTTCAGTTTGAGCAAATTCCCTTCCTATGGACGTATATGTCTTTTCAGAACATAAACCACTTTTTGGGCACCTAAAGTCTCCACCAACCATAATTTCTTTTGTTGCGAATGGAAAGCTTGGTGTTAACTCTTAACTGTCATCATATAGCCATACATGCTTGTGCGGCATCTTCCAGATCATACTTTCTAACATTTTGTTAAATTATGTAGGTCCCGGTTGCAGTGAGTGTATTCCTATGGGAAGCTGTGAAGCTATGCAAGGAGAGCCGTGCTCGACGTATGAATGGGAATTCGGAGTGTGTGTGCGAGGCCTCTATCGAGTGGTCACCAGCACAGCTCATCTTCTGCGCCTTCTGTGGCCTGCTTGGTGGTACCGTTGGTGGTCTTCTTGGATCTGGAGGCGGGTTCATCCTTGGGCCGCTTCTACTTGAGCTTGGTTGCATACCCCAGGTATTTGAATTGCTTCAAGTTTTTGTTGAAATCCATTTGTTATTGTTCGTTTTCAAAATGGTAACAAGCAGAATTATGTTGGCATATATTCATACAACATATTTTAGATGTTGTCTGTAGCCTTCCATTTGCGATTCATTGGAACTCCACAGAGAGAAATTAATAACTATGCATTACGGCCACAGCATGTGTTGCCTCCAATTATGTGGACCATTAAAACCCAATGGAGGCCGAGGCAAGACTCAGGGAAGTAGACTAGACCAATTGATAAAGATAAGAATGGGTGTTGTTGTTTTCCATACATAGGCTGGCTATTTAAGTATCCATACATAAGCAAATCAATCAGCATACAACTTTGGTACCCTGTGCGCTTTCTTCATTTCGATCACATGTACTCAAGGACATTGGTAGTATCAAACCAACTTGCATCAAAGACAATGCCGGGCGTTTTTGAATCTGTTAACTAGACACACAATATAAGAGGCTTAAACGTCTGATAAAATATGTAGCATTGAAGATCAAATCACTTATTTGGCAGGCTAAAAAGATTGCTTCTAAAATCTTTTGGTGATGCTAGCCTCGTGCTTGATTTTGGTGATGAATACCCCATACCCTTTTGGTTATTCGTTCTCATATGGATTTAAATCCCGTCTAGAGAACCCAAATGCAGAAGATATAATTTTCCTTCGTTACAATAATATCCATTACATGGTCCACACTCCACAGTTCACTCTGCATCCATATAATTTGCCACAAGAAAAAGGCTTGTTATTCATGGAGAAAGCAGATAGTGTTTGCTATTTGGCTTGGGGACAGGTAGCTGGGAATTGGTACGAAACCCCACGTGATCTTTATTGTATGGTGGCTTACATGCCTACATGAAACTTTGTGATGATGGAGGAAATGTATGAATGCCATTGTTTATATTGGCATCAAATTTTGTTTCTAACACCTGTATCCAGATTCTATCATTTGGTAGCAAGTTGCTTTCTGAAGGCAACACACAAATCCTTTTCTTTGGGACGAACATCTCTAGAGTTTTGGGGGAAGGAAAATCAGGCATTGTTATTTTTCGTTGGCCAGTCCAAGATTTATAAACGAAATTCTTTCTTTTTTGTAACTGGTTATATTCTTAGCATCTAATGGTTTAATCAGGAAGAAAAGGCCCACTTGATCTATGGATAGTTTAATCTTTATAACAGAAATAACTTTGATTAAATCTATGCGACTTTATATGCGCTGCAATTTTACCACATTACGTGATTTTGCATTTATATGTTTACTTCCTTGGCCAATAATGCTAATAAGTATTGCATTGTTTGGTAGGTTGCAAGTGCAACTGCAACATTTGTGATGATGTTCTCCTCATCCCTCTCTGTGGTGGAGTTCTACTTCCTGCACAGATTCCCTATGCCTTTTGGTAAATCCGTGGCTGTCAAGCTCTGTTTAGAAATTTATGAAACCATTTCTGATTATGCGACTAAAAATGTGTACTGTTTCCTCTCTGCAGCTGCCTACCTGATTTGTGTTTCCATATTAGCTGGATTCTGGGGCCAGTGTCTGGTTAGGAAGATTGTGCACGTGCTCAAAAGAGCATCCTTGATTGTCTTTATCCTCTCGTCTGTCATCTTCGCAAGTGCTCTCACAATGGGTATGGACCATTTAGAATTTAGATTTGCTGTTTTGCGTTAACACAAAATCACTATTCTACTACAGTTGACACTTAGCCGAAGAACCCTAGGTATATCAAGTAGTGGGCTTCTGGAAGAAAAAGGTGTTAGGATATTGTTTCTGTTTTAATTCTGCTACAAGCAACACTATTTACGGAAGTCGTAAGCTTCAGGAACCACATACATGTTTTGAATTAAACGTGCCTCAGGACCACATACTTTAGTTTTAATTTGTAAGTTAGGACAACTTTCGTAATTCATTTTAAGTCAAAAAAAGATGCAGCTCTCCTGCGTATTCAAGAAAAAGTTAAGAAAAGAAAACTTCATTTTACTAGGGAAGTTATCCTAACATCTTCAATTTAAAACTGGAGGGACAGGAGGGGGTGCAGATTTTCAGTACAGCATGCATAGCTATATATCTAAATGTTCATTTATGTATTTCTACATGTGTATGAAAAGTCCAAGTTTTTGTCTTCGTATTTTTCCTAAAATATATTGCTTGAATTGCAGGCGTTGTTGGAACCCAGAAGAGCATTTCGATGATCAACAACCACGAATACATGGGGTTCCTCGACTTCTGCGGGTAACCCAAGATGCAATTAGATTCTTCATACCTCCGGGAGAATCCAGGCCAATATCTTATTGTCCGTCGTCTCCCTAAAAGCTCAGAACAATAAAAAGTCACGAAGTGCGTGCGCGCGTTAGCTCCTCGCTAACCTGCACTTGCTTTGTCTGGCAATGGGTCGTAGTGAATTCATCTCGTGTCATGTGCGTGTTAGCTCCTGGCTAACCCGCAAAGTGTATGTATTGGTCTTGTAGAGGGTGTGCAAGTTTTTGTGATGCATGTGTTAGCTCCTGGCTAACCAGCAAGTAGTATCTGCCTGTCCTGGGGAGAGGCAGCGATTTGTCATTCATTCTTGTGCTAGCTCCAGGCTAGCCTGAAACTGCAAAAATCACAAATAGGAGTATTTTTCGTAAATATCAGCCGATTGCATTGTTTCCACTACAGTTCAGTTGGAGTTTGTGTCATGATAAATCGCAATATTTGTTATTGCAATATGAACTGTTTCAACCGCAGGCACTGTGGGATGGTTATCCTATTTGGAAGATCAGTCATTTGTAGTTCGGTGACAATAGTTCTTATGCTTAATCAGGTCAACTTGGTCCAACCTGATATTGAGGTCAAACTGGTGGATTTTGATTAGGTCCAGGATAATAGAAAATTCAGGCGGCACACATCTTGTAGACTACAGGACCTAAGCCGCCACATTCTGGTATGCCCTTGGTCTTGATTTCTGCAGCATTTCAGTCGAGACTGCCGCAGGGTCTCAATTGTAGGGAGCTGACTGCGGCGAACCAAACAGGAGCAATTTCCCATGTTCACGAACCCTGACCTCAAATTATTTCACAATGATTAGTTACTAACACGGCACACGCAAGGATTTGCTTTGGGTCGATCACACTCTTTCTGCGAGAGAAAATACAGGTATTTTTTCTTTCTTCAAGATTGATAATGCACACTTGCGAAGTACTCACACCGTCTCAGAATATAAGCATTTCTGGATTTGATCAAAGTCAATTATCTTCAAGTTTGACTATCGCTTGACATGTCAAAATTGGCTAACACTAACAGGAGGCGAATGGGAAAACGAATTTGATCAGCAAAGGGAGAACAAAGATTTTATCATATCTTTTGGTCGGCAAAGCAGTTCCTCCATATGGATTCAGCGCATTGCAGACAAACATGGTTCTTAGAGGATCTGCACCACCTGCATGTCAAACTAAGTCTGCACCAGATAGTGTATTTGAAATTTAGGTGTCCGAATAATCAGATCTTGCCTGATAGCTCCACTAAGCATTCAGGTGCAAATATGACAATTTTCACCAGTGCACATTCTATCACAAACGTGGCTGAGATGGACATCTGATAGTAGTTGGCATATGATTCCAGCAGCAAAGCTTCAGAGCTGCAGAATCGGTATATTTCTCTGTAGATACATGCTTCTTGTTCATCACTAGCCCCAGATAATGATGTACGAGGCAACACAAAGCAGATTTCTACCAGACTTGTACAAAAATAAGCGGGGCGGTAGAGATAGGCTGATAGCCTGCTTGCATTGCATCTCCGAGTTTAGGAGATTAAGAAAACATGTCTCTTTTAAGTCCTACAAACTTACAAGTTACACCAGAAGCTAACAAGAGTCAAGAGAGATCTCACTCCGGGAGGACTTCATCTTCACTGATTGCTCTGTTCATTATTTTTGTGGATACATCCACATCTTCTTTGTGAGCACCTCCATCCTCAACCTTGTTGTCTGCTGGGGTGGCGGATGATCCAGTGTTGTTATCATTATCTCCACCAGATCTGGCCTTTTGGGCATCCGTAACCAAAGCTGGAGTCCCATTTGGTGGAGAATGCAACTGAATAGACGATGTCTGATCAGTTGAGAGCTGTACTTGGTTGTTCAACACCGATGTTGAGTTTACTTCCTGCTCTCCTTTCGAAGTTAAATTAGTTGGGTTACTGTTGCTGGTCAAATTTACTGGAGTTGGATAGGAATTACTTTGTGAGCCCACGCTAGGTACGTTTGCATTTTGATTGGAAGATGCATTAGTCAGAGTAGTCTTGTGTTGTTCCCCAGTAGCCCTTGATCCATTTGCTTCAGGACCATGAAATGAAATTCCATTGGACAGATTTGTGGTGCCTTCAAATATCCTATCCATGTTATTTAGTTGTTCCTCTGGGAGAGGTTTTGCCACCTTGGCATCATGATCCACAGAGCTTGACACATCATCACCTCTGAAACTCTTCTCCCTAGCCTTGCGCACTTCCTCCTCGTGTGCAGTCTCCAGTTTTTCATGAGGCACTGCAGTTGAAGCATCATCCACGAATAAGATCTTCTCTTGAGCATGATGGGACAGCTCTTCTTGCTCAGATGATGGAGGATCATGAGAAACAGCACTAGATACATTATCACCATGGAAGTTCTTTTCTTGATCCTCTTGAGACCGCTCCTTCCGCTCTTCATCCTCAAAAACACCAACATCATCTCCATCCTTGTCCGAAGAATGTTCACCAGGCTCAGGAAGATCATCATCCTTATCCAGGTCTTGCTCATCAATGGGATCCTCGTCATTCTCATCATGCTTCATTTCTTGCTCCATTTCATCATTCTCATCATCCTCAATGCGTTCATCTAGTGTAGATGAATCAGCCACCATCTTTGTAGGCAGGTCCTTCCTGCCTAATCTGACATCCTGGTTCTTATCATCTTTTTGCAAATTATTCACTTCATCTTCACTGTATGCCTTCTTCTTTTCATATGAATGTTTAACTTGGTAGAGCAGCCAAACAGAAACCAGAACCAAAAGACTTATCTGGACAGCTTTCTTCAGCTTCAGACCTCTGGATCTGTGATTTCTACTAGAGCTCTGCCTCAACATTGTTAGGCTACTGAGGTAAAACAACAACGCCTAAATCCTTGTTCGCTCCCAATATCTCCACTTGAACAGTTGATGGTGCCTAAAATAAGACGTTAACAACATATAAGCATCCTCCTCAATATTTATGACGAAAGGGTAAGGGAGAGGATGTAATGCTTGAGTGAACAAATAATACTATATTCATTAGTTTCAATTTACTTCTCCGAGCCACATCGAAAAAAAAAGTAACACGTGTAAAATCCTACCAAACATATACATACAAATTATGCATTTGATACCTGAACTACCTGCATGATTTCAACATCTCCTAATAGGTATTCTCTAATCAAGCCATGAGTAGTTGGGTAGGACTGCCAAAAAATGGTCTAGTATAACTGAACACGGAATAAGCATGAAGCGCGCGTTACATTTGTTTTCCCCATTAATAGCTCAATCAAGGCCAAAACATCCTAAGAAACAAAGCCACAAAAAAAAAATCCTTTCCATGAAGGAACAAGCACGCAGCCTCCAAACGCGTAAGCCAAACCAAAGAGAAGGCCATTTTGATACCGGAAATTGATACAGAAAATGCTAATCCGGTCCAAAGAGTCATCTGAATTCAGTTGAGATGGCCTAATAAGGTGAGGAACCCCATCACCCGACAGCGCAAACACCGCAGCCACCTAACCTATGATGCAGACACGATTACCAAAGAAAAGATTCTACTATAGTTCTGTAGGGTAGAGTTGTCCACAAGATATTTTGGGTTTCTCTGCCAGAAAAATCCAGGCAAGAACCCTCAAATCCCAGCTCAATGATCACCACGCACGAAACTCAACACCCTCAGCAACACGAATACCAGATATTCCATCACAACAAACCCAAAGCTGCCGTGAAGGAGTTCAAGAACGCACAGGATAGGTGGCTACAACACAAAGATTCGAGCTTCGGAACAGAGCAGGGACCGGGTAGTAGCTCACCTCCAGACGCCAGCAGCAGGATGCTCGAAACGGCAGCTCTTGCTTCGGCTTCCGCTTCGGCTTGGCCTCCTCTTCTCCCCACCCCCAAGAAGATTTAAAAGATGAACACCGGGAGGTAGGCAGAACAAAGATTGGCCAAAAATCAAGATGCTTGTTCACCTAAACCCGCTCCCCCGCTAGTGCAAGGCAGCCAGACCGGATCTAACCCCTAGACTGCCTCTCTCGGAAATGGAAAGGGAAGCGACGCAACAAATGCAGCGGCAGCGGATTCGGGGCTCGCGCGCGAGGCGATTGGGGGATTGGAATGGCGCGCGGTGGTAGGTGCTGGGCAGGGAGAGGGGGATTTATGATGCGATGTGGACGGACGGAACAGAGAGGGAGCTTCAGAGTCACACGGGGAGAGGAGAAGGAAAATGGCGACGAGCTTTGTGTGTGCGTGTGTTTTTCTGACTCTTTAAAATTGTTTTTTTTTATCGGCTTTAAAATTGTTTTTTTGCCCTCTGAGAACTTGACCTTCTTGTGTTTGGGGTTGGGGCTTTGGCACTGTGTGGTTGGAGGTTGGGAGCAGAGAACTTGGGAGGACTCGCCGCGCCATGGCCGGTTTGCCTCGGACCTCAGTGTAGATTTTGTTGCCTAGCATCGCATTGGACAATGGACAAAGAAATGAAAGGGAAATGGTTGTATGTTTTGGAATTATCTCTAACATTTATCTTTTGAAAAAAAATATTTCTAACATTTACGAAGAAAGGGAACGCACACGAAATTCTTCTATTCCTAGCTATCAGTTGTATGCCATTAATGTGGACAGGGGGGACATGCATAACATTCGCTCAAACAGGAAACGGATTGCAATTACGTTAGTTTTTTAAAATATTTACTACTTGCCTAGCAATATCTTTAATCTTGTGTCTCATGGTATAAAAACTTTAAGCTGCAACGGGAAGAACAAACAATACAGTTCAACTACATGATCAGGTTTCAAAAATCGCTTGAACCGTCAATACCAGGGCAGAGTGGTTTGCCGGTTTTCATGAAAATTGGACGGAATTTGGAAAAACAATGGTTAATTTTGTGTTTAGCAAACAGTTTTGCCGGTTTATCGAGACAATTTGTTTTGTTAAAGCAAAATAACTATTTATCGCTCAGCTTTTTAGTTACCGATTAGTTCCTCGGTTTCCGAATTTACATATTTTTAAATTCGTTCAAATTTCAAAACCAAAAACCACTGCTACCGGAATGAACCGGGTTTTGTCGTTTTTTCAAACCCTGCCTACATGTTGAGGGTACGAGTTAGCATCTTTTCAATTTTTTACCCCCATGTTGGAGGTATGAGTTACTCCTTCTTGTCCAAAGTGTAACAATTGCTTGATTTTGGATAGGAAGGAGTAGCCTCTTTTTAAAAAAAAAAAATCCTGTGAAATAGAATAGCTGCCTCTCCAAAACGGGGAGCGTCAGGTCTATGCCACACACTGATGAAGCTACATAGAGTTATGCACCAAGGTAAATCAAAGTTTGAGCACTAATCAGCTTGGTTGTAGTCACTGGTGCACCAGTTTTAGTCTATAATTTGCATATGTGGCACCACAATGAAGCTAAATCTAGCTTCGCCACTAAATATTGCCACGCGTCCATTGCTCCATAGATAATTCTAAGCCTTAATCATACACCTTCAGAAAAATCGTTGAGTATTAACCTTCGAGAAAGGAAGCTTACAAAATCGTCTGTATGCCATTATCGAGCATTCGAGCCTACGTAGGCAAGTACAAACTCTTCCGTAAGAGGCAACGGGCTATATTTTTCTCCCCGGAAAGAAAGCTTAATCGTCCTTAATAGCTAAGCAATTGGACACGTACGAGCAGAGGAGACAGGATGGAAAGGTGTCTCTCTGCTACGTATTCTTCAGCTTTGGATTAAGGTCGAGGCGGGTCCTAGAAGCGGAAAGGGGGAGAAGTACGTGTCCCACGGGCGGTGGCGCGTCCGGAGTACGGCTCCACGTCGTTGGGTGCAACCTCCGTTGACATGCATGCCACCAACACATGCTCTCGCGTTTAGTCCGAAGGCGTTGCACTTGCAACGAGGTAGTAGTTCACGACTACACACTCACACACACACAAAAAAGGTGCTGTTCGGCACGGCCGCACGGGGACGGTAGGTCCGACCACCAGTTCGATGTCCTTTGATCCGTACACTGAAAGATAAGCGCAGTTTTGAATCCTTTTGAACTCAATATCATTTCTCTCGATTTTCAAGAAAGCCAAAGAGAAGTCAGAATGGTGCAAGAATGTTATGTTACGGCAAGTTTTGTGAATTATTGGGTAGTTTTAATTTGTATTCCATGGCGGCGAACATGGCCACCTGTGTGTACGTATAGGAGCGGTCAAACATTTGCTCTGCTACTAGGACGGGCGCACACGCGAAAACGCGTCACAACCTAATCCTAGATAGATGAGATCGTTCGACGCCGTGGTGACGCGCGGATGCCGATTTGAGTGCGACCTTGGGCGTGATGGTATGATAAAATTAAGAAGCCGGATGGAGAAGGTAGGATTCGAGATAAAACCGAGAGGAAATCGTTCGTCACCAAAAGGATGGTCGTCTTTCGAAAAAAAACAAACCTCTTAAAAGATGGTCAACTCCGCAAGCCGACCAGAACCTAGAAAGTGAAAGAAATGTTTTGGTTGGTCCGTGTCCAACTCCATTCAAATCAGTGTCCAAATGTCGCAGGCTCGTAGCAGTCGTTGACTGGGCTTAGCACGGCACGGAGACCCATTCAACCCCATAATTCTCTTCCGGCCCGTTGCAAAACGGACTAGGCCAGTCAGCTGGCCCGTGCGTGCCACCCGAATCAAATCAGAAACAGGCCGTACGTACTTCCGTTTCTGGCCTGCCGCCTACAAGAGGTCCACCGGTCCAGGCCCGTCTCTACCGGCCCAAAGAGTTCCGCGGCGCCACCTGTCTGTCAGTCCCTCGTCCCCGACGCCGCGCGTGCACAAACGCAAGGGCCCCACCACCGTGAGCGAACGCCTGTTTCGGCAGAGAAACCGCGCGCGCCAACTCCCGTCTCCCGCGCGCCTCTCCGCCGCCGCCGCCGTACACCTCCGCCGGGGCGCGCGCCGGCGACCGGCCGGACCACCGTCGCACTGGCACTGGGACATCCCCTCCGCGACGCGATTGACGATCCCGAGGTACTACAGCTCGCCGAGCCCTGCGATCCTACTGCATTCCTTCAAAGCTGCGCGGCCGAGCATCGATCGCGATAGCAGGGCGCGCGACTTGCTCGTTCTCGGTTTTCCCGGACTGGATCGGTAGGCAGGCCATGAGAATGTGGAGAAACGCCTGGAATTTCCGTGCATGTGGGGGATTTTTCGCCCGCCGGGCGGGATCTCGCCGGACGATCTGGCCGTTTCCCGCCATCCAAATTCAGAACGGGTTTCCCATTCTTTACGAAATCAGCTAAATTTTCTTTTTGTAATAAGGTCTTATTGGTTCAAGTGCAAGGATGTGAGAATTCTTAAGGATCTTTTTCTTTTTTTTTCAGTTAACACATTTGCTAAGGATTAGGCATCTGAATTTTTCACTTTTGTTTCTTTTAATAATGAAACCTTGGTAAACCAACAAAGCTATTGCACTCTTGCGTGCAATTAGAGGGGCTGGGAGATTGGTGTTGTCGCGACATGCAACTGAATCATCATAATAAGATGGCTAGTCTGATCGTCAGGATCCTGCTTTGAGTTTGTTTGGTTATATTTGGTAGTTAGTTTCATCAGAGAAGTAAAGTAGGGTCACAAATAAATAAGATTCTGTTACCTTCTCTTTTTTGCGGGCATGATTATTCTGTTGACAAGAACCTGCTTTTTCATTTTGCAGTTCTTTCATGGGTAAATGGTCAGGATCTCCAACTGGTAGAGGCAGGGGATGGAATTTTCTGCCCTTCTGACTTCGGCGGGGATAAACATCGGTGTCTGCATTCTGTTCTTGACTCTCTATTCGATCCTTAGGAAGCAGCCTCACAACTACGGCGTCTACTTTGGAAGGCGGCGTGCTGAAGAGAGGTTTCAGAAGCAGGACGACTACTTCTCATTTGAAAGGCTACTGCCTACTGCTGGCTGGATTGTAAAAGCGTACTGGTGCACTGAGGAAGAGATTCGGCGAGTTGCTGGCTTAGACTCCGTTGTGTTCCTCCGCCTCTTCATTTTCAGGTTTTTTTGCATTGAAATTGACATCGTCTTGTTAGCTTACGTATTGCTTGATCATTGATTTGTGCTCATGTTTTCGTTAAATTTAGTGACACGCATTTCTCCTGCCTGTCAGATAAAAAGAAAACTGAATTATTCCCATGTTCTCTACCACTCTAGTTTATCTTGTCTGTTGAATGTACTAAATGGGCACCTCTCTCTGAGAACAGCTCACCCGTTTCTTTTGACAACTTACAATAGAATGTTACTTGTCTGCAGCATTCGTATCTTCTCCATCACGTCTCTAATTTGTATACTTGGAGTGCTTCCTGTCAATTACCATGGGCAAGAAATGTCACACAAAAATATTCCGGCAGATTCACTGAATGTTTTCACTATTGCCAATGTCAAAGAAGGATCACGAATGTAAGATCTGCATCTTCATCCCATTGGCTGGATAAGGCATTATTGTCCTTTCTGTTGTTATTATACCTTATATGTTCTGTAATTGCTGTTAGTTAATGAACAGTGTTCCATCCTCGGATTTTTCTTTCCTTATGTTTCAAAAGTTGTTACAATCAAATTTTAGAGTTTTATAACTATTGTTGTACCATTCTTCTGCGTAACTAAAGTAAAACTTACACTTCCCTAGTTGGATAAGTACCTGACGTCCAATTAACAGCGCATTATGTCAGTACTTTCATTGTAATATGTGAGTCATTTCACCCATTAACTGTACGATTATTTAATGAGATCTATGGTCCTTTGTGCAGGCTTTGGGTGCACTGTGTTGCTTTATATGTTATAACACTCTCAACTTGTATCCTGCTTTACCATGTACGTAAGCCTGTCCACAATGCCCTCGTTGCTGATGAGTTTGTCTCAAAGTTCTTCCTAGTTCATTCAGACAATATTACAGCTGATCCGCGTGTATTCATGTCACAGGAATACAATTATATTTCAAGGAAGAGATTAGCACATATTACTGCTTCATCACCCAATCCTGGCCACTTTTCTGTGCTTGTTCGTTCAATCCCAAAGTCAGACAACGAACTGCTCGATGATACAATCAGAAACTTCTTTGTTAACTATCATGGTTCAAGTTATTTGTCACATCAAATGATATATAGGAAAGGAAAGTTGCAGAAATTTGTGGTACGAATTTATTGGACAGTGATTATGTCATTGGAAATATTACTAGAAATCATGTCTTCCCTAACTGAATTTATATAGCTTCTTTCTCTAGAGAAACTTACAGAAGAAATTAGAAAAAATGACAAAAATGTAGCGTTTATTATTTTTGTTATTAAAGAAAGTAAAGAAAATTTCCATGGTATTTGTTTACACTTCAGAGTTTGTTGGGAATGTTGATCTCAAATGCCATCTCTGAATGACCTATACTAAGATCTTTTTCTCAGGAATCTAAGTTTCGTTTTGTAGGATAATGCAGAGAAGGCTTATAGGAAATTTGTGAGGGTAAAACTTTCTGTATTTGACCGGAATGGAAGGTCTATGTCAAGATGTGGTCTTTGTGGAGTAAGAGCTTCCTCATTTCAGCTTTACCGCAATAAGTTCATCGAAGCCAAGAAGTCGGATCTCAGCAATCCGGAAGTAGTGGAAGCTCAAAAGGTATTGTTCGTTTAATATCACGAAGTTGCATCTTTTTCCCAGCAGACTACGAGTGTTTGCTGTCTCATCATGTCATATAAAAATCATCAACATAATTGATTCTTTTGTTACATTATGTAACAGGAATGTCCAGGTGCTATAGTTTTCTTCAAGACTCGCTATGCAGCCATTGTCGCTTCACGGATACTTCAGTCTTCAAACCCTATGTTATGGGTAACAAAATTGGCTCCCGAGCCACGTGATTTATATTGGTCAAACCTCTGGATCCCATACAGACAGATATGGCTTCGGAAAATAGCAACACTTGCAGCTAGTGTTGTCTTCATGTTTGTGTTCATTATACCTGTCGCCTTTGTTCAAAGCATGATGCAACTGGAGCAGCTTCAGAAAATGTTTCCGAGCCTGAAAGGAATGATCAAGAAGTAAGTAGCGGAGCCACCATTAGTGCATCTTCTGAAATTTGAAGTTTAAAGTGACAGACCCTGCTGACTCTTTTCTTTTAGGTCATTTTGCGCCAGAGTTATAACGGGATACCTACCTAGTGTTGTTTTGTTGCTGTCCTTGTACACCGTCCCTCCATTGATGATGCTCTTCTCTTCAATAGAAGGATCGATTTCTCGAAGTGGCAGGAAAAGAAGTGCATGCTGCAAAATCCTGTTCTTCACCATCTGGAATGTCTTCTTTGTCAATGTCCTATCAGGATCCGTACTCAATCAGCTTAATGTCTTCACCAGACCAAAGGATATGCCTTCTATGCTAGCCGAACTTGTGCCCAAGCAGGTGATAATGTTCACCACTAAATTGCTGCCGTTTTCAGTACAACTGACATGTTCTTCTTCTCACATCAGTGCAGAACTTGACTCCTGACCAGCTGTTTTTTCTTTCGGCAGGCTACATTCTTCATCACATATGTCCTAACGTCAGGCTGGGCAAGCCTGTGCTCGGAGATACTGCAAGTGTACAACTTGGTGTACAACTTCTTCAGCAAATTTATTTGCTGCTGCCATCAGGATCCGGAATATGTTTATTCCTTCCCATACCACACTGAAGTGCCGAAAGTTCTCCTGTTCAACCTGCTTGGCTTCACGTTTTCCATCATGGCGCCTCTCATCCTGCCATTTCTGCTTGTCTACTTCTGCCTCGGATACTTGGTGTACCGAAATCAGGTGACCAAATTTGGCATCTCTCTCTATACTGCTGACTCTGTTCACCTAACATCTCAGGTGTGCAGATTACAGACTGAAAAATTCGTCTGTTCATCCTTTTTGTTTTCTAAAACCAATGTGTGCAGATCCTGAACGTGTACTACCCGAAGTACGAGATGGGAGGGAAGCTGTGGCCGATCATGCACAACACCACGGTGTTCTCCCTGGTCCTGACACAGATCATAGCGCTCGGTGTCTTCACCATAAAGCACTCCCCCGTGGCCACGGGCTTCACCATCCTGCTCCTCGTCGGCACGGTCCTCTTCAACGAGTACTGCAGGCACCGTTTCGCCCGCATCTTCGACGCCTACTCAGCTCAGGTCACGACGCGCATCACGCGACCAAAGAGACGCCGTTGCTCCTGTACATTGTTGTTCACTATCTGAATAAGTAGTTTGGCTGGTGCAGGACCTGATAGAGCTGGACAGGGAGGACGAGCAATCCGGGAGGATGCAGGAGATCCACGAACACCTTCTGGACGCCTACTCGCAGTCGTCGCCGATCGACGGCTCCACGTCTTTCGCCAACGCCCAGGTCCCCAACGAGATGATCATGGAGGACCCGGCGCAGGAGGCGTCTGAGTCGAGCCAGGAGCTCTGCGACACCGTGCAGGAGGTGTCCGAGTCCATCCAGGAACACGGCGTCGAAGACAAGTCGCATTCCGTTTAGACTTCTTGTTGCAGCGTATGTGGTTGGTTAGGTCGGGAAGCCTCTGGGATGGTTGCTTCAGTGGTGTACTAGATTCACTTGGTAACAGGAAGAACGCTTTTACAGTGGGCCATGATACCGGTTGATGCGAAGTATCATGATTGAAATCCAGCCGTCCCCTTGAATAGGCAAATTTGTAATTAACTACTTAATACTGAAATTAGCCACGTGGCCAATACCATTGGTTAATTAGGTCATCATTCGATTTATTTGGCGATTATGTCATGCCGGAGGAGTCGCCGCCGGCGAGAGCACTTCGCAACCTTGAAGCATATGGAACGAATGTTGAAGGCTCATCCAATTTGCATGCACTCGTTCTGGAATCAAGGAACTGCACCAGCTTTGATTAATGCCATGAACATACGTATGTGAGGCCGCCGCCGCCGGCGTCGATCGAATCGGGCATGCCGGTGGCGCCCTCACTTGCAGCTATCGGCCCAGCAGAACCTAACCGCCATTGACCTTCCCTGAATGCCATCTTGATGGTCATTCGACGCAGAGGCGTAATTTGTCACCAATTTGTGCGGCCGCATATGGTTCAATGTTATGTGCTTCACTAATTTGTGTAGGTTGGCAACAACGTCACCAATTAGCGTCATTTGTTCTCGGACTTTCGCATTGATGATCAGCCGGCGGCAGTTGCAGATCCTATAAACTAGGTGTTATCAATAAAACATCACCTAATTAAACATAATTTACAAGGTTGACGTTATTTGTTTTTCCAATTATGCCCATATGATACACATGATTCCCATGTATGATACCATGATACTAGTGGGACAAAAAAGTATCATGAGACTGATGTGAGCCATCAGATGAAGAGAATAGACGACATGCATTCATTTGGGTCTACCGTAAATGTTCTCAACAGGAATCGGAATTGACTCTGCAGTTTAGAAAGTGACTCCCCATCTCGTATATATGTGACCAGACAGATTTGTAGGTTATCTAAGTATTAAAATTCTACAAGTTTTTTATTCAGGCATTATAGGTGGAACACAGTGCGGACTACTTTTTTTTTCCTATAATGTACGGATTTCATTAAGATGAATAGAAGGCTTATATATAGGAAACTTGTAAATGTAGAACTTTATGTATTTGACCGGAACGGAAGCTCTATGTCAAGATGTGGTCTTTGTGAAGTAAGAGCTCACAACTAGTGCACACCTTGATAGTTGCTACTCATGGAGGGGAAAATCCGAGAACTAGGCACCTGGCTCCATGTCTCTTTAGCACATGACATTTTTTTTTTTGCGATCAAGCACGTGACATAAACTAGCAAGCCCGCTCTATCGCGCCCGTTACATCCCGTATGTTACTGTCACTGGATACATCACAGTGCAGTTTTACACCTGATCCTGCTCCTATGGCCGTTGATTTATTTATTTTTGAGGGGATCTTATGCCGCTGATTATTATTATTATTATTATTATTATTATTATTATTATTACTATTTGAGATCAATCTTTAGCCGCTGAATCGCTGATTTTTTTTTAGAACAAACTGAATCGCTGATGCCAGACTGTTTTCTGTTCAAAGTTGCAGGGCCTTACGAAGAACATAGCCCGAGCAGCGCCCCACCACTTAATCTAGGCCCATCCACCAGCGTTGTTGAGACATGGTCCGAAGCCAAAGCCCAAAGAAGGCTCGCGACACAAAAGATCACGACCTGCTGCTCACTGCTGGAGCAAAGAAGCCCGGCAAATTGCAATCTGATAGGCCGTGAAGGAGTCCACTAGTGCCGCGTGAGCCCACGGGATCGGCCGAAGGAGGCTCCAGTCAGGTTTTCTCTGTTCACCGGTTTTCGAGTTCGAATTTTCTCACTTCACCGGTTTTCGAGTTGGAATTTGAAATGAAATCGAAAGTTCGACGAATTTTGACCGGTAACCAGACTTACCGGTCCACTTCCGTCGTCTCCCCCGGTAAAAAAACCCTGACGTGGAATGGTTTCGTCAGTTCCGATGAATCCGATCACGCATAAAGGCGCGAGAACAGTCCGTCACAGAAGGTTTGCTGATGCCACATGCTCTGCCGCACATTTTGCCCTCTGCTGCAATGTCGTTGATCAAATCATAGCACAATTAAACAAAATTCTTATTAAGCATGAACAGTTAGCGAATGTTGAGCCAACAATTTACAGCTCGACACAGTACTCGCTGCTTATCGCAACAGTAACTGATGCCCAACTCTACAACCGATTATCTCCCTGACGAGCACATCTGTACGCAGTGGACGCTACACCATAACACACGGGCTAGTTTGCACGCAAGCCTTTCACCCTTCGCCTGAGCTATAGCTTGACCGTCGCTTGTAATCTTTCTCAGCTAAACTTAGTAGAAAGTCGGTGAACACATGCTCGTAACCAGGCATTTTTCCATACCCTGCAAACATAAAGTTTGTTTCAAGAATCGTCAGGAGAAAATATGTAAAAATGGAAACAGGAACATACGGGTTATGGCTAATTTCTAGTAAAATCAAAGAATCTACCCCAATCAATACAGAAGCAATGGTGCAAGGCTGAGCAGGCATAACTTCGACGTGCCAGATTCTAGCCAGTCTTTGGACTCCCAACTGTTATTAATATTCTACACACGATAGAATGATAGAAAGTGTCACAAGCAACAGGCATCATACACTCGCTTGGTGCTTCCATCCTTTAGTATCTCTGGTGTCATCATTAATTGTGCTGGTTTTGGAGATGATACAAGAGGCAAACTACCTCTTTTCAAGCAATTCACTGTGAATTAATTGGATTTTAGCTGCCCAAATAAGATCTTGACAGCTATGGAGACTCTTTAAGCAGTAATGTTTAAAATGTACAACCATAAGTTAGCTCAATTAACAGAGTAAGTGTAGCATGTTTAAACATGAATCAGAATTTCACATAGCATAGCATACCAGGAAAATAGTTCATGTCTATGACATAAAACCGATCTCTTGTTCCGTGCTCTCTGATCATATCAATGTTAAATAATCTAAGACCCTGTAAATCAGTAGAAAGGATTATCACACTGGGATTAATTCACAAATAATAAGGAAACATAGGGGGACAAGAATTATTCGTACCAGTCGTCGTCGCAGCTCCCGTGCCAACATCTCGAGTAGGGGTCTCGGAGGAAGTTCTGATCAAGTATGTAAGACTCATCAGTAGGCAGTGATGTTTTAATAGCGATTAAAACAAGGAGACAAACCAGAAAATGGAAGCATACCAGCAACATGAGGGTCAAGATCTGCATCATCAGCACTAGCTGCAGCACAAGAAACCCTTGGAAACCGAAATACCCCAGCATTATTCGAGACATCACCTTCGTCAACATTCGGAAGTGAAAATCGGCGTACAACCTTTATTGTATCCCCGACAATGTAGACTTTAAACATGACACCACCTAGAGTCCGAGCCAAAATAAAAGATCAATATGGAATCAGTCTCTTTTTGAAGACCATGCTTGATTCAGTAAATGTACCGTGGTTAACAAATTCCTGGAGAACCAAGGGGGGCTCTAGCTTGGTCAGAGAAGTTGGATCATAAGCAAGAGATAGCTCATGGGACTTCGCAACCAAGGGTTTTGCCACTGCAAAATTAATAAGGTTAAAGGGGCAAATAGGAAACATCAAAAGAAAATTAAGTAGCGTCAATGATAAACAACTGCAATTACAAAGGGTATCCCTGTTATTTTAGAACCCAAATTCAACATAACATGGTTATTATTCTTATGTACTAAATAAAATATGCTGCACAAGTCACACATGAACCAGAAACTATCTATTTACAGAACATCCTCAAAGACTTGAATTGAGCAAGTTCTAGTGTCTTACAGGTAGAATGAATAATCTGTGTCAATGTGGCATACAACTCCTTTATTATCATTTAGTATACTTTCAGTTTATATGGATAAGAGTGCTCTATTTGGTCACAGATGTTTTTTGATATACTATCACGGCATACAGTGGCGGAGCCAGTAGCAAATCAAAGGAGGGGCCGAAAAAATAGGAGTAGGAAGTAGGAACTCGACTTGGTGACCAGTGTTCAGGAATTACTATGGCTGACAAGCACAGGCACCAAAAATGCCGGTGATGCGTTAACGAGCGTGAACAACGACGCACCCAGATTAGAATTGCGGCACTGGATCAAGAGATGGGATGTTGAGCAAGTTGTGAGCAAATGTACAGACATACTAAACTTTGCTTCTCTGAACCTAGCACGAACAAGTATTTTGACGAGAAGTTAAGCAGGCAGCTCCTGCTGCTAGCAACGAAGAGGCTGAGGCAGTACTGGTCCCTTTGCTCCCTCTCCCTCATATTCTATCCGTCACTTCATTCAGCAGATGGACAGAATAGCAATCCGTTGCATCTTCAAACATTTTCCAGCACCAAGGGGGGGCCAGGGCCCCTGCTGGCCCTGGTGTGGCTCCGCCGGTGACGGCATACATACGACGGGCTCCCCATAGCCCACAAATATCGACTAACCAAACAACGAAACTGAACAACCATCATGACAGCCAAATAGACGAGCAAACAAATAAAATGCGGAATAACCAGTAAAAAATAGCTTCATGGTCAAACGTCAATTGGCCGTATCTAGTCTAATATATGGAGTATGAAATAAAGACCCGAAGAGGAACGATGTTGGAAGACACAAGGTAGGACACTTGCTCTAACAGGCGAACCTCATGCTTTCTATAGATACAGTCACTTAAACGAGAAATGGGTGAAAGACAGACAATATTATCCTTCGAGTAACTGCCATAAATACATTAAACTAACATTTGTGAATGTGACAGCAGGGGGGAGTGCATCCTTTTCTTTCTGAACTTTGATCATTTGGAAACTGTTTCTTCCTTTATTTATTTATGCATGTAGGATCGCTCATACATACCCAGAATGTTAACTTTACGAAATGTCAAAATTCTGGCAGTTAAAACGACAGACAGCTATTGAGCCGATTTACCTAATGGAAGAGATAGCCCTGCCCTCATAACTGCAGCTGGTATTGAGGAGGGATCTGTATTCACAAATAACTGCTTAGGAACACCCACTTTACCTGCAAAAGACAACTGGCTCACAATGATGAAATCAGCCTTTGGAAAGGTTCAAAGAACTAACTATACATATCCATCCTCCTAAACAAAGAGTAATTTCTTACCTACCATTCCAATTATGCACAATCCCTCATTTGCCATTGTCAGTGGCATAGTGGCCCCAGCATCCATAGCAAATAAGGGTTTGCAAATTTTGCAATGGTAAATAAGGAATTGCCCCGAAACAATGGAGGGCGGTGAAAAGGAGGCCTGATGTTTCTAATTTCTAACTTAAAGCACTGGCTTGTATCATTCAAATTTAGAAATAGAAGTAGTCAAAATTTGTGATTAAATGTTAGCCAATATAATAAAAGTCCCCTCAACAAGTGTCTCAGTTTCATTCTCACCGTCAACAGCAATACCTGACTACCAAAACACCCATCAACAAAGATTTGCCCAGCTGCAAGCTGACGTGGCTCAAAAGTTACTGTTATGAAGGTGGATGGGGCTGCTGCCCCTTGCGACTATGGAGGAGGGAGGTGGCGGCTAGGGCAGAGGGGTGGATACCAGGTGTTATGAGGGTGGATGGGGCTGCTGCCCCTTGCGGCTATTGAGGAGTGAGGTGGAGGCTAGGGAAGAGGGGTGGGGGCGGCGTGCGCAAGAGGAGGGAGGGGGCGGCGGCTGTTGAGAGAGAGAGAGAGAGTTGCAACTACGGATTATCCCTTCTATTACTTGAATAGATCAGATTACACCTTCCCTCATTATATGGGGGTACATGACTTGACTCTCAACCAATCTCTAAACAAACTCTAATATGATAAGATCATTATTGTCATAAACAAGCTGGACTCTTTTTCCTAACCGAATGACTCAATCTGATATATTTCCTCTAAACGACTTAATTCCATCTAGCCACTATGGAAAGGTGGAGACGGCGGCGGCTCCACCCCTTGCCGCCCTCCTAGTGGCGCAGCAAGGGCCACGGCATCCCTAGCTCTTAGGGCTGCCACCCCTGGATTGGGCTGGCCCGGCTGGCCCACAACAGTTTCCTACTATGCATTTTCCTGACTGGACAGCCAGTGGCCCAGTTGAACAAAGTAGCCAACATTTCATAGGGCAGAATACTCCTAAACTCACCATTGATGAGCTATACGCTCGATTTGATACTTGTGGGATATGAGCTACCTGGTATGAAATTGAGGATGGAAATAAAAACCAAGGCAATTGCTGACGGGCATACACTGGACATTTACCTTCTTTTAAACAGATGTATATTCCTTATTTCAGAAAGTAAAACTGTTTATGTGCATTTTTCCTAAATTCAGAGAATCGAAAGTGCAGTATTACAAGGTAAAACCGCTGGGTTCTAAAATGTTACCGAGGAAGGGACTATATAGAAAGTACCGTAACAGTCCGATAGGTCCAATTCAGAAACTTCTCGAAGCATCGACTGGCGATCAAGCAAATGTGCTATTGCGCCAGGTGGATCAAGAACAGTAACTTCCGGATGACTCTCTCGATATTCCTATCAAGATGAGAAACCGTAGTTGATAAAAAAGTTGAAACATAATTAGATAAAATGGTGACAATGTTTTGAAAACATACATCAAGTGTGTCTCCAAAGAGAAATTCTAACAATGGTTTAAGCATGTTTTGGACTACTGACCTCCAGCAATTGCTGCCAACCCTTTCCAGTCAACTGTAGAATGTTAATGTATTAGTTGTCAAATGGTGCAAACTTAAACAATCAATAATGAAGGAAACTTAGAAAGCTATTAGAGTACTGAATATTATCTAACCTTATGAAGAACAATGTCAAATGGGCCTTGATCGGACAGCGAACGCTTTTGATCAATAGCAACAAATTGAATGCCCTTTTTCCTGCAGTATGTTTTAAACAGATTAGAAACTGACAATATTGACAGAAATGTAAAATCACAGAAGATTAAGTAGTGTAGCAAGTTGCCAGATAAGAGAAAATTGGCAACCAACACTAAGATTCAAATTTTCCGACTATGAATTGGCATGAATAATCTATAAGTTTGAAGCATTTTCCTCCAATTCACGATAGTCATATATGCCTTTCCAAGTTATTTCTTCCAGCAAGAGCCTAATCCAGTACAAGCATAGTCAAATTTGATTCGAGTTTGAATGAACAATCCACGGTTGTGTTCAAAGAAAAATTGGCATCAACTGTCAATTGAATCGGGGTCATGTATCTGATGGGGCATGTTTAATTCCATGGTGCAAAAGCACTAAGGATGCACATGGGACTAGTTCTGCACTGATGTGCATGTTTGTTTGCCACAAATCACTAAGGATGCACATTTTAATTTGTGTGCTGTCACAAATGTTGAAAAATGATTTGGCTTGCAGTCTCTCATGGTAGATAGTATAAAGAAGGATATTTTGTCAAAATAAAAAGCCATCAAACTTTTACCGGCCTGACAGGAGATACAATGCTAAGTATTTATAATCGAAATGTGGATCAGCTCAAGCATAAAAGGTAATGCACATGGTCATCATGTGGGTACTAAAGTATTCCCCTAATACTGACGTCCAGAAACTAATTTATTCCAATACCAGCCATCGTGTCCTGATCCAAGAGTGTGTGAATGGATATATTCCTAACTGCAACCCAAGTTTCCAGATAAATCAAACGATCGGATCACACAAGTGATCAAGTCAGAACAAAAAACTCAGCATAGTAAACTTAAGTTTTATTTTCGGATCTAAGATGTATTATGCCATCTGGGACCTTTCGACCCGCTTCAAAATTGGTTCCATCTGTTGATAACAGAAACAGTCAAACATGAACATAATCAATTGTGGCCTTTACTTTCACCAGATTGCTATCACTAGATAGGTCAAGAAAGGGTTGCTATCAGAAGAGATTATGATATTATGATACTACGACGCGACAAGGAATGCACCAATATCGCTTTCTTATCCCAAAAGAAAATAGAAGCAACATGGCGATTTGTGAGGGCCACAGAGCTTGTTATTATAGTCATCACTGTAGAGGATTATTCTAGAAAAATGAAGCTACTCCACTGGAAGAGAATAGACGCTATGAGATTCTCTAAGATAGTTTAATAATTTCTAGATACCAGTACCTACAGGAAAAACAAAGATTGCACGAACGTCCAGGAAAAATCAAATCATATCAGCGCAGAGATTCCGTCAGACTTTTCAATCTCAAGAAGCTTTTCACCAGCTTCTGCACCAAAACTTAGACTTTCATATAAAGGGCCTAAGTTTTTATTTTCGGAAGTTATGTTCGTAAGCTAGATAATTCATGGAATCAGTCCACCACTATGCTAACCTCTAATAATTCACAGAAATAATGATACGATCATCATTTCCACACAGAATCCGAGAAAAAAAAGTGCGAGGGGGATATTTGCCTCCAGAATATACTCGAGACAGAGACAGGGGTCAATGAACCAGGTCCTAGTACTAAAACAGTAACGATAAAGGAGAGGTCGGGCAAGTTTCTCAACTAGTCCTCTCCTCTTCCACGGAGCGTCCACAAGGATCATGCACAGAGTTTCCATTGATCCACCAACTACAGAAGCAAAGAACAAATTTACTGCGCCATCTATCGATTCGATTCAATTCAATTCAATGAATCCGACATCAAGCACCGCCACACCAAACGTTTGCCCCGAATGCACGCGATCCTACCCCACTCGAAATATCCCAAACACTGCACACCTTTCCGTCCCGATCCCATCTCCGCCTAAACCGAGCCGTAAAGCGACAAACAAATTCCCCGGCGGTTCCCCGGAGCCGTACCTGGCGAGGCCCCGAAGCTTGGGCTGGAGGAAGCTCTTGGCCTTCTTCGACGTGAGCGCGTACCCTACCACCAGCTCCCTCGCGGGCGACGGAGCCACCACCGCCTCGTCCCTCTCCACCACCGCCACAGCCGCAGCGGCCTCGGGGTCCCCCTCCCCTTCCGTCCCCACGCACCCACCAGACACCATGGCGACGGCCCAAGGCCCGCGGCCGCGGGCGCCGAACAAACCCGCCTCGACGTCGACGGGAGCGCGAGAGAGGAGGGCGGTCGGGGGAAGACGGCCGGCGGCGAGATCGGGAATGCGGGGCGCGTGGCCGGAGCCCTAAGCCTCGGGAGCGGAGGCGGAGACAGGTGGTGTGTGCGGGCAGGTTGGAGCGGGCGGCGAGCGGAGAGAGAGAGAGAGAGAGACCGGGGGAGGTGGGGGCGCCTGCGTATTTGTAGGCGGAGGACGGGAGCAACTTTGCCTCTGGGACCCCTGGAACCCAAGTGTCTGCCAGATTACGGTTTTGCCCTTCCTCTCCTCAATTTCTTACTTCCTCCGTTCAACTTTATAAATCGTTTTGGCTCTGGGTACGGAGATTAAAGAGAAGTGAAAAAGGTAAATACACAGAAAATAAGGAGGAAAGAGATAGAGATAGAGTTGTATGGGGAATTGAGAAAAATGTCTCGAAAAGTGATAACGCCTTATAATTTGAGAAAACTTGACAAGGCTAAAGTGATTTATAAAGTTGAACGGAGGGAGTACACCTTTGGTTCTGCCCCTGAATCAGTACTGCTCCATTTTTAAAAATATATATATACATCTATTCTTATTGAATACCCCTGGACAATTTAATGTGAACAGTATACCATTTTGTTGCCTAAATCGGGAATTTAAAAGATACGATATCAAACGAAACCGACATAGCAAATGACCCAGCAATCAATGCAAACCAGCGACCAATTTGCAAGTAAGCACTCATAATTACATGATCGAAGTAGTAATGGCACCGCGCGAGACAGCTACTAAAACTAGCACGGCAAGCTACGTACACACATGCACGACGGCTGAAGCCCAGCTGCCCAGGTGATAAGTGAAGTGACACGTATGAACGTATTCGTGCGGCCGTTTCTGCGAGTTCAGCCAAAACTAGTGCTTTTAGCACTAAATTTTAAAAGGCTCTAAACAAAGAAAATCTACTACTAAAGAAAGTTTAATGACAAAACTTTTTTACAGATAGTTACATCTTTACAAGACGAATCTAATAAACATAATTAATCTATGTTTTGCTACAGTAATACTACAGTACCATTATCTAATCATGTCTTAATTACCCTCATTAGATTCGTCTCGTGAATTAGACAATGGTTCTATAGTTAGTTTTGTAATTAAACTTTATTTAATATAACTTATCTAGAGTTTAGACCCTTCTAAAATTTAGACCCCCATACGCCGAACGCGCCCTTAGATTTCTTCCAGAAACTTCCAAAGAGATAAGTCCCAAATTGAATCCAAAATTGACATATCATTTTGTTAATATACAGGCACAAGAACAAACTGCAGTAGCTTTTCTAAATCATCCAAATTCTGAACTTGCCGTCCGGATCGCTGCAAAACAGAACAGGCCGCACCAAACGGTGCTAGTAACTGACTTTGCAATTTTTGAAATGTCGATTTAAGCCTGTGTTCAGAGAACGCGAAGACTTGACACCGCTTGGTGCAACAAAGGGTGTGCCATCATGCATCGAGTCACGTAAAAGACTCCAAAGAATACATTTTTGAAGAATTTTGCTGTTATATGACGGTACGAGCTATGGCCGGCCCGGCGCCGTCGGCCACTTTCTCTGCTGATGCCGCAGGATGCAGCTCCATTGAAAACCGCAAGTGACAATTAACTAATCCTCTGTGTTTTCTCGTCTATCCTCAACTAATCCCCTGTTGATTAGCCTACTGAAAGTGTGATGAAGACTCGTGTCGTCCATGCACAATGTACTGAACGTATCGCAAGTTTATGTCATTATCAAGTCCTCCTTTTGATTTCCGGCATGAACCAAGTTTTCTTTATTTACCCTTTCTGTGAGTGAATGTCTTCATCAAGTCCTCCATATACCTTTCCATAAAATAAAAAAAGTCCTCCGTATACCAGTGTCGAGAAACAAAAGCCTACTTAGGCAGTTCAGATTTCAGAAGTCGTATCTTTATCTTACAAAAAATAATTCAGTCTCATGATACTTGTATATAGATTCATGACTAAGAAATGTATTGATCTTTGTGTCAGAAAACCATGCTGTACTTTTGACTCATGGCTGAAAAACTAAGAGCTGCTGACCTGGTAAAATGTTTTCGTTTCTTTTGGGGCTTATTCGGACTTTTGGAGAAATACGTTGACATGCCCCTTCGTGTTTGGAATATGCTTTTGGGTCAACCTCGATGTGCTCCAACCGGTGTGCGGATGAAGAATTCGTGGGATAACGGCAAGGGAGCTGCCATGGGATATTCTAGGAGTTATTTGCCGTGCTTCATATGCGAACCCCATATCTACTGGAACGGTTTCCCTGTTGCTGTGATGTTCACATTTCTTGGCATTTTTTGTTCAACCGGGACTGGAAATTTTGAGAATTCCTTCCTGGTCCCTGTAGTCAACCACTACCAAGTGAGTGGTACTCTGCCCTGTTGGCTGTCAGTTGGTGTAGTGTAGTGCAGCATCACATTGTGATGTGCGTGTGACATGAACACTTTGACATCACTGGATGACATTTAGGCGTCTCAGGGGCAGAAATGAGGAGTTGTTGAATTAAAGCAATCAATGACTTTGTAGTAAACCCTGAAGATCATCGCTTAAAGGATACTCCGTTCGTTTTTAATTATATGACGCCGTTGACTTTTTTTTGTTACTTTGACCATTCGTTTTATTCATAAATATTTGTTCAAATAACTAAATATATAAGTTAATCTTAAAGTGCTTTTGATGAGAGACCCAACGATATTCATTTCAAGTTAAGCAACTAATTATATTCATATATATTGTTAGTCAAAGTTCAACAAAAAAATCAACGGCGTCATATAATTAAAAACAGAGGGAGTATGTCGTTATTCTCTGAATTTGCACTCTATCGTTTTGACATGAAAATCGTTTTGAAGTAATGGGAAGACGAGTCCACAAAATGGCATAATGGTGAAAGGGTGCATATTAGCATACAGTGTACCGTTTCACTTTCAGATAAAGGAGAAAGACAACTATGGATCCACCATTCTACTATCTGAGCCATTCAGTTACAATAGAAAAATGAAGTAAATCAAAGGGCTGTTTTCCTGGGCCATTCCGTTACAAACTTTTCCCAGTTATGGATACAATTCAATAGAAAAGGAAGATAGCTACTGATACTTACTCCTGACAGCGTTTCAGTTGTTCGCTAGTTCCTAATGTTGATCCAGAACAACTTCAGATATTTGGAGTCTGCAGTAGTATTTAGCATTGTTGCCTGCAGATAAAGGAGGCAGCAGGGGTGTGTGAACGTGAGGCAAGGATGACCTCAGGAATAGCTCAGTACGTGTAGAACATATCAAGAAGAGCAACTTGCATGCGTTTGACATTTTAAATACAGACCTATGACAAATGGAACGATGCATACATCGTACTCCACTCTGTCTTTGCATTCGATATGATCTCGATGCACTCCAAAGTCTAAACCCTCCAATAATTCCTCGCGTCGTAGCATGGTGGATCATAAACTTATGGCCATGCAAAGAGACTTACCGTGCAACTAGCAAAGGACATTGGCTAGGAAGTTTCCGCCCAGGGTTCAATCCTTAGGTATTGCATAATTTGTGGAAAAATTAAAAAAAAAATCCCCTCGTCTGTCCCACAACCAAAGCACAGGTCTAAAACCCGGTCCAGGTCGTTGGTCGTCTCACATGAGCTACGGTGCCGTTATGTATGGGTGGGACAGGGGTTCGAGGGTTTTCTCGACCTGCGTGAGAAGGTTTTCTTCTTAAAAGCAATGACTGGAAGCTGTCTTGCTCCCACAGATCGAGTTTTTTTTTTCCTCTTGATATTTCCTGAAATGTCAGCATCTCCAGGAAACATACAAGCGTATAACAAGGACGTAGCGTAAGTACTTTTACGGTGGGTCATTCTCACTTCAACATCTCGAATGAAAATCACGCAGCACGGGCAGGAGAAACGGCACATGTTTTTCGCGTCCATTTCCCCTGCACGCAAACGACAGCAATTGGTCATTCTGCAAGGACAGTGGATATGATCGTCTGATCGACAAGCTGAGGCCAAGTCGATTGGCCTTTCCATGTACACGTAAAATTAAATTACATAAACAAACAATTATCAGCGACGGCGATAACTACATGCAGAGAGGTTAGCGGCTTGCGTGGCAGATCAGGAGATGAGGTAGATGAGTCGACGGCTACCGCTTGCTTGGCGTGGTAGACTGGTAGCATCTAGCAAGAGACGGAGCTTGGCGTGTGGAGAAAATTCTTGAGACTATCAATGAGCAGAATGGTACAACAGCCGTATCCTGGGATGGCACGAACTTTAAATGTACGTTAGCTGGTGTTTTGACCCAGTGTTGATGAGCATGTGATTGGAAGTATGCCAAATGGCACAAAACATTCCTTTGTGTGCTGATGATGATTGTTCAGCGTGGCAGTACAATTTCGATGGTATTTACAGCTCTGAACCTAGCATTATCAATTTAGGGATGTTTTACCCGTATTCGTACCTGCAATTAAATTTCAACCTAGGGATAATTTGTTGAAGAGACAAAACACATCAAATTGATCATCTCTTTCCTCTGCATAACCGGTACAGTTGATCAAAGTGAGCTTACTGAATTCTGGATAGGTAGGAACTACTCTAATTATGAACAGATTGCTAATTTTTGGAGTTGTCAGAACTCAGAAAAAACATGCCATTCTAAACACACTAGTGCCGATGCAAGTTGGGGGATGTGAAAAATCAGAAACATATTATGTTTTCAGAATATGTGCGGTGGACAGTAATGGAGCAAAAGTGACGGTGCTGCTCAGGAAGTGAAGACCAAGTTAACAGAGGAGACGGCGCAAGGAGATGACCCGCAAGATGCGGGAGCATGGAGCAAGAGAGGAGCGTGGAGAACCAATGCTCTGAAGTCTGAACAATAAACGCTAACGAAGAGAAATTTCAGTTCGCTTTATTCAATTAACGAAATGACGAGTCGACTAGACAGCGGCAAAGTGCACTTAAAATCTAATTAGCAAACGAGTCACTTGAAATTTGCGATGAAAGGATCCAAAAGCAGTGAACAGCCGTGAATTTGTTAGCGCCATAAACAAGGAGACAACTGACGAGACACAATCACAGACAGCTGTACTCCGCAACAGAGAAGCACCAAATCTCACAGTAGACAAACGATAACGATGTTGATAACCCAGTAGCAAAGCGGGGAATTAAACATGTCTTGCAACATAGGGTGTTGTAACCCACACGACGACAGATAGTTCAAGCAAACACGACAGGATAGCAGAGCCCCTTGGGCAGATCATAGGATAGCAGCGGCACACAGGCCTGACACAACAGCAGGAAGCGGTGGCATCTAGTACTCGTCACCCTCATCGCCTTCCTCGCCCTCGTCGAACTCAGCGCCGACCTCTTCGTAGTCCTTCTCGAGGGCAGCCAGGTCCTCACGGGCCTCAGAGAACTCACCCTCCTCCATACCCTCACCCACGTACCAGTGGACGAAGGCACGCTTGGCGTACATGAGGTCGAACTTGTGGTCGATGCGGGAGAAGACCTCCACGACACTGGTGGAGTTGGAGATCATGCACACGGCCCTCTGCACCTTGGCAAGGTCGCCGCCGGGGACGACGCTGGGTGGCTGGTAGTTGATACCGCACTTGAAGCCAGTGGGGCACCAGTCCACGAACTGGATGGTGCGCTTGGTCTTGATGGTGGCCACAGCGGCGTTCACGTCCTTGGGGACGACGTCACCACGGTACATGAGGCAGCAGGCCATGTACTTGCCGTGGCGCGGGTCGCACTTGGCCATCATGGAGGAAGGCTCGAAGGCACTGTTGGTGATCTCAGCAACGGACAGCTGCTCGTGGTAGGCCTTCTCGGCGGAGATGACTGGAGCGTAGGACGAAAGCATGAAGTGGATCCTGGGGTAGGGCACCAGGTTGGTCTGGAACTCGTTCACATCCACGTTCAGAGCACCATCGAACCTCAGGGAGGCAGTCAGTGATGAGATGACCTGCACAGAGAAACAGCAACATGATTAGATCAAATGTTAACACAGAGCAACAATCACTTAGGCAAACACAGATGATTCACAGATACACAGAAACAAGCCAAAGTACCTGAGACACAAGCCTGTTGAGGTTGGTGTAGGTTGGGCGCTCAATGTCAAGGGAGCGGCGGCAGATGTCGTAGATGGCCTCATTGTCAAGCAGCACAGCGACATCGGTGTGCTCCAGGAGAGAGTGGGTGGACAGCACACTGTTGTATGGCTCAACCACCGAGGTGGAGACCTGTGGTGAGGGGTA
The DNA here is from genome assembly GCA_007726485.1 of Eragrostis curvula. Lineage (NCBI taxonomy): Eukaryota > Viridiplantae > Streptophyta > Magnoliopsida > Poales > Poaceae > Eragrostis > Eragrostis curvula. The sequence continues at coordinate 10,839,639 of CM017443.1, forward strand.
CACAGTGAACCCGAGCTTGGACTTCTTGCCGTAGTCCACAGACAGGCGCTCAAGGAGGAGGGAACCAAGACCAGAGCCAGTTCCTCCACCGACAGCGTTGAAGACAAGGAAGCCCTGGAGACCAGTGCAGTTGTCGGCCAGCTTCCTGATGCGGTCAAGGCACAGGTCAACGATCTCCTTGCCAACTTCAAGACAAGCAATCAACGAAGTTAGCTCAGATACTTATCACAGAACACAGATATACTGAAGAAATGTCACTTCAAGCAGCATAGACAACTTACTGGTGTAGTGACCACGGGCAAAGTTGTTGGCAGCATCCTCCTTGCCACTGATGAGCTGCTCAGGGTGGAAGAGCTGGCGGTAGGTACCAGTCCTGACCTCATCAATCACAGTGGGCTCAAGGTCAACAAACACGGCACGGGGCACATGCTTGCCAGCGCCAGTCTCACTGAAGAAGGTGTTGAAAGCATCATCACCTCCACCAATGGTCTTGTCACCGGGCATCTGACCGTCAGCCTAAAGGAACAAACAAAAACGAGTTAGACATGCAACCGACAGTATTTCAATTGCCATATACTGGACGAACAAGCTAGAGACACGATTCACATATCAAAGATTCATATCAATCAGATCCATCTTCTGGCATGAAACGAAGACTGAAAAACCTGACAGATCTACATTTGACAAATGTGGTACATGCGAATGGAAATAACTACCAGCAATTGTAATCAGCATAATTACATCACAGACGATCTGATCCGATGAAATACTAGCAGATTAGTTAGCAGTTCACAGAATCACATACGACAGGATCACACCAAATTCAAACAGATGCTAACTGCTCCAACCTTATATTGCATTATTCAAACTAGCAAATACAGATCTACAATTCACCTTTTAATCCTCTAGATCTAGACAGATTACATTCAGAAACAGATCCATAACATTGAACGAAAACTAACAGGAAATAACCTATTGATACCCACATTATTCAGATCTCACATAACTGGAGGCCAAATTGCAGAAAATTTGAAACAATTACACGAATTAAAGTAAGGCAGTTAGCAGATCGGGAAACTAGTTACCCATTTCGCCTAATTTCCATTCAACCTCACATCAAAACACCATGATCTACTACTAAAGAACCGCCTACATGAATCATCAGACCTGCCGATTACACCATGCATCCACGGATCTGAGCAGCCACTAATGCAGACAGCCAGATCCGAACATAAATCCCCATTTCATCTCACACCACCGAGATCCGCCCATGTAACCAGGAAACCACCCAGATCCAACACAGATCTACAACTACAGCGCGCAATCGAAACGAGGAAACGGACGGATCGATACCTGAATGCCATGCTCGAGGCAGTAGAGCTCCCAGCACGCGTTTCCGACCTGGATACCGGCCTGACCGATGTGGATCGAGATGCACTCCCTCATGGTGTCGGGCGGGTGGGGGGGCGGCGGCGGCGGCGGCGGAAATGGGGAGGAGGAACGGAACGAAAGCTTGGAGTCGCGGAGAGAGGCGAGTACGAAGACGCCTTTCTCTGCGGTGCTCTGGCTTAGGGTTTCCGCTTCGCCCACTCGGCTAGCTATATAGAACGGGACAGCCTGGATCTGGAGTGCAGGCGAAGGGATGGGCGCTTTTACGCCAGAGCCCCTAGCGTTATTTCGTTTACACTCTTCGGCCGCCGTCCAGGAGCAACGGTCAAATGGATTGTACTGGGTAGCGAATCAAAGGAAATGGATGATTGAACTGGAAAAGAACTCGAAATGAGGGTCCTTTTTGTATCACATGGCAGGGATACCCGCAAACACTTATTTCACCGACATGTGGGCCCAACTTTTGTTTTTTGAAAGGTGGGGTACCAGGCGCGTTTGGGTGAGATACATTTGTGTTCCTCTAGGAAAAGCCAGTTGGTGGCCCGTTCACCTCACGTCCGGTGCGGAAGGAAACGCTGCGAGATGATATGTCTCTCTTACTCCTGGGCCCTGCTTTCTGGGACCCGCTGGTAGGTGAAAGAGGTGAGACGCGCCGCGCGAGGGCCGATTTGGACGGGTGGTTCCCGGATCCGTCGGCAGCCGTGCCGATATTTTCGAATTTGATTTTCAAATTGTGGGAGCGGGAGAAGAGAACAGTCGTGCCGTTGTGCGTTGCTAGGATCTTCTGCGGGATCACGTCCCGCGCGCCTTTCTGCGCCGTATTTCGGCCGGCTGGGTTACGGGTTCTGGGTATGGGCATTCGTGCGCCATCGGCCCATGGGCCATTTGCTGCGTTGGATATGACGCAGTTTGACACACTGGGCCTCCATCTTCTTCTCTCTTTGTTTTGTGACAGCGGTTTTCTTTCCCTGACAGCGGATTATTTGGTCGCATGAGCCTCGCTCCTTGGCTCTTGGTGGTGCTTTCAGTTCCGCGATCGCACGGCGAACCATTGCAGGTAGAGTGCTCATTCATTTCTAAGATTAGGACGGGGAAGCTTTAATTAAGAAAAAGAGACCAAATTCACGTAACATGAGAGAGCTGTGGATTTACTGTGATGCCCTCGGCTTTTGTTGTTGTCCGAGCCGTGTATCTACAGTAGCGAACTTGTGCGACATGTAGACAATATTCTCTCTGTACTATAATATTTGATGTTCCGACATTGTTTGTTAGTTGTATGGTAAAATATTCATCAGTCAAGGCCTAGTTGTATTATAGTGCATTCGTCAGTCAGAGGTGTTAGTACAGTTTCGTCCATCACCGTGTTCGCCTTGTTGCTTTGCAGCAGCTACAGTGTTCTATTTATTTCTTCAGCAGTCGCTACAGTAAAACGGCTGCATCGCAACGATGCGAACAGGCTGCATATTGCATCGCCTATTAAACATACACATATGTCGGTCCTAACTCGACACATTCTACAATTTTTTTCCTATTCCACCGTCTACATCTTCATGCCGCCCTTGTAACGTGCATTTTCCTCGATCCTCCCAACATTGCATTGGCACTTTGTCGAGGTACCATGCCCCCCCTCCTTCCCATGCTGAAGATTTCTCTGGGCGAAATCCCACATCCAGCCTAGTCGGATCAGGTGACGTTGGCGTCTTAGGCGTCATGTCCTTTTTGAAGGTGTCACCTTAGAGCTGCTTTTCGCTGCTCGCCTCCCATCGGTATCGTCATCCTTGTTATTTGGGTCACGATGACACCATCTGGTGAAGTTGGAGCATCTTCATAACAGCAACAACATTGACATCGAGGCCTTTACTTTTTTTATGCCTCTGCCACAATGGATCTCCTTGGATGATGGTTCTTGGGGAAGTCAGAGCTGCTCGATCTTGATCGTGTGTGCGATGAACCTGGCAACGATAACGCTAGGTGTGTTCATTCAAGTGGTTTCTTGCTTGTGATTTGGAGCGTGATCGAGGCAGAGGTTGAGTTCGTCATGGTGATCTCTGTTGGGTCCTTTCGGTGAAGGCAAGTGTGCATGAAGTCATTGGTGTAGGCGCTTAGTTGTAGTTGGTGCTTTTCCTGTGGTTCCCGTCGCGTTGGTTGTACGATTTGGCTTCGTTTATTTTAATATGAGGCACCTTCTTTTTATATTAATAAATGCCAAAACACTAAGTTTCCGAATCTTTAAAAAGAAAACATTGCATTGCCACCGATCACCAACTACCACTAGCCTATGATTCTAGGCACTGGCCGAACATCAAAGGCCAATCCCCCTTGCTCTATGCATTTTCTACCATGCAGATTGATGCAGATGATAATTCAACAACTACTAAGTATATTTTTCTCCTCATTTATTTTCGAATTTAGCTCCACCACCGCTTGCTAGAGGAATGAAACCAAAGTGTGCAATGTTTCGAATAAACCATGAGCTACCCTCCATGAACTAGACATTTGCCACGCTACCTACCTACGAACAACAACATCTTAGACTATCTCCAACGATGAGGAGCAAAATAGGAGGCCAAAACAGCTGAATGGGAGGTCCTGTAGCTGAAAGAGGTGCATCCAAATTTACCAATCTCCAACGGGAAGCCCCAATCGAATCAGACCAAATCGAATCACCATGGGAGGCCGCTGCCTGCTCCTCTCTCACAACCCGTCCTAGTCCGCCGGAGACCACCAGCTCCTCCACCGGCTCGCCGCCGTCGACATCGGCAGGGACCAGGCCAACACCACCGGCGCCGCCTCCATCCCAGGCCCAACGACCAGGTCCCCTCCTCCGCCTCGCACAGCCGCAGCCGAGCCCGCCATCCCGTCCAGCCGACGCGCTCAAGCCCAACTCCGCGGCGCCGCCGCGATTCGAACGGCCGCCGTCGAGCCCTCCTCGTCGCGAGGCAGAGCAGCAGGCCGCAGCGGAGCTCGTCCCCTGCGGAGTAGCGGAGTTCGTCCGCCACGGCCCCAGCTCGCGCCGCCGTGCTCCTCCTCCGCCTAGGAATCGACGCCCCGCCGTGCTCCTCCTCGATTCGCGCTGCCGTGCTCATCCTCGGCTCTGCCTCTTCCTCCGCCATCTACTTCGGCACCTGCGAGCTCGCCCGACAGGGCCGCCGCCTGCACGCATGGAGGAGGGGGAGGGGATTCTCCGGGGCGGCGTGGAGGGCGAAGACGAGGCCCGCTGCCGTCCGCTGCCGTCGCGCCGCCGCGCTCGAGCTCGGCGTGGAGGCCGGAGAAGGAGGAGGAGGCGGGGGCGACGCGAAGGGGAGAACGAGAATGGCCTGTACCGCTTCGAGAAAGAACGGGTACGGGAGGGTGCGTCGCGCGTCTTGTTGCTGCATTTGTGCGGCGCGGAGGGGTGGAGGCGCCGAATGCGGGTGTGGTTTGCATCATCCGTTGGAGAGTGATTTTCTCTCTTTTAAAACCCATTTTGTGTATTATGTATCATATAGGCCATCGGTTGGAGATAGTCTTACGCCCCAGTCAATAGTTAGATTGTGACAAAAGAATATTGCACTCAGTGAGAGAAATTTATTGACAACGAGTTCAGATGTTTCCAAGCAGTAGATTGTCATGCGAACACATTATACAAATTGCAGTAGTGACAACCAATTCAACTTAAAAAAAGAACAACATGTGCCGTTAATAACAAACAGTCTCATCATTTGAACGTAGTTTGGTCAACACAGTGCGATCACACTTAACAGTGACGCGGTGACGTAGGACACGTTTGGATCCTGAGCAAGAAATGTTCTAAAAAAACTCGGTCGGGAGGATTGACCTCCACCCGCAGTATTATGCTAAGAAGAAGACAGTCTTCTCACACCAGCCGAGAAAATCTTTGAATCCCTCTCCCACTCTTACACAGGACCCGCTCCTAAGGCGAGACTGGGTTGGGGTAAAGCATCGTAGCCCAACTGAACCGGGTTTCCAACAATGCTTTGGGAATTGGAATAGATGAGGAAACTTTTTTTAACCTCAGTCCGAAATTCGCTCCCACTGTAAATCAAACTCGACACCTGAGGAGGTGCCGCTGGAGCTCCTAGCCAACCGGTCAGAAGTCCTTTGGCAGCGAGAAATGTTCTAGCCTTGCTGAGCTACGATGGGCATTTGAAACCTTAAAAAATTCCAAACTTTGCCGTTCTACCTCACCTCGCGGGGTCAGGAAAAACTTGCCCCCAAAGGAGAGCCGATTTGGCTAGCCAGCCACCCCAAGTTGTATGAACAAAGCAACTGTTGTCTTTTTGCAATCAAACCAAATGTGTAGTCAGTGGCAGCTTGTCATAGCTAGCAGGGGCTAGTTTGCTTAGCTAAGCTAAAGCTGCAGGTAGCGAAGCTACCCAACGCACCCATAGAAGCACATGTGTGATTTCATATTCACCAACATGATACATGATGTTTTATTCCCTCCGTTTTCTATTTGTTGTCGTTTCAGACAAGCAATATGAACTAAAAATGAACTACCAACCCCTGTCCTAATGACTACAAAAGAAAACTGGAGGGAGTAATTTGTTTGATGCTAAGGCTTCTTTAGCTAAGTCACCATTGTAAACTAGAAATGTGCTTGTTTCCATGCCACTCGCACCCCATGAACAAGAGGAGGATGCTAAAATACAATTCGTAAAAACTCCAGGTAAAAGATTTTACTCAAAGATTATACTTTTCCGCAATCAAAATCACTGTACGCAAAGAACGACACAAGTAGAGAGCCGCACCGCACCAAACGTGTCAATTGCGAGGTTGTTGCGCTTCCTCATCAATCTGTCACGAATTCCCGAATTTCTCAGTTCTAATTCCCGAGGTCTCACTTCAATTCCGGGAGTCAAACGGGGCCTTTCCATTCCTGATTCCGGAATAAGACCTGGCCACCGAACTGGGCCAACCTAATGGGCCGGATCGTGGGCCTTACCTATCACGCGTTGACGCCTCCGTTAATAATACCGAAACGGAATCACACCACCCGACCACCGGCACCGCACTCCGACGGCTCTCGCAAAACCTCCCAAGCCCAAACCCTTTCGTCGGTCGGCGGCAATGGCGGCGCCGGCGGCGGACGGCGCCTCGTCCTCCCCTGGCTACGTCCTTCGCGCGACGCTCACCGGCCACCGCCGCGCCGTCTCCACGGTCAAGTTCTCCCCGGATGGCCGCCTCCTCGCCTCCGCTTCCGCCGACAAGCTCCTCCGCGTTTGGTCCTCCTCCGATCTCTCCCCCGTTGCCGAGCTCGCCGGCCACGGTGAGGGCGTATCCGACCTCTCCTTCTCCCCCGACGGACGCCTCCTCGCCTCCGCCTCCGACGACCGCACCGTCCGCATCTGGGACCTCGGCGCCGGCGGCGGGGCCCGCCTCGTCAAGACGCTCACCGGCCACACCAACTACGCTTTCTGCGTCTCCTTCAGCCCCCACGGCAACGTCCTCGCCTCGGGATCCTTTGACGAGACGGTGCGCGTGTGGGAGGTGAGGTCCGGGAGGTGCCTCCGCGTGCTCCCGGCCCACTCCGAGCCTGTCACCGCCGTCGATTTCGATCGCGATGGCACCATGATCGTGTCGGGGAGCTATGACGGACTCTGCCGCGTCTGGGATTCTGCCACGGGCCACTGCGTCAAAACCCTCATCGATGATGAGAGCCCGCCCGTGTCCTTTGCCAGGTTCTCGCCCAACGGCAAGTTCGTGCTCGCGGCAACCCTTGATAGTACCTTGGTGAGTTTTGTGAAATTAATTTCTGTTTCTTCCATTTTACTGTTGCCTACAGTACCAGCTTGTAGGATATATGAAGACTGAACCTGCAATTGCGTCGAAATGTGATTTTATGATTGTTCTATGCGTTGTTAGATTGTAAAACTTAAGCCTTGTTGGTTATCAGCAGCGATTCTTGTAGACCCTGATGTATGAAGGTGCCTTGATCATATAAGGGAAACCAAATGATTCGAGATCGAGAGCAGAATAACCATGTTTAGAGGGTTTATCGTGTATTGATATTGTTGAGTAGCCCTGTCAATGCCCACTTGCCTGAGTTAGGGATAAAATTCCTCAACTTAAGCCCTATGTTTGCTGTCATATGGTTGTTATTGGAGGCACAAAAAGGCATCGTGTTTCATTGATCCCTGAGGCAGCCCCATGATGTAGCTAGTTAGAAAAGCTGAATAAATGGTGATATAACTACTGTATATGTAATCCAACCAAGTGATTTTAATGTGAGTGGAGTTAGTGACCCCCATATTAGTATTTCACAGCCATGTCATGCACTTGAGGCTGCAACAACATACTGAAATGTCATCTTGCTGTAGTTTAGATGTGGATGATTTCCATATTTTGTGCAATCCCTAGCCAAAAGAGTGACTTGACCGACTTCGGATAGCGTAATTTAAACTCTAGTTTAATTACAGCTGTCCATTGCGTATGTCTGAGGTAATCAATGAAAATAGTTTTACCTTTTGTGCTTTTCTACCCTTAGCCCGGCTGGAAATGTCAGAACTTCCATGTCGTAGTGTTGAATTTCATTTTGTCCATTCTATGTTTTTACGATGCTTATGTTCATCCTAGATAGTAGGGTGTATTCATTTTCTTTCTTTCTTTTTCTTTAGAATGCATCTGCAAAATATTTGCCATCTTAATACAATGGCATTCTTTTTGTGCTTTCGATTTTATTTCCTCATGACTTATTTGTAATATGAGGGAGTTGGACTTATTTTGCCAGCACAGCATTGTTAATTGTGTTACTGTATAACATGGTGACAATATTGGGCTATTGGGCTGTCAATCAATTGTTTATTTCTTTTGTCTCTATGCTTGCCATATATATAATATTTGATTTCGCCACTGGCTAACTGATGTCATATGGTTCTTTAAATGTAACCAAACGTGTTATGTTTACAGTTGCACATGGTCAATTGAATTTTGTCCTTTAGAATTATTGGTTGGTTAGCCCGTTTTTGAGTATGACATGATTTGAAATGTGCTGCTTAGTTATTTTTCAAGAAGAGGTAATCTGAATATATATTTTTTTTGGGTGAAAAATAGTTTTAGCTAAAAATGTCAGTGCTTAATGTGATGCGGTATTGCACTAATCCAGAACATCTCCTGGAACATGCTTGAAGCGTAGTTTTCAAGGTGTTGCCTAGGTGGTAATGCATACCTAGGGTGCTCTCTCGCCCTCCTCCCCGCGCTAATGCGTTCTCAAGCTTTGTTCGGCCGTCACTGCTATGGATGGAAATGTTGGGAGGGCATGGGAGGTCGCTGGGTGAAAAAGAGGAGGGATATTTTTGTGGGTCGATAGGCTTGGGATTGGGCTTTAGTTGCCTAGTGGGTCGTGCCTGATTGTGGTATATTCCTATTTTCCGTTTTCTGTCAAAGGTCGTATCCAGTGCTGAAAGCTCACACACATTTGGGGGGGGTTCTGGGGAATGGAATTTCTAGGCAGCCATCCCCTTGCTTATTTTCCAAGGAGGCTGATTTGACCGTTGGACTTCCAGGACACAAGCAGAGAGAGATTACCACTCCGCCAGACCCACCCCTTTTATTTATGTATATGGTGTTGCGTCCCCTTGGCCTTAAGCGCCTAGGCAGTATGAAGGGGGCAGGTCGCTTCCACTTGCCTTGCTACCTTAATGACCTTGCATGAAGCCAAAAATGTTGCTGCAAGCTGTAGCAGTTAAACGGATTTCTATCTTGCTTGGAGCAAACAATTATTTATTGTAACATTTTTAGTTTTAAGAGGTCCAAAAATCAAGGATCATACATCATTAACTAGTTATAGCACGCTAGACATTTCCAATTAGTTACAACCTTCTTAGGGTTTAATGTATGACATGACAGTGCGTAGTGGCATCATGGTTCTGTATGCCAAATGGGGAAAGATATGATTTTTTATTAAAAAAAAACTGAAATGGGTTGTCATCCCGTAAACATTCCTATAAGATGCTACATTTGGATGACATTTTAAAGCACATCGCTCTAGCTATATCCACTATATTTGCTAACTAGGCAGATCTCAAGGTATGAGATCTGATGCAGTGAAGAGTCTATTGACCCCCATATTAGCACCAGAAGGACCCAAGCTTTATCCACTATATTCCTTGAATGGGTTTCATAAGCATGATGATCATCATAGTTATCTTTTCATTTGTTCCATATACTTAGACGCTTGAATATTGCATTACATTTGCGATATATGCTATAGGTCTGTTACCGTAGGCACTATGTGTCCAGTTCTGCATTGTTTGTCGTTTAGACTATTCCATGTGTTTTCAAATGTTCTTTTGGGTTCGAAATGTTGATATTTACAAACTATATGTACATGTGAAGGCACCCACAGCTATTTTTGCTCTCCATTAAAAATAAACATCAATCTGTCTTGTTTGGACAAGTATCTAGCTGTTAACTTCAGTTAATCAACAACAATCTTAATATCTCTGCTTATGCTTTGTTTATTTTGCGCAGAGGCTATGGAATTTCCAAGCTGGCAAGTTTCTGAAGACATATACTGGCCATGTTAACACAAAGTACTGCATTCCGGCAGCATTTTCCATCACAAATGGCAAATATATCGTCAGTGGCTCGGAGGACAAATGTGTCTATCTGTGGGATGTGCAGACAAGAAAGATATTGCAGAAACTGGAAGGTCATACTGATACTGTCATTGCAGTTTCATGCCACCCCAAGGAAAACATGATTGCATCAGGAGCACTTGACAACGACAAGACGGTGAAAGTTTGGGTCCAAAAGGAAGAAGAGTAACAAGCTTCCTGATTATGCTCTTATCTACATTAGTTGTCATTTGACCTGACTGATGGTCGGTAAGGTATTTAGCTTCGCAAGAAACTGACATCTGCAGTGGAGAAAGGGATGCTTCTCTTGGATGTGTAACTGAATGTTGTCTGGTCACCAGATTGGCCATGATTCAAGTAAACTTGAGTGTTCTGTAGAGATATTCCTGGGGTAATTGTAAGAAAGACCAAAAAGAACGATGCTTCGACTTAAACTGTTGTCTTTTCAAGTTCCTAATATCTTGATGAGGCACTTTATTGTCATTGAAGCCATATTGCAATCATCTACATCCAAATACTTTAGCTGACACAGTAATGGTTCATCGATTTTTCTTTGAAACTGAGCCATATGGGGCACAAAGGGAATTTTTTGTAGAAGCTGATTGCTTTCATAGTTTGAGGGTTGCATTAAAAACTGTCCAACTTGAAAAATTCAACTCAACATTTGTGCTTGAAAAAGCTGAATCTCGCTTGCAGAACTGTGATTAGCAGTTGAGGTAGATTTGTGTGGATTGAAAAGTGTCGAGTCAGAGACGCGTTATGCTGGTGTCGACATTTTATTTCCCGATGTTGCCTCTAATTTCTTTTCTATGCTAGTGATGTATGGGAGCATATAACGCTTCTTGAGATTTATATTCGAGATTCTAGCTTTTGTTAGATCTCATATTTGTGGCAACAAGAAATGGCTTTGCATAGAAAGTAGGCTGAGATGGGCTTAAATTCGAGTGTGGGCTCTTCTTTTTCTTGCACAGTACGGCCTATCATTATGAGTGATCGTTGGGCCTTATCTAAGCCTGCAAGTTTGTGTTTGCGATTTGCGCATAAATCCAGTCTTTGACTCGTACACGTTTTATTCAATATGTTTATCTCTACTCAAAACGCGTGTTTATAGCTTCTTCCTTTGTCCTTTATATCCTTTTCATTTTTCACAGATTTCTTGTCTTTCTTTTGCCTTCGCTCCTGATGATATTGTCGGCTCCTTTCTATTTTTTCGGTATTATTGGTTCATGAATGAAAATGCATGGTCACATACAAACAGCTTTCAAAGAGCTTGGACAATTTCATCAAAATCCCATCTATTGCATAATTGTTGTAGAGCTTTCGCATACATATTTAAAGCTCATCTAAAAAAGTACAACCAACCTGCAGTTTTGCTATGCTGTGAAGAAGTCGTCTGCAACTTCGCATGGTTGCATCACTTGTTACCTGTAAATGCTTCTTTAGAATATTTTTTTTTCGTGACATGCTTCTTTTCATATTCATTTCCATCTATATATTCTTTTTTCAAACCTACTTCGTTTGGGTAATCCGTGTTGATTTTTTGGGGGGTCTTTTTCATCACGTTTTTTAATTCTGCATTACTTGTTATGTATTCTTTTGTTTGTTCTGCTATGCATTATGTTATTCATTTCGCATGGCTGACCTGTCATTCTTCTCGAGCTGGATATGTCCGTCGTAGGTGCGTGGAATAATTCAACTAGAGATCGTCGAGACATCCTGGTTTTGTCCTGATGCGTGGTGGTGCTCATTGCTTTCAAATTCTAATCAAGCACCGTCTTTTCATCCTTACAAGCAACGATGATTGGCACTGCTCATCGGCTAACCATGTGTTACACACCCAAAACCAATAATCAACGCTTATCCCGCGTCACTAGAAGCGACACACAGGTGTTACTCTATTGGCATGTGCCATAATAAAAGGGTAAATTGCAAAAAGCATCCTATAAGTGGGTTGCTTTCTGGTTTCCCCCCCCCCATAAGCCTAAAAGTAGCAGAAGCCCACCCCCTGGTACTATAGCGTCTGGTTTTCCCCCCGCCAGGCCTTCACGTGCGTTACTTTGCGGCCCGCCCCGCTCCATGCTGGAAAGTTGCGCGCCACGTCGGACCAAGTTGGGCCGGCCCAAGCCAAGGCCTGCCAGAAGCCCGCGGATGAGGAGGTGACTCGCTTTATTTTCCGACCGCTGCTCGCAGCTCGGACCGAATGGCGCGCCAGTTTGGAGGGAGGAGGAATAGGGCGCGACGACCCCGAGGCGGCGGTGGCCGCGGAGGGCGGAGGGCGACGAGGCCCAGCGCCGGCGGACGTTCTCCTCCAGCAGACCCCAGGAGACCATCGTTTGGGGAGTCCACGATGGCTAGTTCGGAGGGTGGAAGCCGAGGCCGCGACGAGCCCGAGGCTGCAGCGGGCACGGAGGACGGGATGGCGACGAGGCCAGGCGCCGGCGGACTTCCTCCTCCAGATTCCCCCCGGTGGAGGAAGGTTGCGGTGAGTAGCTTCCCCCTCCAGCTCGGTTCATGGGAAAGGTCATGTTTTTGTTCGAAAAGGCTGCAAATTTGAGGTGTTTTTGTGCGAAAATGCTGCCAAATTGAGGCATTTCCATCACAAATTTGAATGTTTTAGCTCTGCATATTAGTTGATGACCCTAAAATGTGAATCTTTTTGTGACCATATTGTGTTTTTGAGCTGTGAATGGTGACTGAGTGCTGTGATTCATCCTTTTCCAGATGGCCGACAAAGGGCTGATCACGCTGAAGGTGTACACCGGTGCGCTGTTCAATATCCATGCCATGGTTGCCTACAAAAGCCTGCATACAATCACTGATTTTGATAGGGACTACCTGAGCTACTTCGAGTTGAGGGATCAATTGAAAGATTTTGGGCTGAGAGAAGGAGATTGGCTTTACTATCTCAAGCCAGGGATGAGTGAACCTGCAGGCAATGCGTTGCTTTGGGATGATGAAGGATGCATTCAGCTACTAGAAGATCATGAAGAGCTGGACACTTGTTACCTCTACATTGTGCCCAGCCCAATGGAAAGAATGAAACAATATGCTCAGTGGCTAACCCATGCACAAGAGAATGTGTTGCAAGAAGATGGAGGTTTTGCTGCTGATTTTGGGCAGCAAGATAGCCTCCAACAAGATGTACCTGCTGCTGATTTTGGGCAGCAAGATGGCCTCCAACAAGATGTGCCTGCTGCTGATTTTGGGCAGCAAGATGGCCTCCAACAAGATGTACCTGATGCTGATCCTTTTGGCCTCCATGAACATGATGGTGAAAGTGTTCAGACCATGTCACATTCAGCTAGTGAAGAGGGCTCAGATTTGGAGTTGGTGAATGAGAATGACGTTGACAATGAGCATGAGTTTAAGAATAGGTTTGTGGACTCAGCTGCATATGTATTTGAAGGTGATGTTGGGGATGATGAGCTGTACTCTCCACCGGTGCAGCCAGCTACTGAAGAACAACATGTCAGCTCAAGTGAGAAGGGGAAAGGAAAGTCCAGTGCAAAGCCTAGAGGAAATAGCCAAGGAAGCCAAAGGGCTCAGTCCAATGTGATGGATGTAGCTGCTGAACCTGAATCTGAATTCTTTGTGCATCGGTCTCGGGGAGTGGAAGAGCAATGGTTTAATGAGGAAACCATGGACAATCCTATACTAGAGGATGGCATGCTGTTCAATGATGTTCACCAATTCAGAGCTGCATTGAAGACTTTGATTATCAGACAAGGAAGACAGGTTACAAAGAAGAAGAATGAGCCTGAAAAAGTGTCAGCAAAATGCTTGGGAGCTGGCTGTGAATGGTACATTTATGCTAGAGTGATACCTGGTGAAAAGACTTTCAAGATCAGGAAGTATGTGAAAGAGCATACATGTGGAAGGTCCCTTGACATCAAGCAGTTGGATTCAAAGTGGATTGCACAACATTATGTTGAGGATTTCAGAAGTGATAGGGATTGGAAAGTCATACATCTCAAGGATACAATGCTAAGGGATACTCATGTTGGAATCACTAAGTGGAAAGCATATAGGGCTAAGATGGAGGCTGTCAAGCTTGTTCTTGGTGATCACCATGACCAGTTCAAAAGGATTCAAAATTATGCACATACTCTTTTGCATTCTAATCCTGGTAGCAAAGTGTTTCTAAAATGTGATGTTTCAGTGGATCCAAATGTGAATCCTGTTTTTGAGAGGATGTTCATATCGTTTAAAGCTCAAATGGATGGTTTCATCGCTGGTTGTAGACCTTTCATTGGTGTGGATGGAACTCATGTTAAGCTCCTAAATGGTGCCCAAATCTTAGCAGCCACAGGGAGAGATGGGAACAACAACATGTTTCCCATAGCTTTTGCAATTGTTGAATCTGAAAATCACCATTCATGGGAATGGTTTCTGAATTGCTTGAAGGACTGCATTGGAGATGGTGAACAGCATGGTGGCTGGGTTTTCATGAGTGATAGGCAGAAGGGAATATTGAGTGCTCTACCAATAGTATTTCCTACAGCTGAGCATAGGTATTGCCTTAGGCATTTGCATGCCAACTTTGTTCTTGCTGGATTTAGGGGAGATGAGCTCAAGAAATTGATGGAGGCAGCTGCATATGCATATAGGCAATATGATTACGAAGTGGCAATGAATAAGCTGAAGATGGTCAATCTTGCTGCATGGAAATGGCTAAAAGACATCCCACCTAAGCATTGGTGTCGACACAAATTTTCAGCAAGGGGAAGAACTGATTTAGTGGTTAACAATATTAGTGAGACATATAACTCTTCAATATTAGAGGCAAGAGATGAACCTGTGGTTACCATGCTAGAGCATATAACTCTTCAATATTAGAGGCAAGACTCACCTACACGATTAATCCATCAATCAAAATCACTCAAACACACAACCCAAGCGGAATCAAGAAGGTAAACCTAAACCCTAACCAATTTGCCCGAACCGCATTTCATCCATAAATCGACACCATTTCAACCCTAATCAAACAAATCACACGGAATCGAACAAATCGTAGTGTATCTCGATCAATCAAAAGACCCTAATCCGAGGCGCATTGCAACCCTAATCGAACAAAATGAAAGAAAAAGCAGAGACGGGCATACCTGGCTGTCACTTGAGTCGTCGGAGCCAGTCGAAGGCGACCTTCCACGGTGGTCGCCGGAGTCCGCGGTGTCGCCGGATGCAAGGGAGCGAGGCGACGGCGACCTAGAACGGCTCCCGCTGTCGCTGCCGCTCGACACGTACTGCACCGAGTTGGAGGAGCCCGTCTTCTGCTTCTTCATCGCGCGCGTAATCGGAGCCATGGCTCTCGGCGACAGAGAGGACGAGCTGAAGCTCAAGCGACACAGGCGGGGAGGGAGACGACGCGTCTGGAAGCGGTCGAGGGCTTTTGTAGGCACCGTATGGGCTTCTGGCCTTCTGGGCTACGGAGCTGGCCGCCTAAAAGGCCTCCGGCCCAACTCGATCCGACGTGGCGCGCAACTTTCCAGCGTGGAGCGGGGCGGGCCGCAAAGTAACGCACGTGAAGGCCTGGCGGGGGAAAACCAGATGCTACAGTACCAGGGGTGGGCTTCTGCTACTTTTGGGCTTATGGGGGAGGAAACCAGAAAGTAGCCCACTTATGGGATGCTTTTTGCAATTTACCCTATAATAAAATGATGTCGTCCACATATAGAATTGTTCGTATACCTCTTTTACGTGTTCAGGTTGATGGATTGCGATTTGTGCCTTGTGATAATATTTGATCCATCACATCTTTCAGACTTTTCCCCCTGCAATTATACAACCGCGATGATGGAAAAAAGCTTCTAAATAGTTCTGATATTTAAGCTGATGTAAAGGGTTCCTACACCACTTCAACAGAATTCCTGTGTTCTGAGCAACCATTTTAGAGTATACCCAAAGAGACAAGAACAGTTCAAATCACTTCATGTGCAGCTTTGCTGTGCAAGTTGGGTTCTTGGGCATATTCATGAGATATATACCATTACTAGCTCTCTTCAATAATAAAAAAAGAAGCAGCCATTACTAGCTCTCAAGAATAAAAAACTGACTCAGTGTGGCTGCTCAGAGAGTAAGGCCTGAATCTATCCACTTCCACACATCATTTCATTGTTAATTTACTGTTTCCAAATAGCAATCTCTGGGGTCCAGATATACGCTGATGCTTGGGAGTCAGTTTTTTTTTTAAAAAATAAACTTGGGAGTCAGGTTACCAACCAACCATGCAAGTGTGCCACTATCTGCATTCTGCAGTACACAGCCACAGCGTCATCAGGAGGACTCCTATGATATGCTCCGGTGGTGCTCCATCACATGCGGAGTGAAACTGCCCCTGTTTTTTAGCCATTTGCTGATGAACCTTTCGCTTTCCATCAAGTGATCTGCCATGGTTAGATTAGCACTACTTTTCTGTTGTTCAACGATGCTGTTCGACTGCAGTGATAACTGCATTCGTATCAAGCATCCCCTTCCAAACACAATCTACATCGCTTCCCTGAATCCAAAGTTCAGAATTCAATTTTCGAACGGAGCCTCCTGCATCGGAAAAAGAAGCTGTCTTTCCTAGCTGGCATGTTTGTAACTGATGATGAAAGGTGCCAACCGTGTCAGACAGGCCATCCATGCGTCATCCTCAGGTGTCCTGTTTCGCGAATCGCGATTGATGAGCACCCATCACCAACTAATCACTGGAGTACCGAGGTCTTATTTGATGTGATTTTACTCAGGATCCGTCCATGCGAGGGCCAACAAGGTCTTCTCGTCACTGTTAACCTGCCGCCAACTTGGTGCAGCCCCCCGTTCTCGGCGCACCCGTTCGTCGTGTTGCATGGTTTCAGACTGCGATTGAGGCCAATCAACAGACGCAAGCAGATGATTGGCAGGTGAATTGTGGACCATGTTTCCTGCTTCATGAAACAGATCCCCTTAATTATCTAGCTGAGTGACGGTATTATACAAGAACATTATAGGCAATTAAGGCTGCCCATATCTGATGTCTGTCCTAGTTACCAATGATCGATGTGCATCCGGGTCAGGTTAACAGTGGCAAAGATCATGTACTTTTTTTTTAGCAATAAGACCATGTACGTAATACTACTTGACATTCGGATCTGATAGTAGTATGTTCACAAATTCGCTTGCTTTCAAATAAAGCAGGGAAACTTTGTTCTAAAAAGAGTATATCCACAAATTGAAAGCCTGCTGCTGCCATGGATCGATTGGATACCACCCCTCTGGACATGAATCTACTCAGTATCTTGTTGCGGTGGCACGAAAGCCGGTTCCATCCAATCAAATCTTCGTTGTCAGTGTCTTCCCGTGTGCATGGATGGTACCCCATCTCTATCGTCACTGTAGCCAAAATTACATGTGTGCTGGTTGCAATCCAGGTATGCCGTCCCCATACCACGATGTTCCTTCATGCATGGGGTTCCTTCAGTCTACAACCACTTGCCATAAGCAGAGAGCACTTTTACGATGGACCATGATACCAGTGAATAAAAGGTATCATAGATGTAATCCAACCGTCCATTATATTGGACAATACCGTAAATAGTCTGTAGATCAAGTAATTAAAATTTCTTCAGTGAACCGCCGACGCCGCCATCTCGATCGTTCTCGGAGGACGCACGCCGCCGTCCGCATCCACACAGGCGCCGTCACAAGTTTGAATCCTCGCCGGCGCCGCCACAGCCACACGTTTGGATCCTCGCCGGCGCCGTTGTCTGTCACTCCCGCCGTTCGGATGATCGATGGCGCGTCGTCCTCCATCAAGGCAGGAAACCATCTCCTTGTCGCATCTGATTCATATCCGGCAACGCCTCCGTCCAGACCACTCTCCAATTGGATCCTCTCCGATTGGATCCTCCGTCCAGGCACTAACTCCCAGTTTTCTTCCTTCCATCCCCATTTGTTGCGCATCACATTCAAATAGGAGATCAGTTACGCGAGGCAAATGATCAAGATCCGGTCTGATTTCTTGCAATGCTGGCCTCTAGTGTTAGCGATTCTGTCAGGAGCTCAATTTTCGTGATTTCAAATTTTGCAATGTTGGCATGTTTTCTAGTTTCCAGTCAAAAGCCCCGTCCATAATTTTTGTTGATCATGACTGCCACTTCTGAAACTTTTTAAGAAGTCTGAACACTTGGAAATAGTTCGGTGCACTAGATTTGCAACCAGTTTGGTATGAACATTTCAAAATTGTTCAGCGCAAAAGTTTGTCATTCTCATTTTTCCAATAATGCCCATATAATACCCATGATACCTCATCATGATACTTATAATACCGGTGGAACGAGACGGTATCATGATCAAGATCTGAACCGTCGGATGGATGGAATAAACGGCGTGCATCCATTTGGGTCTACCGTAAAACAGCTCTAAGCAGATGCAGGGGCAGGGACACAAGTGCGATGCCCTCCTTTTTGACGATGCATGCACCGTCATTCAAGCGTGCTCGTAGCCTGATCTAACAAAATCGATTGCAAGACCGTCAAAACTCGCAGCAGAGGAGAAGCTGGTTACCGTCTTCTCCCCGCAATTTTTGTCCAAAAGGAGTACGGTGCGTACGTACCCACCCGTGCTCGACGTCGACATATTTTTGACCCATCAAGCTTGCCGACCTATCTATCGATTGATTCGGCAGTAATCCAATAGCTGAACAGAGCAAATAATTGGTCAGTACATCATCTGATTTTCTGAGAAGGTTTGGACAAGCGGCTGTAAAAACTAACAACCGTCAGTCAGAATTCAGGACTGATCGCTTGTTTCGGCAAAGAAAATAAAAGGGAACCTTTCATAACGGTAACTACTAAAAAAGATATTCACTGGCCTGCACAGCAATCTGAAGCCTTATACGAAGCTAAAAAACGAAGTAATCTTCAAACTCGATGGAAAGAGATTTGATTTAACAGGTGTCCCCTTATTTTGTCTTCAGGCGTCGGCCAGCTCTTCTACTGATATTTTGGTCTCGTTGCTGCGACTGCACCTAATCTGCGATCTATATCGCGTAACCTGTAAACCAGAACCAATACTGACATATCCTGAAGTTTTTTAATCCTTAATAAAAGGCGTCTAGCGCCTCAGCTTCGACCTTATCTTGTAGGATACGATGCAGATTGTGCTGCATACATGAATCATCATCATTTTGCTGGAAGCATCCGTTGCACAAAATCCTAAACCGATACTATCTTGGTCGTCTTCTCTCCTAATGGCAAGTCTAGTTCATTCTGAAGTTAACAGTGATTGTTTTCCAGAGTCCCTTTTACAGATTTCAGGGTGACGAGTACCATATGGTTAAGCTGTCACTGATTCCCTTTTTGGCACATGGATCAGTGTGCCGCTGATCACCATGAGGGCAGGTTTGATGCCCCGTGCAGCCATCCACGCTCCCCACTTGCCATCCACAGATCACACTTAACCCTAGATATCCTCTCATAATGAGGTGTTCATGTGGTGTCTGTCAACTAGGCTTGCATGCAAACATGGCAACTGCAAGCAACTTGTTTAAGCAAGAAGCAAATTGTGCTTAACAAAGCGACCTGAAAACCCGGCTCTCCAAGCTGAACTTGCAAGGTATGCAGTTGTCCTGACACAGGCATACTGGCAACGAGCATATTTATTTTATTTTCAATTGAATAATTTTCTATAGGTTTATTTATCTAGTGAATATTATTTTCATTTGCTAGTGCAGTATATTGAAATAATATTTTTGGGTTGCAGGAATTTGACCATACAACATGAGCATCTTGAACAATTTTGACAATTGAACTCTCTCAACGAATAATTCTTCTGTAGTCCTGTGTACGCAACTATTAGAGAATCTGGCGCTCACGTGGCCCCATAGAGAATGGTTACTATGTTAATCAGCACTTAGCGATCTCCAAGATCTGTTGTAACCACTTAGACTAGCAGGGTGGATCGTAATCAATAGCCTTGATGATGCGGCTTAATCATTCTAATCAAGGTTGTCCTGGGGTATTATATTATACATCTAACTGCATTATACTGATCGTGTACTCGTGTGAGGTATTCAACCAAAGGGCCATTGATTAAACTAAAAGATCCGCATGATCCTGCCAATTAACAACTGGTCAAGATTAGCACTGTAAAATACCCACCCTTGGCTGTATGAACTATCTCTAATCTGCCTCAACGTGAAGGGTGCACTGGATCACGTCGAGCCAAAGTATGTCACACATATAAACACATAGACATGACTAATTTATTAGAAATGCTAGCAAATCGGCCCAAGCGCATCCATTACTGGATTCCAGATATTTGAATAAAATTCCTATTGCCAATTGTTGTTTGTACTTCCCGACAATATTGCACATTTATATGCTTAGTCTTTAAAGGATGGAGACATGGAAATGATTTGGAAGCATTCCTGATGGCCATGAGCACACGATGCTTAATTTTCTTGGCCATAGGTACAAACTATATCGGGAGCCAAAAATATGTTGGACCAAATCGCCATTCTTACACCACCAATATCTTTTTAGATAAGAAAGTCCAATTTGTTGGGGACATTGGTTATTCTTCAACCATTCTCGATATAGTAGACAAAGAGACGATGTATCTACAAATTCTTTACTAAAAATGCTAAATTTTCCCCATGCCATTGCCTTTTAGACTTTTATCCAGAGAGACTATATGCAGTTGTTAATTCCCTTCTAGGGTGTTAGTCTATATATGACGGGGTGCCTTTTTATTTTTAAGACCATTTGCACCGTTTGCATAGTGCATATATTTTTATATCTTCCTTAGAACCATATGGTCCTGAGTTTTGATCAATCCTAAAATTGCGTCCAGCGGAGGATATATGATTCTTCCTTGACTTTTTTTTAATCAAGTCATCCAGAGTATTTGAAAAGGAAGGTATAATTTATAAGCAAAAATCTGTCCACATTCTCTCTCTCTCTCTCTCTCTCTCTCTCTCTCTCTCTACTGATATATAAGAATATACATAATGGTTAGGTTTTGTTTAGTTACAAAATAGAGTTTTCTTTTAGAATCGTTACAAAATAGAGGCTTTTGCACTGTGGATTTTTCAGCCAGGCTGCTGCTGAGGCCGGTTGTTGCACTTTGGCAATTAGTTCCAGTTTAATGTTACAAGGTGATATACTGATATCAGCAAATTGGTATCGAGGAATTTCATAGAGACATGTTAGCATGTAATGTCCAAATTTATCCTTGTCAGATCCCAAATGAGGCTCTTGAGCAGCAATGAAAATGTTCCCTTCTGAATTTTCTCCTGTTTACAGGCCGGGGTCGATTGAGTGACATCGCTGCTTTGATTAATCCCCCATTTTTTTTTGTGTGTGTACGGCTGCCGATGGAGCATGTGCATCCGACCATCGAAATTCTCCCAGAAAATCTTGGCCATGTGTGCGCATCTCTGACGCCCTTTTTTCTTCTTTTTTCCCGCCAGATCACCATGTCCCACTCCCAGCAACACGACAGGACTCAGGCGGCCTCCCGACATGGAGCCAAAACGTGGAGGTTGGGCAGTGCTGTGCAATGCAGTGCAGTGCAAGGCATGCATTAGCAAAGCCCAACGTAAGACGAGGGATAATAAGATTAATATATGGACGGACTGGTTGGTGTTGAAGATACGGCTCCAGACAGCGAATCCTGGGCATCGCTAATTTCTTGGAGGAATAAAAGCCTTAAAAATTATATCGGTTGCTGGTATTCGTCATCTTGTGACATTGCATATTATGTGTTTAAGCTGAGTGTTATCCTGCTATGAATTAATAAAGCTCCTGTGATTTGCCTCGAAAAAAGTTGTTCAGTAATCCCAGTTAACAACTCTAGGTGCACGCTGATGCGTATGCAAGTATGTTTATCTCCACTTGCTTTTCAGTTAATAGGAGAAAACAAGATTTAGTAGTGGAGCTAGCACCGTTGTTTCGATTGGATGACGATTGGACGTACCGAAAATAGCAACAACTTGAAATTAGAAACCACCGAATCAGCATTATGCGGTAACCAACAACACAGGCGTCCTTATCTTTCAGTGACAGCCCCACTTGAGCCTTCACTCACCCATGCAGTGATGTGACGTTTTAATTCTTTGAAAACCAATCTATACATATCCAATCAAACAAAATAACTCAAGTACGTAACAGGATATTTTTTTTGCGGGTAAGTACGTAACAAGATTGCAACAGGACGGCTCGAAGCAGAAGAATTACAACACAACTGACTGTTGGAGCCAATTCAAACACGCGCAACAATCACCGTGGAGTGGAGCGGTCAGAGCCGTTCAAGATCACAGATATCGTGGATTTAGACAAGTTTGAATCGATTTCAGCTCTTTAAAAGCTGATTTCTACTTGTGGTATTCTTTTTCTAAAAGTTAGTTACTAGCTTTCGGGGTGTTAATGAGTATGCTGCTCTTTATTTTTCCCTTTTCGAAACATGCTGGGTTGGGTACAATAATGATCTATTTGTCCGTCTAGAAGCTGGCTTGAGTTGGGTTTGTTTTGGTTTCTCAAAAATCAAGTACATAGTTTTTAGAAACTAGACCAAAATATGAATGGATCCTCTGTACCTTTTAAAAGCTAACCCCTCTTGTTTCACAAATGATGGCATCCTGTCTCTAGGCGTAGGTGAGAGATATGCATTAGTAAGTGAGAATGAATATGATTAAAATTTCAAATGGTGGAATGATAACATTAATTTGTGAAATGAAGGGAGCACCGTGACGTTAGAGTCGTGCAATCAGTATGTAATGTTCATCCACTGCAAACCGGAGCTGCGCCATGGTCTAGAAGCAGAGGTACGGCCCGCACCGCATACGGCTCCGCCGGATGAACACTGCCCCTGGGCTTGTACCGTCATAAACTACGTGACGCGGCGCGGGTCCGCCCACGAATCCGGGAGAGCGACGCCGGCGTGTGAACCGGCCCCGGGCCTGTTCCCGTAGCCGCAATACGAGAGAGAGCTCCGTGCAACACGACGTGCGCCGTGCCGGTCAAGTCCCCGAACGCGCCGGGAGCAGGCAGCGCTACGCGTCGTACGGGTTTTTTTTTTTGGACCTCCGTCCGCGACCAGCTGGTGATCGATCGGCAGCACACGGCCGGCCGAGTGGAGTCGTCGTCGAGTTGGTGGTTCCGCGTGCATCGATCGATCATCTCCAATATTCTCGCGAATGTTGTGGCTGCGGGCGGACTCGGTCGAGTATATGAGTAGCTTAGCTAGGTAGGTAGTCGCGGGTTTCCGCGGCTTTCGATCGGCTGTGTCGGCTGATCTGGGGAGAGCTCGATCGTGTCCCTGTGGTAGGTAACTGCTGCTCCGACCATGCACTAGACTCATCACGCACGCTTTCATTCAGTCCATCACGGATCCAGTGCAACTCAATTAACTTGGGGCTATATATGGACCGGTCACGAGAAAGTGGTACTGTTGACAACACAAATAATGTGAAAAGGGACGACCACGGCACTACTCAGTGCGTACACTCACAACCGGGAAATGGGGCTTATGATCAGGAAGATCAGGACTCCTGCTATCCATGTCGCTTCGTCCCTCTTCGATCTGATGAAGCATTTTGTTTCTTCTGCTGTTGATTAGTATAGGCATTTTGTCAGGGATGACCTCTCATTATATGGCACGCCCGGCCGTGGAATCCAACAATAGATCGCAGAGAAATTCTTGGTTTTCTTTCGTCGAAAAAAGAAGAAGAAATTCTTGGTTTTGTCCTGGTGCGTGGTGACGCTAGATCATTGCCTTTTTCATCCTTACAAGCAAAGCAATCTCGTTGATTGACACTGCTGAGCTAACCATATGCATGCATGTGTTAAACACCACGAACCAATAATCAACGCCTATACATATCCGGGGCTACTCAAAAGAGCCGCTCAACACATCAGTTATTATTCTATCACCATGTATGTGCCGTAATGAAATGAGCTCGTGCGCATACAAAACCGTTTATATAGCTTTTGTTGCGTGTTTTGGTTGGTGGATGGCGATTTGTGCCGGGTTAATTTCTTACCCATCACATCTGGAAAAAGTCTTGTCTCTTAGAAGTTTTCCAGTGATAGGAAGTCGCCGTAAGGCCGAGAAAGTGATAGTTTTGCGATCATGCATACACACTGTAGCAAATACTCAATAAGTTATTGCCACTAGCTTGCGATAAAAAAACACTTCAAAATTGTTTTGGAGTTGGATGGATGGGATTGCTCTAAAAGCTGAACTATCATTACCAGAAACTCTTATATGATGTGGGTGATCTGCAAAAGAAAATGGCGGCTGCTGTGGCTAGCTAATTCCTGTAATTTGAGTGGGCTAATTAAGTAAACCCAAAGAGACTATATAGGTACTTGCACTACAGGTGCAGCCTTGTTGATCTGCAAGTTGCGTTCATACACATGAGATACGCAGAGCCATGTGTTGCTGCTCAGAGCCGCTGCTGACACTTCATCAACTTTGCACAACTTGTTGTCGTCCTTTGATTGTTAATTTACTGTTACCAATCAGCAATCTCTGGACTCCAGATGCGCCGATGCTTGAGATTCAGGATACCAACCAACCATGCAAGTGTGCCACTATCCGCTGTGTGTACAGCATGTAGAGCATTATAATATGCTCTGTTGGTGATCCATCACATGCCGAGTGAGTGAACTGCCTCTTCTTTGGAATCCTTTTTGCTGATGAGACTGAAATTTTCTCCTTCCGGAAACAAGTTGCCCATTTGCACAACCCAGAGTTCTTGTAAAAGCTTCTTTATATGCCAAACAAAGCGGGGCCTTCCGCATATGAAAACACAAGTTGGAGTTATGCGTATCAGCCGATGGTGGCCATCTTTCTTGTTGGAGGAAGGTGTCCACAGTGACGACGGCCTGACGGGCCCATCCAATCAGCAGTGCATCTTCAGATGTCCCCTTTTCTGATCGATGACGATTATAGAGGTAATCCGTCCGAATGGGACAGACATGGAGGTTGCTCATAAGGGCCCCAGCAACAGACTAATCAGTGGAAATCCAGGCCACATTTGGTGCATGCACTTCTACTTAGGAAACGTCCACGAGGAAGAAGGCTTGTGCACCTGCTAACTGGGCTCCCACTCCTGTCATTATCAATATCGAATAAACAACATCAGTAAAAAATTACCAGGAACAGTAAGTGCAATTTTCGCGCCGAATAAACAACATCAGTATTTTTCTCACGTTTCCATCCGCATGGTAATATTACGTGAAGCTTCGCCCGGTGGTGTCACGTCTCCTGAGTGTTTTTTTTTTTTTTTTGAGAACTCCTTCGAGTGTTTCTTGCTTTGCTGCATCATTGCTGATGTGAACAACGGCTTGTACTTTGGTTGTGCGGCGCTGCCTGTCGCTCGAGACGTTAACGGTTTGGCCCACCCCTTCCGCCGCATCCGTTGCGTCGCATTGCATGGTTAGACGATGCGAGCCCCATCAACTAATACGAGCATATATTTGGCACGAAAATACGGGATCGTGTTTCCTGATCAATGGATTATTTTTTTCTTCATCTAGCTGCTGAGTAGGCTGTTGGCCTGTAATTTTTTTTCTTCGAGGGATTTTTGGCCTGTAAACTAGCAGTATCATTTTAGAGTCATGCTACACGTCCGACCAGATAGTCCGACCTATGTCCGACTGCAGCAATCGTGTAATGCAGAGTGATTTATTAGCCAAATCAAACGTTAAGCAGCTGTTGATGATGCAGGGTCGTACCAAAATCGGACATATGGGTTGGCTCTATAGCATTTTTTTTATCATTTTATTCCCTCCGTGCTAGTAGAACGGAACCCGATCCGGTTTATAAATGGTGTACAGTTGGGCTGACAATCTCGTATAAGATTATTAATTAGACACTCCGATCCGGTATATAAATGGTGTATCTCTGCACATACGTGTAGGTTTGATTTCTGGGGCCTGCCAAGGATCCGGTCGATCTCCTAGCCTTCCCCTCTGGACGTCTCTCTACTCTGTTGTGGTTGGGGCGTGTGTCCTTGCATGCAGGCCAGTTCGATACGACCAAATCTTCAGTTGTCAGTGTCTGTCATACGTGCGAATGCATACATGGAATCGCCACACACACACACACACCCGGAGGCCGGAGGCCACGGCGTCGACGGCTTATACACGTGCAACGCAACGTCGCGACGACGCTAGATGCATGTTGGTTGCAGTCTAGGCAGCTCTGCTTAACTATCATGGGGCATGCCGTCCCCAGTTCGATACGGTGTTTATATAGCTGCTCCTTTCATGCATGGGGCTTTCCTTGTTACACCCAGTTGCGAGCAGATCGATCAGCTGCAGATGCAGTGGTTACAAGGTGCCATGCCTTTGTGTCCGTTCATGCACGGCCATTTAAGGGAACCAGATCCTCTGCCGAACTGCACCGAGCAGTGCGCTTGTTGATTTCGAATCGGACGATCCACGGCGTTCCTAGCAGCATGGCCTGCCTCTATGCGTGCGTACAGCGGCCCAGTGCGGCCCAATACGACCAGGCAGTCGACGCCGACGGAGGGAAAATACGGCGGCAAGCAACCGGCCGCTCGTCGTAGGGAAAAAGCAGCGGCAAGCAACCAGCAGGGCGCGACTGCAGTTCAGCTACGGCCGGTCGACAGCAACGTCAAGGCCCTAGCTCGGACATGCATAGGTTCAGCTTAGTCCTGCCGCCGCTTGCAAACACGAGCTTATTGAGGTCGTCCGGGCGAGGCTCGCCGCGGCAGCCAGAGCACGCTATCATGTCGATGGCGTCCCTGCTCTCCTACACGACGCACACATCATCGATGTTGTGGCTGCTCTCTGCATGGCGCGCGCTCGTCGACGGAGTTGACCTGAAACAGTTTTTCCCTTTTCGAATGGGCTGTACGAGCGTCCCCAACGGGCTGCTAAGAGGCAGCAGAAATTATGTTTTTATAGTGGACAGTGAGGAGTTTAAAAGTTAACTCTTAGCATAAATGAGACACTGTCGTGTGGTTTTTATATCAAAAAATTCTCTGTAAAAGTTAGCATGCTGCCTCTACCTTTGGTCATGCTCTACTAGGCCGCTGTACGCACAAGGTAGAATCCAGCGCTGCTGCCGGTTGGAAACGTGTGGACCGTTCGATTTAAAACGGACGGACGGACGGCAAGCTGCCCTTCGGCAGACGATCTGGCTCCCATTTAAGCCAGCTAGTAGGTAGCGCATGCCCCGTCTCTGACGTCGTCGTATACAGACCCGTACCAGTGTCCAGGATATTCCAATAGAACTTCTCGATCAAGTCATCATTGCTTAGCCGCGACTGGCCACTGCTGTACATCACACCAAGATCAGTTGCCGCCAGACCGTCAAAAAAGTTGCACGACCAAGAAGGTGAGGTGGTACGCGCGTGCACTGCAAAGCGCCACACATTTCGCCCCTGATTTCTACTCTCACGTCGGCAGGCTAATTGCGTTACAGGGCGTGCAATTTTTGTCCAAAAGTTCTGCACGGTGGCACGCGGCGGTGCGTATGTACCGACCCTCTCGCCCGACGCAGGTCCAGATATTTCGTACACGTCGAGCTTGCCGACCGGTCGAAACTGTTGACAATAATCGACTTGTTAGGAGTAGAGTACGGGCCAGTCATCTGGTTTTCTGGCTAGGTTTGAAACAAGTAGTAGCGCGGACACTCACTCTAAAGAGATGTTCTATGAGAATTCACGAAAGTCAGACTGAACGCTTTTTAGAAAACAAAAACTAAACGCTCTGAATGAAGATTAATAATCAGGGAAAAGATTCAGAAGATTAATAATCAGGGAAAAGATTCATGCAAACTAATGTGAGGTGTGGTTTTAGTGCTACTAAGGCACGAGGAAGGATACATTTCCATATTTTGGGTCGATGTTGCAGGAGCAGGAATCAGTAATGAAGAACTTAAAAAGAGCAAGACATTAGAAAGAATTACTCCCTCTGTTCAACTTTATAATTCGTGTTGACTTTGGGCACAGAGATTAATGAGAAATGAAAAAATTAGGTGTACAAAAAACAAGGAGGAGAGATATAGAGATAGAGTTGTGTGGAGAAAGAGAAATGCGCATTGGGAAGTGAGAATGCCTTATAATTTGAGAAAAGTTGAGAAGACTAAAGTGACTTCTAATTTGGAACGGATGGAGTAGCAATATAAGGGATTTAATCTATAGCCGACTATCCACATGTCAGAACTATGATTAGGTTATCGAAATCCTTTGGATTTATTCTATAGCCGACCCCAACTTGTCTAGGACCGAAAGAGGATTATTTTTGTTGTTAAGGAAAATATTAGTGTTACGGTGCTCGAGATTAACGACCAAAGATGCTACGGTGCTATTTTGCATCACATATTGAAGATGCAGGTAACAAATAAATTTTACAAATTCTATATTGTTGGGAAAAAGATCTTATGTCTTTTGTTTTTGTATCTTCTACGATGCACTATTTCGTTACACACAAGTGCATACGCTATTTTTGGGTCATATTGTAATGTCCATACTTTTTCCTTCGAGGATGTCCATACATGGGCGTTGCTTATCTTTAGGCGTCACAAATAAAACCAGAACCAATACATGTCCACTGATATTTTCGATTGCTACGATTGCACCTACTCTGAGATCTGCATTATGTCACAAATAAAACCAGAACCAATACCGATATATCTTTTTTTTATCCTCGATAAAAAATGATTAGTGCACCCAAAGACGGCTCAGCTTCGGCCTTATCCGGTAATACCAGCGTTTGCTCAATAGTACTTGAAGCATCCGTTGCGCGCTATTCGAAACTGATAGCGTGTCTGGTCATCGTCTGGTCATTTCTCTCATAATGGCAAATCTTGTTCTAGATGCAGGAAAAAGGTGGCTTCCGATGCCACGAAATAAGTACAATGTTACTTTGCCACTAGTCTTAATCACTGTTTCTCTTTGGGCACATGGATTAGTGTGCCCCTGATCACCACACGAGGGCCAAGTTGATCTACCGTACCCCTGGAGCCTTGTTGCCATGCTCCACACTTGCCATCCACAGATCACACTTAAGTACTTAACCCTAGATATACTCTCATAATGAGGTGTTCGCATGGTGTCTGTCAACAGGGCAGCATGCAACCAGCAAACACATGCATGACAACAAAACTATGTCTGCTGCCATTTACACAAAAAGCAGCCAAATTGCATTGTGCTCATAAACAAAGCGACCTGATCAAAGGCGGCTCCTCAAGCTGAACTTGCAAGGAATCCATTTGGCCTGACACAAGCATCACTATCGGCAATGTGCACGTTATTTCACGATTGAATATAGTTTCATCCGTAGATTTATATTATCCGCTAGATTTTAATTCCATTGTTAGTAATAGTATATTGGATTGTGAGGATTTGACTACAGACTACAGATCTTGAACGCTTCTGACACTCCAACGATCGGACGATGCTCCCATTGTACGTAAGTATAAGAAAATTAGGCGCCCACGTATGCACTGCATAGAATACAGTTAAGTTGTTTATCAGCGCTTTGGCGATCTCCAAGATCTGTTGTAATCTCTTGGACTCGCATGGGAATCTTCATGATGGCGCAGCTTAATCTCGGTTGTCCCGGGGATTATACAATGGCAAGTGGGCCAGTTGAAAGCCATGCATGTTGGCATGTTGCCCCAGCTTGGAGGTACACAACAACTACAATCATGCTGCTTAGTCTATTACTGCACGTATTTAACAGCATTTAGAGTAAGCGACATGTTACGTGCAGTGTAATCGATGCGCTGCACACATGCTTAGAGATGCCTCATGCTTTCTCCATATATTCGCCTTTCATGGCCGCCTTGTGTTTGTCATGTAGTATGTCCCTGGCCAGGAGCCAGCTTGTTATATTGATCGGTCATGAGCTTTCCTCCTAACTGGAAGAATGAATAACCATAGAATGAATATCCATCTCAAAAAAAAAAATAACCATAGATCAACTTCAAAGGAAAGGTAATCACTGGAAAGTACAGGAATCTAATCTTGCTTGGATGTTGATCTGTTTCTTTTTCTTCTTCTTTTTTTTTTGCGACGAGGATGTTGATCTGAATGGCCGAATGGGTGCGGACACAGTCCGTAGGAGGTGGTCAGGACTGTAAATTATTACTCTCTCTTTTTTTTTTTGGCGATGAACCTAATCTTTCTCTAGATATTTGTTGCCTGCTTCGCCAAACTGGATCGAGCAGCCCGATCATTTCTCCTCCTGTTGATCGGACAGTCCTGAACGGAAATTATCCTCCATTTTTGAAGCCGTCTCCTCCCCCACATCGCACATCTCGGGGCTCTGTTCTCAGTTCTCCCATCCGTATGGCCCCACACCTAATTCTCTCTAAGAAAGTGTACTGGGCTGCATTATACCAGCTTTTCCTCTTCCGTGTACTCGATCATGTGAGGTACTCAACTAAAGGATCGTAGATTAAACTAAAAGATCTGCATGATCTTGTCAATTAACAACTTAGCAGGATTAGCACTGCAAAACTCTCTTTTTGGTTGTCTTAACAACTCTAATCCATAATTACACTATCTAATTAACTATCCATCAAAGAGAATTGAGGGTACAGCTCAAAACGTCAAGCCAAAGTGTGTCGCACATATACGCACATAAATACAGCTGGTTCCTAATTATTGTCCTAATATCCGGACGGAAATAATAGTGAATTGGCCCAACATCCGTATTATTGGATTTAGAGATTTGACTGGAATTCCGACTGCCAGTTGTTGTTTGTGCTTCGCGACAATACTCCGCTTCTATATGCATGCACGGTCTTACATGGATGGAGACATCAAGGTCTCCCTTTTTAGTCCTTTGCGAGAGTGTACGTGCGGCTCCACTCAATTTTTTTTGGCATAGACAAGATTTTAACTCGTCATTTATGTCTCGTTTAGATCACAAAAAAGATTCAGCGGCCTTCTGTCAAAAAATATACAAAGGGGTTCAAACGGCTAAAATATTTACAGTATTGATAGCAAAAACTGTCAATGAAGAAATTAATTGAAATTGTGAAATTGTTAATGGCTATCACAGATAATGTTAATTTTTTTTGGGTATAGGAATATCTTACCCATGATTTTAGACGTGCTGATGCAATCTGATGGCGTTTAATAAGTTTGTGCATATGTGCACAAAATACTCTTTGTGCACCTGATTTTTGTACTTTTAAGAATGCCACATAAACAACAAGACAAGTATTGGATAATTGAAAAAGCTTAAAGCACATGTAAGAGACAAACTGTCTATGTGGCACCTCATTTATTGAAAATGAAACTTCCATTAGAAGTAGCCCTGTGTCACCCAAGGTTTCACTCAGATAACAAAGCTACGATTCGTTGGTGACACACGCTGGAATTTGCTTCAATCATTCTTGATATACTTAAAATACTAAAATGTTCCCGTGTTGTATCCGAGATTTAAACTACAATGTGGGAGAGATTACAAAGCGAAAGTGCGTATCACTAACTACCCACGATGTATTACACAAAGCGAAAGTTGCTCCCGTTCGACTAATGGGGCACCTTTAATTTTAATATTTAATGCCATTTCCATCCGTCCAGCTGCCATCTGGAAATAAGGCCAAAATGATTTGTTTCCATTGTGGATATACTTTTATATCTTCCTATGAACAATATGATTCTAGCTTTTGATCAAGGCAACGTATCCTATGAGAACTAGGTTTATGTGAGAACTATAAGAACTCCAATCTGGACCATATGATCTTGATTCAAGGGCGACACATAAGGAGAGGTGGGAGGGGGGATTTGTAAAATAATCCCCCCTCCCACCTGAATTCAAGCGCACCATTGGATCAAGATCATGTGGTTCAGATTAAAGTTCTCATAGTTCTCATACGAATCTGGTTCTCATAGGATATGTTGCCTTTGATCAATCCTAAAACGGCACTCTAAAGGAAGGCTTGAATTTTAAGTAACTAAACGTCTACTATTTTTTTTTCTTATAGGAACAAGCATGAGGGTTAGCTACTTTTCATTACAAAAGAGTCAAGCATGAGGCCGGTTGTTGCTCTTTGGCAACTAGGGATGAAAATGGATCGGAGCGGAGCGGATAATACCTTTCCCATATCCTAATTCATATTTTTTCATCGGATTCGGAGCGGAGCGGATAATTTGCGGATGCGGTTATGGATACGGATATTTTCGGATGTCGGAAATGGAACGGA
Organism: Eragrostis curvula; assembly: GCA_007726485.1. Classification (NCBI taxonomy): domain Eukaryota; kingdom Viridiplantae; phylum Streptophyta; class Magnoliopsida; order Poales; family Poaceae; genus Eragrostis; species Eragrostis curvula. Next base: position 10,871,768 of record CM017443.1, read on the forward strand.
TTCGGACCGGAAGCGGATCGGAAGCGGAGCTTCAAAGGTCGGATATAATATGTCTATCAATGGAGAATTATATGTTCATAAATAATTTATCTAAGGATGTAGAATAGCTACCAACAACCATACAATATCCAAAGAAATCACGCCTTATCAACGACAAGTTCTCAGTTTATAAAATATAAAAGGAGGCACGTAAAACAATGTTCTCAAGCAAACTCCTCCAATTTCTCTTTATTAATGTGAAAAATAATACAATTCATTAATATATAGGAAGCCTTGTGGGCTATAGAATTACGCGGATGGGCTAGGTTATAGATAGATGTGAACTGTGGTTTGTTGGGCCGGCAAGTATTATCGGATAATCCATATCCGTCGGATTTTACGAACACCATATCCTAATCCGCATCCGCATGCTATCGGATCGGAGCGGAGCAGATTCTCTAGGATATCTAAAATCTCACTCCAAATCCTCAAAAATCGGATTCGGACCGGATCGGAGCGAATAATTATCCACACCACTTTCACCCCTATTGGCAACTAGTTCAAATTAATTGTGTGGTATAATACACGGTTGAGTCCTATAAAGTGGAGTGACGAGACAATGATCGATCAAGTACGTCAATAACTGCATACCACATTTTTATTCGAAAACACATGCAAAAGATGATTATTTTGGAGTGGCAAGGTTAGGTCGTGCCACTTCGGATAATTATGCCAATCATTGAGGTGTGTATCTGAGTTTTACATGCTCACGTGCTTTGAAAAACCAGGATCATAGCGGTTGGCCTCGTTGTTTTCTTTTGATCGTGAATTAGTCTACTCTCAATGAGGGTTTAATTTTCAATAAATGAGGTGTCACATAGACATTTTTATGATATGGTAACAGAGTTATGAGAGAGAGAGAGAGAGAGAGAGAGAGAGAGAGAGAGAGAGAGAGAGAAAATGTGTTTCATTTAGAGATGAAACCATTTGTACATTGTTTTGCAACACAATTTGTCTCTTGAATATACTTAGAAACCGTAAAAATGAAACATAATGCATTGTACGAGCTGTTTCAGTCATCAAATAAGTTTCTTGGTGCTTATGTGGCACTCTTCAAAATAACAAAATAAAATCTTCCATTGATAATAGCCTTAAGGTAATCACTAAACAAACAGATTTGCACGGACTACATAACTTGTTATATCTATCTAAAGTAGTTAAATGGACCCGATTAGAACCAGAAAATGTAAGGATGTTACATGACCTTTTATAAATTCATAAAGGGTGGCCTCGCTCCGTTGGTTAAGGGTGTAAGTGTAACACCCTGACACCCATGTTCGAATCCTCTTTGACCCAGATTTTGATGGCTATTTCTCCTTAATTAAAAGCTACCTAGCTCCACCTAGGTTGGTAGAGTTTTTTTTTATCACTTCATTTAACATTTGGCCCTGGCCCCTTGATATATGCTTGAGGCGTGCAAATGAGGGTTGCAAACGATACAATTTGCTCGACATTCCTCTTCTTTTTTTTTTTGAGGGAAGCCACCTGACGCAATTTATTAATCAGAAAAAATAGTTACATCGTTTACCAGGTGTTGCAGAATGTGGCTAGGGGGTTCATTGACCCAAGTACAAGAATTTTTGTCCTGAAAAGCTACCCTAGCCAATTCATGTGCAACCTGGTTTGCCTCCCTATTACAATGCTCTATAGAGATACAATCAAAACCATGCCACATCAGGTTGCATTCATCGTAGATAGCTGCTCCCGCCGACGAAGAGAAACCACCATCTTGCATCGTTTGAACAACTTCCATACAATCAGATTGAAACACTTATCGGGATTTGCATAACAGAAGCAGGGTGAGACCTCACAATAAAGTTGTATGCGGCAAAACACCAATGTCAGTTTTATTTCATTTGGCAAGGAGTAGTTAACCAATGTATCAGTAGGACTTGTGTTGGTATGACTATTTGGATAGCTTCGTATGGTACCTCGAGCCTCAATTAACTGAAGACAACCTGGTAATTGCAATAATTTGTGTTCAACCGTAAAATAATATTTGGGTTTATCATAGATTGATCTAGATCGATATTGGGACAAGAACGTTAGTATACTTACATTGTGCCGACAAAGTGAGGCATCCAAAGATCACAACAAATAGGATGGTTATCGTACGCACCATGATCGCTCATATTGGATCTTAATTTGCCTTTGGTCGACCGATGAACTGAATTATATGAGAGTTGGATTGCTCAAAGCAATTCCCTCGTGCCTCAATATATAAAGAGGAGATGGCAGTTCATCAAAGTTATATATTTAGTGTTTAATATAAAATTTAATTTCCAAACACATTTAGAAGCACACCACTACTAGCATTGAAGATATTTACATATATATCTACCGTCAAATTTTGAAACACTGGGACTCCAAGAGGGGTCAAATTGGTAACGAGGGTCTCTCCCCTGAATTTCATTACCGTATTGTTTCTACTTTTCTAAAAATGGGCAGCACGGTCCAGGGTAACCAACCCAGTACATAGGAATACTTTTTTAAAAAAAAGTGTACATAGGAGTACTTTTTTTTTTAAAAAAAAAGAGTACATAGGAGTACTTGATTGATGCAATGTGACATGTTGGGGATCGATTTCTCCCGGAGTCGCCTCACCCATTTTCGGTTCCATTTGCGTGCTTCCGTTCCACCTAGGAACGATGTCGCCTCACACATTTTTAATTCATTTGAAAGCAAAGCCTAACGAACTCGCCGTTTCGTATTTGTTGACCATGTCTCCTTGCATATATTTTTTAGGACAGGGGTGTTGAGGCACTTGGCATCGACCTGAACGAGCAGGTCACCACCTTCGTCCGAGAATTTGAGGACTAGAGAGCCCTCGAGGTGTGCAGAAGACGGGTCAAGGGTCGGGCAACCGCAGTCCATTCTCAGTTACGAGGATTCCCTCGACTGCCCAAGTTTGGCCTCCGAGAAAGTGAAAGTGCATGTGCACCCCTAGTGGGATTTTGGTGTATTGAATGACAACATGATTAAAGGTCTAATATTTTTTGTGAGTATATGGACAGGTTGCAAGCATGTACAATGTCTCTCATGAATACACTCCTTGATGTACAATTGTTTGAAGCAAATAAAGACCATGTGGGCAATATATGATGAAAAGAAATGAATTATTTCAAATACAAGATTCTATATCTAGTGGCTTTCTCATGGTCAAAATGAAGGATGATCAAGTGCTAAATGTCAATAATGATTATATATTTGGAAGCAACTTGATCAATCAACAAATCAATCATCAACACAAAATTGGATGCTTAAGGATGATGCAAAGCAATGTATGGCTTAAATAGCAAGAAGGTGAAGAGTTGACATGACTTGGTCGCGATGAACCATAGTTAGGAGAAGGGCAAGCAGGAGTCTTGGCGCCGAGGCACCTAATGTATGGTGAAGGACAAGTGGAGTTGATTTCGATGGACCGTTCAAACTATACGGAGTATATATTGCTAAGTATCAATTATTGTTGAATCACAAGCTCAATATAGTGATGCTTAAGAGAAACTCATGTGGCTGCCCTCATAAAGCAAAGTTGAAGAGAAGTGGCAATATCAAGTTTCTTATATGCTCAAGTTGTAAAAGTTATTTTTATATTTGATCTTGAGTATAGATATGCCGCTCTATCAAGAGGGATGCTACATGGGTAGCTAGCAAGTCTCAGTGCTCAAGGAAAACCTAAGTGAGAAGAGTGAAACACTATAGCCAACACTTACACCCTGCTTATGAGCCTGGCAAAACCGGAAGTTCCGGTTTGCCAAACCGGAAGTTCCGGTTTTAGCAGATTTGAATCCTAACGGCTAGTTCTGGGAAACCGGAAGTTCCGGTTTGTACTGGCTAGTTTCCAACGGCTAGTTTCGGGGGAATGAGTATAAATACCCCACCACACCCTCTCTTTGAGGGTGCTGACCACATCCACGAATATATCCAGAGCCAAGGTGTCCTAGAGCTCTCCCCAACCTCTCTTTGTGAGATTTATGAGATTATAGCTAAATCCTTTGGTTTGGGTTGAGAGAATTTGAATTGGAGAGCACAAGAGAGCATCTCATACTTGAGCATTTGAGCACTTCGCCTTGAATCCGTGAAGCATTTGTTACTCTTGGAGATGAAGCCTCCTAGACGGCTAGGTGTCGTCCCTAGAGCTCCCAAGCTTGTGGTGAGCCTTGGGAAAGTTTGTGCAAGGCCCGTTTCGCCTCCGCAAGGAAAGAAACAAATAGTGGAAAGGAGGAAAGTGGTTGAAAGAGACCCGGCTCTTGAGTAGAGCTTCCTCAACGGAGACGTAGGCAGCTTGGAGAGCAAGCTGCTGAACTTCGGGAAACAACTCCTTGCGTGCTTCACTCGGTTTGCATTTGCTTTACACGTTCCTATCATTTATATGCAAATCTTGATTGACTAGGTTGCTTGTGTAGTTGAGCTCTTATTCTCTGTGTATACTGTTGCTAGAGCTCTTTTACATATCCTAGTTGTTTACCTTTAACCTAGAGGGAACCGGGGATCGAAAGATCCGAACTTCTGTTTTTCTGTCCCGAGAAAACCGGAAGTTCCGGTTTGCCAAACCGGAAGTTCCGGTTTTGGCAGTTTCAGTTTCCGCTGCAGTTTTAATTGCTTAATTTCGTATATCGTCTATTCACCCCCCTCTAGGCGACATCAAGGGACTTTCAGAAAGCCGACCCAGGACTCAACCCAATGAGACACGTCCAAGCGGGACCGAGAAGTCGCCAACAGAGGTTCGGGAAAGGTAGAGCCCGGACGCGTGAACCCGGGTGCATTTGTCGTCGACGGGGGGTAGGGTCCTATGGAGTGTAAACTGAAGTGTGGACTGAAATACTCCTCCGATTTTTTTGTACAACATATGCTAGGAGTGGTAATCGAGGGTATTATACGCTTCGATGTAATTGTCTCCTAGCCTACCCTATAAATACCGCCTCTCTCCCCACTGTATGTGTGTGACACCGGGGGGGGGGGGCCCACCTGTCTAATTGTTAATAGAAAATCCATGCCATTAAGTATTTTCAGTGTCTTGTTACCATTCTCAAGTTTCTCATTACCGGAGGGGGGGGTGCACCTGTGTAATTGTTAATGGAAAATCCATGCCATTAAGTATTTTCAGTGTATTGTTACCATTCTCAAGTTTCTCATTACCGCCGCGGGGGGGGGGGGGGGGGTTAAGTATTCTCATTGTGTTGTTACCGTTCGAGTTCCTCGTTACCTGTGTGGGTTTCAGACTTAGGTGTAAAAACCCAACAGGATGTTTTCATTTTTTTAGGGCCACCAAAACACTTGCAAATAAAATTCTTTTTTAAAATAAAAAAATCTCTATTTCCTCACCTCCACATTTGGTGATAAAACGACTCCATGTGGAAAAGAATATACTAGCTAGTGGTAATAGTGTTGTTTTAACTGACTAACGAACTGCGATGAGGCCGTTGGGGAGAGAGGTCGGCAAAAAAGCAGCAAGGAAGATACAACAGAACATTACGGATCCAGTGATAAAGGTGTGGCTTTACGGTGATAGGATTTGGCGCACTCACTCTGTAAAGTTCACTTTTGACCGAGCCCGAGCTCCGTCCGCTGCGAAGAACCATGTAGGCATGTATGGAGTACTCCACTGGAGCAGCAACCAGCAAGAGACCCGGTCCAAAGACGCGGGACGGACGGACGGCCGGGTGCGGCTGAGCTGGATCCCCCCCGGTTCGCTCGCACACGTGACGCGGCGCGAGCGGCCCCAGGAATCCGGGACCGGGACAGCGATGCCGGCGTGTGTGTGAACCCGGGACACGGCGACAGGCTCTCCTCGTAGCCGCAAAGCCAGCCAGCTCTGAGGAAAAACGTGCAACACGCCGTGGCGCGTCCGCTCGGGCGAGGCGACGACTCCCGCGGCTGGTCAAGCGCGCGGCCACCCAACCCAACCCGAAGCCGTACGCGCACCCGAGATCTGGGGACACACGGCGAAGTCCTCACTCCTCGGCTGACCGCGCAGATACGTACGGTGGTGGAGTGGAGTCTCGCGTTCGCGTCGCCCGTCGCCTGGTGCAGGCGGGCCTCCAAGAATCCCGCAGAACCTGTGGCCACGGACTCGCTCCCCTCTGCTTTCGGCCGTGTGTCGGCGGAGCCGGATCGAGAAAAAGCTCATGCATGGCCCTTACGGTTGGATAACCCTTGCTGTTACTCATCGTCCACGTATCAAAATATCTGGTATAACCCAACTTGGCTATGACGGACCTGTCACGAGAGGGAAAAAGATGAGAAAGGGACAGTCACTACTCGACTACTACTCGCTCTTGTCAGTCTGGCTAATAAATTAGAGTTACTAGGCAGCCTTCTAGATGAACGGACTTTCGGGCGTACCATGCGATCGGCTCATCATTGACGGGACGACTTTGCATGGTTGAAGGCGATCCCGGCTCAACGATCAAGGCAATGGCGATAGTATTACAAATATAACAAAAATATACTAATCGAGGAGCTGAGCATGGCTGAACTTCACACAACATGGACCGCATTTTGGACGGAAGATTAGATAGTGAAACACAAGCCTTTGCTGAACTTGAATTAAAAAGGAAGAAGAAAAGACGGTATAACATTATTCCCCTTTTCTCGCCCATATCTACTAGAATTCTTTTGAACGCCAACTCTTTCGGCATGATTTCTCTACGAGTCTTAAACTATGCATACAACTACGAAAGAATCGAACTTCATAATTTTGGGTTCGTTACCAGCCCCCTTTGACTTGACCTTGTTCATATCACTTATATTCCTTCTCATCCCTTTGCTTTTGGTGGATTCGTACTTGAAACGTCCATGCACCTTCCTAAAGTGAGTATTATTAACATACCCAAAACGTGATTTAATGAGGCTCACCATGTGAGTATGCACGAATTTCTTGCCTAGGATGCCCATACTCATATTGATCTTGGTAAATAAAAGATACGGAACTACACATGCATACCACAACAGCTCCTGTCGGTGATGACGGTAAGCAAGCTATTAACCCCGACGATATGGACTATTGACGGAGAACACTGATCCATGGACGAGAACAATGCTTAAAGGGTGATTTGGTCAGACCATATACGAATTTCTGGTTAATGAAAACGATGAACGATATAATAAGACAATATAGAATTGAAGTATCAATTAATGAAAACTAGTTTGGTCTTTTGGGGTGGCCAAGGATCGCCTTTTCCCTCTAGACATCACCAGCTCAGCTTCGCATGGAAGCAGTCAGGCAACCTGGGTGTTTTGTTTATTACGGGGATCCCGATTTACATCATTGCCATGTGCAAGGCCTTGGAAAGAGCAGCAACAAACAAGCAAGTACCAAAGCCCAGGCCTTGAGGCTCCATCAAGGCAAGGGCATGAGGATAACCTCAAAGTAGGTGTGAGGCTCACATGCGCACGCCATTGAAGACTGAAGAGTGCAGCGAGGTGGTTGGATCTGCAGGTCAATATAGATGCAGCAAGGCATCAGGCATGGGTAGCCTTCATGGAAAACTAAAGCTGGAGGTATGGGAATTCTTATCACGAAGTGGCCGCCATTGCTGCTTTCCTGTGTCACGGATAAGCTGAAGCCCCCATTGGACAAGTACAACTCCAAGCTCCAGCATGCGTTGTCAAGCAGCTAGTAGCTTGCTGGCAGCGGCAACATATTTTATCCTCTAGCAATTTTTTCTAGAATACGCTGAAAAGTTATGTATCTTTGCATTAAGAAAATAATATTTTGAAACCCACATTACAACGCGAGCATGTCGTGAGCAATCGGCTCAACCTACGATCGATTTGCGTTTGTAGATGACTTTTTTTTTAATTTGTTTTTCAATCATCTAAGTGTTTTTTTTTTTTGGAAGAAAGTGGGGGTCTCTGCTAAGAATTTCAAGGATTTAATTCAACTGGAGCATAAGGATTTGGATATCCTAATCCCAGTATCCAAAAAAAGCCTTAGAAAAATTGACGGCAACAATTTAGTCATATGTGCATAGAAAGTAATAAATCCTCTAAAAGTGCACTAGTAATTACAACTTCACGTACCATCGGATGTATAGGTGGATTTGTGAAAGGGGTCTTGGCTTAGTGGTTAAGGCATCCGAGTAGCATCTTTGAGGTCCTGGGTTCGACTCCCGGTGGGAGCGAATTTTCTAGGATTTAACGGCATTTGTGCTTTCAGCGGTAGGCGACGTGGCCGTCGACAGCGAGGCGCCAGTGGTGACTTCGGGAATCTGGAGAATTTGCCGGCTCAGTCTTCGAAGATGCTCATAGGGGTAGGGTTTGCGTATGTGCGTTCATAGGGGTGAGTGTGCGTACGTTGTGAGTGTCTGAGTTGTACTGTGTAATTTCTAAAAAAAAAGGATGTATAGGTGGATTCCACATTTATGTATTTTTCTTACACAAGTGCGCAACAAGCGGTCAACATTACCCTGAACACCAATGAGCCAACATGGTAATTTTTTTTTGTACATGTAACGCTTACCCAAAAGTTCGGAGTTCGATCGTACTTCAACAAACAGTTCATTTTCAATTCTGCAACTATATCTCCCTCCCACGAAATGGCGCGACGCACCAAGCTACGGTTGGGAGTCCACCCATGCAAATCTTGAAAAAAAAAATCCTGAACAAATCCCGAACAAATCTTCTTATTAATCCATCGTTAGATCATTTAATTATCCCATCTTGCTTGGCTAATAATAATAGTAGTAGGGCATTATTAAGTATACTTGCACTGGCCCCATGTGATGAGTTGGGCCCAAGTCATAATCCACCAAAGCATCTTTCTGGCAAACTACAGGTTGCCCTTGCAATAGGAAATATTCCGAGCACTAATTTTGCACAAATTATATCTTGCTTATTGGTAAACGAGTTGAGCTGTGTGCAGCTTTCACTTCTACTGAGTGCTGAATAGAGAGAATATAGCCGGTTTAGACTCTAAAGCATGCTTTTAAGGATCAAGCATATGAGTGGATGTTGATGGGAAAATATCTCCAAAAAGTTGGCAAAAGCACCTCAAGCATTGAACTTAAATTAGTTTGTCTCCTTTTTTCATACATTGCATTAGAAAACTGAAGTGCTACTCAATAGATAGTTCAAACAAAATTATGCTAGCAATTGATTGCCACAATATATAGAATTGTTTTCTCCTTTTTATTTCGCTATATGCCATGATGCACATTTCCCCCCAAGATGAAAGCTACTGCACAAAAGTTGTCGAGGAGAATAACATGAATGTGAAACCAGTGCCATGTAGAGGAAAACAACGACTACCATGATTAAAAAAAAAACGACTACCAAAAACGACAAATCAGCACTACTTGTACCAATTTTTCATACGATCCCTGGGCGATCTCCGCTGACATCACCATGAGGTATTGCAATCAAATAAACATCTCCTGCTTGCCTGTACCCAATACAATACGAGATAGAGAGAAACCAATAATCTATGTACCGTTCATACAAGTGGAAACCAGGGTAGGGAATAGTTAAGCCACCATTTGCACAGTTTAATTGCTGCTCAAATGAAACAAGCAAGGAAGGAGGGAGGAGGTCGAGTAGTTCACACCCAACCAAGCGACACTAAAATATTCTCCTTCGCCCAACCCCAGAGGTTATATAAGGTGCCGCAGCTTCTCTCACTCTCAACCCAATTGGTCGAAAGGAACGGGACTTGGCCTCGATCGCCTGAACCCTCTCTCCAATCTCCAGAGGTTGGTCTCGTGCTCCCATCTCAATCGCTGATCTATGCCACACCACAAGAGCAGCTGGAACATCGACTCTTGCTTGCATCTTGTGCCACTGCAGCTGATCAAAGTTACTTTCACTTGCACAATGCTGTGCCCTTTGATCTCTAGCTAACTGTTGTGTTTGTAAATCATCAGGACTTGTTGAGCTTGAGCTTCAAGCAGCTAGCACTCGGTGACTAGCAGTCCTTTGGTTTGGTTGTGAGGAAAGGGTGTGCCAATAATCCCAAGCAATCTGCAGATGGCGACTCAGTGGTTTTCCAACATGGTGAGTGTTCCATGTCGATGCTTATTTGCATCAACATGATGATGTGTGTGTGCTCGAAAACTGATGGAGTGGTTTCTTGGCGGCCAGGTGATGGATGAGCCGAGCTTCTTCCACCAGTGGCAGTCGGACGCGCTGCTGGAGCAGTACACGGAGCAGCAGATCGCCATGGCGTTCAGCCAGGGTGAGTTGGACCAGGCGGCGGCGCTGATGCCGCAGCAGCAGCAGCAGCAGCAGTACGCGGCGGCGGCGGCGCCGGCGGCGGAGCACCGCCCGCGCAAGGCGGCCAAGGTGAACACCAGCTGGGACTCGTGCATCACGGAGCAGGGCTCGCCGGCCGACTCCTCGTCCCCGACCATCCTCTCCTTCGGCGGCCACGGCGCCGCGGCCGCGTTCGCCAAGGCGGAGGCGGCGCACGTGCCGAGCTACTACGGCGGCGCGTCAGCCGCGCCAGTGAAGGCGCCGAAGCAGGAGATGGTGGACGCCGGCGTGTCGGCGCCGTTCCAGGCGCGCCCGGTCAAGCGGAGCTACGACGCGATGGTCGCCGCCGTCGAGGCGCCGGCGCCGGCGCCGTCCCGGCCGGCGTCGCAGAACCAGGACCACATCCTCGCCGAGCGCAAGCGCCGCGAGAAGCTCAGCCAGCGCTTCATCGCCCTCTCCAAGATCGTCCCTGGCCTCAAGAAGGTACACACACACAAACATTCGATGAACTTACTTATCCACGGCTTTAATTTACGGCCGTGACACATCCAACTCTGACGAACTGAACTGAACTGACTATTTATCCATGTCTCACACACAGATGGACAAGGCCTCGGTGCTCGGCGACGCCATCAAGTACGTGAAGCAGCTGCAGGACCAGGTGAAGGGCCTCGAGGACGTGGCTCGCCGGCGGCCTGTGGAGGCGGCCGTGCTGGTGAAGAAGACCCAGCTGTCGGCCGACGACGACGACGGCTCGTCCTGCGACGAGAACTTCGTCGGCGGCGAGGCCGGCACGCTGCCGGAGATCGAGGCCCGCGTGTCGGACCGCACGGTGCTGGTCAAGATCCACTGCGAGAACCGCAAGGGCGTGCTCATCGCCGCGCTTACCGAGGTCGAGAGGCTGGGCCTCACCATCATGAACACCAATGTGCTCCCCTTCACATCCTCCTCCCTCGACATCACCATCATGGCCATGGTCAGTCAGCTCTCTGCTGCCTTCTCGATCAGATGCATGCCGTTTAGTTTGATTGTGATGTTCATGTGCTAATTCTTAGGGTAATTGTTCTTGCAGGCTGGTGATGATTTCTGTTTGTCTGTCAAGGATATTGTCAAGAAGCTAAATCAAGCGTTCAAGTCATCTTGCTGAAGGATTTAGCTCCAGATAATCTAGGCCAACTTTTTCCTATTAGCCTTGAGTGTTTGAGACTAATGGTTAGCGTCTCAATTAGGTTCTTCCCTGCCACGCTTCTGAACAGAGCTTGCTTGCAGTCCCTCCACAGTGTCCCCAAAGAAACCCATTTCCACTGGTTTTTGCTGCATGGGTGCAGCGCAGATTACCTTAGCTACCTACCCCTCTTCCGTTTTCTCTCCCTCCGTTTTTTCGCATGGTGTGATCAGCCGGTCACTCCGTGTTCTTGGGAGGGAGTAGAGTGTAAAAAGGAAGAGGAGACCAGCCTTTTTTCTAGGGCCTCTTACCTAGGGGAGTTTGACTTTTACAAAACTAATTTTTCATTTCTCCCCTTTGCCAATGTTGCCCTTTCACCTTGTTTTTCCATGAGAGGACGGTATTTTTCAAACCCAAATACATCAAGCACCTACCTATACCTTTGCCGTCCTCTCAATCTTTATCACACTGCTCCCAGAAAGCTTCAATTGTGGACAAAATGGTGCCTTCTTTTTTTCAGCTCTGTGGGGGACTTTGCAAGCCTTGATTCAGAAGTACAGTAGGGTCAGTGCCTCTTTGTAATTTTTGAGGGTCCTACAGGTTGGCCACAACTTGATACATGGACCCTTTGCTTGTAGTTTTCACATGTGGGTTTTGTTGTTACAGGATCATGATGTAGTTTGTACTCTCTTGTTTACTTGCATACAATCATAAAAGATAAATAAATGTGCCCGGTTGTTATGTTACCGTTCATGGCTCTCCAGCTGGTTAAATGTCTTTTCAGCTTACTTGAGATTTGTCTTTTCTTAATGCTGGAAACTTGACAAATTTGTTCATGGACTGCAACTGTAATTGATATCTATATATATCTGTCCTCGTCGAGTTATCCTAAGAATAAATCAATTCGAAGTTATGGGGCCGGCGTTTCTACAATTGTCGGAAGAAACTTTCACAATTCCAGCTTATACATCCATTCTAAATTGTGTAGAAAACTCTTTAGAATCGCCGTGACCATAAAGTTGAAACTTACAGTTTCTTCAATGCGACAACGTGATTCTTTCATTTCCATGTGAACTTCCTTATGATTTCAGCGAGGAAAGAGACTAATGCTGCAACCTAATTTTCTTTAATGCCACAGCACAGCACACCTAAGTGCCTTGACAACTAAGCTGCATATCTCCTCATCTGATCACTAGTCAACTGAAGCCTACCTTGCTCTGGTGGTAACAAGACTTGTTTGTCAGCCAAAGCATCTGCTCTCCTGCCACCCCATCGATTATGTTAAACCCAACGCAACTAACCACTAATCCAAGCAAGTGGGTGCTCGATCGGCTCGACGAATAAATTTGTCTCTTCGTGAAATTTTACTTGCATGATTGAGGTCGCATGGGAGAATCCAAATCTTTTGAGGCCAATGGAATTGAAATGATCATTTGACTCAACGAAAGCTTGTGCTGGGATTTTCTTCAGTAGGTTATATCAACGGTCTCTCTCAGGCACCTCTCAAACCCCATCACTGAATGTGATGTTTGTCCCCTGGAATTAGCTGCTGCCACCGGCCAATGTATAGTCCAGAAGTCCCATTTTATGTGGCCGGCGAGCAACATAATTTTCCTGTAGAAAAGTAGTATGAGATCCCTGTGGAGAAAACCAGGCAATGGAAGAAGGAATTAATGGTTAGGTTGCTATGGGGAAAGAAGAAGAAAAAAGAAATTGCGTCATCATGCTCTGATCCCTGGTGGTCAAAGAAAGATTTTGTGGACAGAGACCGGAAGGGTTCAGATCCAGTAAGGTGCTTGCGCGTAATCGATTGTGGCAACGTCGTTGGTTGAGGCGACGAGCTGAAAAATCAATCAGAACACTCGGAGAACGGCGCCAGGGTGTTTTCAGACGTATAGTTGGTTATTTTGGCTTTCTTTCAGTACAAGGCTAGTCAAGGGTGTATGAGCCGTATTTCTTGCAATTCAAAGAAAGATTTTGTGGACAGAGACCGGAAGGGTTCAGATCCAGTAAGGTGCTTGCGCGTAATCGATTGTGGCAACGTCGTTGGTTGAGGCGACGAGCTGAAAAATCAATCAGAACACTCGGAGAACGGCGCCAGGGTGTTTTCAGACGTATAGTTGGTTATTTTGGCTTTCTTTCAGTACAAGGCTAGTCAAGGGTGTATGAGCCGTATTTCTTGCAATTCGGTAGTACGTCTCGATGCTGAAAGCCAACATCTTTTGGGACCCCAAGACCATGTCGACATGAAATCCAAATTCGTTCATTGCTGTGGCCCATCGTCTCTCGTCTCAAAACAAACCTCTTTTTCAAATCGAAGAACAAAATGGGGGCAGAGTCCCAAACTGCCGTCATAATACAGTAGGCATAGAAATTAGGTATTTTGGAAAAAAAAATGTGACTTGAGAATAAGACGTGAAAAAATGCACAGTTAATGGTGAATATCAATGCGTCAGTAATCTTCTAGTCTAGAAATGAAAAGGCACTAAGAGGTTATCTCGATTAGCAAGTACAGGTAACTTCTTTTGGGGCTTTGCTGCTCCAGGTAACACACTAGCACTGAAGTGCATTGGGCGTGGACTTCGCATTTTGCTAGCGGCTGTGACTCCACAAACATTCTCCCACAAAACTATGCTACTAAAATCTAGTAGTACATGTTAGTTCCTTGTATATATATATATCTCAAAACTTTACAATTAAACAGACAAGGCCATCCATCAAAATATCTGCAAAACATGCATATAAGATGATGCAATGGAACTTTCCAACGGCCCCACAATTCACTCATCATCTTCCAGAGCATCTTCATCGTCATCAGGCAACTCTATATCGTCATCAGGCATGTATCCTGGCTGCGAGCTTGACTCATTTCTGTCAGCTCCCACACCTGTAGACCAAAAGTTGAGAAATCACAAACTATTAGTACAAGCTAGAGGCTTAAGTGAACACATAGATAGTTGTATCAATTATATACGGAGGAATATCACTGGGACAAGTCATAGCAAAACTCATGTCAGTTCTTACGAAACTCGACCCTCAATATCAGCAGCAATGACAAACTATTTCTGAGAGGCATACCATCAGAGCTAGACGAGTCCAGCAAATATGGGAGTCCCAGAAGCTGGAGAAAAGATTCAGTTTGCGGATTCCGGCAGGGAACTGTGTACAACAGAGGAGAAATCATTTAAGCATAATTCATGATGAGAACGGAAATAGATCAAAATTTGATGTCAAATATGGCCTTTATTAATATTTTGAAATGCACTACAAAAAATTGAGATGAAACTAGCAAATGCTTAAATTTTGTGCTGGTTTCGACTTTCGATACATAAGCGAAAGGGTTGAAAGGAAATTTGTGATGTAAAACCGAACTGAAGAACTGAGTAGTTCGACCCCAAAGCTTTCAGTAAAGCCTGGCTTATTTATCACTCATAGTTTCTTTTAGGGTGTATTTATGACTTATTTTAATATGTGAATTTACAAACTTACCTGGTATGGAGTGATTAGAGACTCGACGGGAAGGATCAAAAGATGGTGCAGTCTGGACGAAGTCAAAAGGCTTAGCTCCTCTAGTATTCAACTTGCTCCTAACCCATTTTCGGTCTTCTTCAGTGTCAAGCTGCTCACCTCTGAAAGTAGGACAATTGAACACTTCAGATTTAGCACTTGCTGCACATTTCAGAGTATGGACAACATGCAACAAAGACATTATATGCACATACCGCATTGTAAAGCGCATTTGAGTCAAGGGGAAAACACTGTTGAATTTTCGTGTTATCGCAAGCCATTCTTCATCATACTGGATTTCATATGGACCAGGGCTGGATGGAATGTCTATCACCTGAAATGGAATAGCATCACTAAGACAAACATGAGCTGTGAGATTTACAATGATCGAAATCATTCTGAACGGTAATATATGCACCTGCAAAAAGTCACGCCGGGGAAGGCATTTATCAAGCGCAAGAAACTTCGTCGTAGGTCCACCCTCTCCATGTTGGATAATAGCAGGAAACTTGCAATGCAAGTGTGCAGAAAACCAGTATGGTGGTTTTAGTTTGTCTAATATTTCAGCTGCAGGCTTGCTACCTAACGTTCTATTGTTAACCTGAAAACAAAATAATCAACATTTCAGATTATATATGAATATAAGATTATAGGGAAAATAATGATACTATGGCGTGAAGATTTAACATAATGCAATCTCTTAAGCTAGTTAGGGTGTTAAGGTTACCTCTTCTTCAAAATGTTTTTTCACTCTAACAAGCTTCTGCCAGTCTCCATACTCCGTAATGCCCAAAGGCCAATCATGAGATAGGAAAATGTCTACAGGCTCCTTCACATGCATGAGCTTGAGAACATCGTAATGCCTTACATGGTACACAGAACGTATAGTGTCTTCATTGTACGGCGGCCTCTCGTAGTGTCCTGCACATGCATGTAGCAATAAGTTTGGAGTGCTCAATGTGTAATGGCAGTTAATACTACATGTAAAAGATAAGTAAACTTGCCTTTGTGATAATTTTTTTGCTTATGTATTCCTGACAGTCCACCAATTCTGATGTTTCCAAACTTAACAACGCCAGCAAACCCCAAAAAGTAGATGTTAGGTGCTGCCCATCCCCCATAGTACCTAATAGTAATAAGACCACAGTGAAATAACAGGAGTTACATTTTGAATGAGCATCGAAATATAACAACAATAGATATCAAACTCAACAATTGTGCTAATATATCCAATAATGGAGGCTGTTAATCTCCTCGTAAATGAATTTTTAACAAATTCATGGTTAGAAGCAAAAAGGAAATCCCTGGTTTCGAAACAGCTTATCCAACACCACAGTTCAACAGATATTCAGAAAAGAATAGTCCCAATTAAATACCAAAACTTAAGTAGCAGAAAGGCCATGATAATGTGATCCAGTTTGCCTAAGTTAGTTACTGCCAATACTAGTGAGTTTTTTTTTAATATGTTAAAAACCCAATGGAACGAGAACCATAAATTTGTATTGGCATGTTGCATCAAAGATGAAGAGCCAAAGACTCACAATTCCCAGAGATAATTGGATGCTTCATGATTTCCACCGATAAAGATGGTTGGGTATGGAGCCACTGCTTGTCCTGAGTAGTACTTCCAAAACGAGTTCATGCTACGAAACTTTTGTGGGACGTTCAGACACTGCAAGTCGGTCTCATTCCTAACAGACTGGAAGAACAGTGCAATTGTCAAGTTGAGAGCTATATTATCATCTCCAGAAATATTATCAAACATCAGGAGATCAAACGAAGCAGAAAAATACACACGACATTCTGCGAAAACGCTTCCCATGTATCATCAAAGTGCAAAAGTCGCATCACTAACAGAGAAACCGCCCTGCCCAATAATTGAGGGATAGGGAGCGCACCTGGAAATCACCGCAGCAGAGGAGGAGATCGATCTTGATTCCCTCCGCCTCCTCGAGCCGGCGCAGCGTGTCGTAGACCTTGTCCAGCTCCCCGTGCATACAACCTTCCACCGCGATCTGCACGGGAGCGCCCGGTGAGGCATTACGTCGAACATGTGGCGCGCGGACAGGAACAGCCTCCGAACCGCGCACACGAAGCGGCCAGCGCGCGAGCGGAGGAAACGGAGAAGGGTTAGGGCAGCGGGCACTCACCTTCATGACGCGCGGACCGGAGCTTGAGGAAGGAATCCGGCCACTAGCCGAGCAACGAGCGGAGCGCCGTGGGGAGCAGCAGCCGGGGAAGGGCCGAAGCCGGAGGGAGAGCAGGAGATTTTGAGGGGTGTGGTGTGGACCTGTGAACCCGAGGCCGACTCGGTTCGGTTACCAATCGTCTTTGGGCCTCCGTGTCGGGGCCGAAACTGGTCTCCGGCTGACCAGGAAACAAACCGACATTAGGAGTGTGATTGGTTGCCCGCACTAGGCTGGGCCTGGCTGAGGGTGGCATGCAGGCTAGGCTGAGCCAAAATAGGTGGATGTAGCTTGGCGTAATTGGTTGTCTGAATTAGTGTTGGCCTGATCTGACTGTGCGCTTGATTGATTAGTTGTAGATCGGTTTTTCCTGCATGGGCCGGTGCAAGGTTGTGGTGATTGGTAGGCTTGACTGAGCAAAGTCCGGTCACCTTGACTCGAAATGGTGAGGTTACCAACTACGTTTCCCCTTCCTTAGATTTTCAATTGCCAGTTCATCACATCAGATTTTCAATTGCCATTTCATCACATTGAGTATATTACAAGGAATTGTAGCACATGTAGCTATAACTATCACAAAAACAACAGCTCATCATGGGTTTAGTGAGCAGTACATGATTACCAAAAGCTGAACAAGAATTTCAAGTCTTTTTCACTTGGCAAAATTAGTTCTACTATACTACTCCTTCAGTTCCAAATTAGTTCTACTATGTTATCTATCAGATTTATTGAACATTCTCTGAATTTGGACAACCTATCTATCCAAATTCACTGAACATTCTATGAATCTGGAGATCAAAAAACACTTCCAGAATGACAAGTAAATTAGGACGGAGAGAGTATTTGAAGTTTGACCAAACATGTGAAAAACAAGTACCAATATTTTTTGTCAAATAAATATAGTTATATTTACCATGAAAAATATTGTCATCTTATGCATATTTGATAGCATAAATGTCATTTGTCATTTGGTATAATAAATATCATGATTTTTTTTGAAATAGTTTGCTTTAAGACAAAGCTGGAATGTTATTTGTTCTGGATAGAGGATATTAGAGCCGCACGATGATATGTTTAGCATAGAAAAATGTGGGTAATGTGTACTATTTATAGATAGGGGTAGACTCCATTATTGGCTACTTTTCTTGATTCATTTAGTGTCACCGTTAAGCGATGCTACATTGCCAATGCATTTTCTTTCATTTTGTGTTATGTCGTTATTCAATATCAGGGTGCACTTGAAGTGTACCGAATCATTGAAGCGGTCCACTCCTTTTTGTTTGACAGTGAAAGACGGATTGGCATTATTGACAATGATGATTTGGTAGGATCTTATGCCTTCGATTAATTTGATTTCTTGTTCTTATTCTAGTTTTGTTTTGTTTTAATGCTTATAAAATGAAATGTTTAACATGTAAATTTTATAGCCAGTTGAAGATAATCAATTCCTTTATATGCCCTACCTTCAGGATTTGGATGTTCCTAGGTTAAACTTGGATCTCATAGAGAAATACATTTTGAACTAATATATTAAAATTTATCATTATGTTGGCCAAAAACAGAAAGATAAAAAAAAATTGGATAAGCTACCATGTGATGTGGAGAAGAAATGAAAGTGATGGTGATCTTTAGAAGATTTTGTTTAAGGATTTACAAGTTTTTGAGAAACAACCCACAATTTTGTCAATAAAAAGTCTCAAGCCTATTTGGAGAACCCTTACAGCCTCCACAACTTATGAAAAATCCCAGACAGTATGATTCAAAGAAATACATGAAGATGAAGCTAAAGAAGGAGAGGAAGCTGAAATAAGAAGCTAAAGAAAGAGAGGAAGTTGAATAATTCCATAGCTTTGTTTGGTTGCTTTAAATTTTTGTTCAAAATCATCTGGTGGCAAAACACCACAGCACTCAAGAGTTATAGATTCTCATATTCTTTGCAATAAGTATCGAATGCACAATCTGTGTCTAGCTCTACACACTTAATTTGTGTTGTGGTCCTTACAAGTGGGTCCATAAACTTACTAGGTTTCTGTACATGTGACCGTGTATTACCTACAAATATTGTCAATAGCGAACCTAGCTTACAATTTAACGTAGGGTGGATCTAATTAGTGTGAAAACATATCTTTATAATTTGTTCCTAAATACATGTTATCTTATTGATAATTTAATATCATATTTATTTTTAGTAAACATATTTTCTTTAATCATTTATTGAGGAATCTAGAAGGTAGCCTAAAAATTCAGTGAAGCGAAAGTAGCATTATACTTGTTCTATTAACCAACATCTCCAAAGCCTCAATTATTATTGTACCATTGTATACAAAAGTAGTATATATATATAAAAACTTTTTATAAATATATTATATCTAGAAACATCTATAAATTATAATATTCTAAAAGTGCAATATATTACTATATGCTATCAACATTCTAGAATGTTTAATTGATAGCAAAGAACATGACTTTGAATTATGCATAAGAAGGTTTGAAAGTATAGAGAAAAATGTATTGATGTTGGTTAGCAAAAACGAATAGCATAAGACAATACTTATGTTTATCAAGCAATTTGTGTAAAACTACAAATGATGTACTTTAATTTTCTAATGATATCATATCCATCCTTTTCTTTAATCTTGTAGAAGCACCGCCCCTTTCTTCCTGGTAGCGACACGTGGTCCATTTACTGTAGAAACTACAGTTCCCAGCCTTTTTGGAGACGTCCGATCCTCTAGCTCGAGTGGGTGCCATCCGATTGCAGCTCACCCCCCGCCGCCACCCCTCCCGTCGCTCCCGACCCCGGCGAGCCATCTCGCCCCCGCCTCAATCTGCGGCGCCCCTCCTACGGCCTCCCTGGACTCACCTCACCGTGCTTCGCACCACCCGGGCTGCTCCTCGCCGCTGCCGCTCCCCGCATCCCACGGCGCAGTCGTTCTAGCTACGGTCCCGTCGGCCGCTGCTACACCCGCGCCGCACCTCACAGCAGCCGTCGACGCCCGCTCTGGCGGCGCCCCACCCGCTCGCCGCACCTCACAACCGCCACCTCAGCCTCCACGTCGGCCCGCGCCGCCATGCCATCCGTAGCCAGCTCCTGGCTCCTGCCACCCGCTGCTCTCTTGCCCGTCTCCCCGTTGCACAAGAAGGTCAGCAGTAAGTTTATCCGCTCCGTCGAGGTGCTTGCTGCTAGCCTGCTACGTCCACCGTTACTAAGAGTAAGTTTCTTTAATCTGCTGACATCATTGCTATTGCATCCGCCGTGACAATTAGTACTTGCTCATCTCCTTCCCTTTCCTTGCACAGCAATGGCTTAATAAGCTGAGAGGTCAATTGAGAAGGTCAGTACGCAAGCAAATGATGTAAGCACAGTTGTAACCATCCATTTCTCTTAAGAATTTTCTGTCACTATTGTACATACGAATTCACCTTCTGTTGCTGTTGCCCAGAAATATTAATTGTTGTTAATTCGAGTTTAAGTGTGGTACAGCATCCATGATATCTCTTGCTCAACTTCTTTTTTTCTTTCTATTTTTAGAATCATATGTTTTAGCCACAATTTTGAAGGCCAATTGCAGAATCACCATCGTTTTTGAAATTTTGCAAAATCACCATCACTTTTCTTACTCGAATGGGCCGTTTACCATCGGTTTCAGCCGTCGTCAGTTTCCACCGAATAAACGAATTAAAACAAAAGAAAAAAAACCATTGGGAAAAGGGATTGGACCTCCCTGCCCCTTCTCCCGCCTACCCAAAGTGTTTCTGGCTCGAGTCGTCTGACCCTAGGCTGCGGCTAAGCCTGAGAATGGTTTGGTTTCAAACCGGTTCGAGTGGTTGGGTTTCCCTTTGGGTCAGAATTGGATCGGGTGAAAACGAGTTGAATGATGAATGATTTGGATTGGGGTTGGGTTCGAAACAAAAACGGTTTGGTCCGGCTTGGGTTGGGTCCGTACAGTCCAGTTCAAAATGGTTTTGTACCCGGGTCTTAAGCCATGGATGGTAACTGGATGGTGACCGACCACCACCGGCGGCGGCGATCCCCACCACTCGGCAGAGGGCAGGGCCGGCCCGTTGGCGGATCGAAAGGTGCGACCGCACCGGGCCTCCGAGATCCAGGGGACCTCCTCCTGAAATGGCAACTTGGCCAGTGTCATGTTTCTCGCCGGAGTGGCGCCGCCATTGACAGAGCTTGAAGACGAAGCGAAAAAGGTAGAACGGTGAACCGTTATTTGGGCCCTTCGTGGACTGTTTTGTGGTGGTGTGTGGGCTGCCATGTGTCAACGATAGCCCATAGCAAATGGCCTGTGCGTTTATCTCAAAAAAAAAAAGGCCTGTGCGTAGCTCTGCCCAAACAAACTGCAAACTGTTTGATAGACCATAGCTTCTCTGCGCCTCTGTTTATTAGTAACGTTAATTAGCTACAAACGCAAGGCTTGGTGAAATAAAAAAACTACAAACGCCGGGCCAAGAGTGCTTTAACTTGAAGACGTCAGGTTTGTTAATGAAATTTCCCCGTTTTGAACTAATCAGGTGATCCTTATGTCAGTTGCAGCTGAAAAAGTCAGTTTGGTAAGGAAATTGAGCTTCCGGACTTCTTTTATTCAGTATATGTCTGTTTCAATTAGATTAGTATGAACTGTTCAAGAATAGAAGCAATGCAACTGGTCATGTCTGCGTAAAAACCTGCTAGTATACAAACATAGATGCGGAAGGGCATGTAGCCTCTCAGTAGCACCTCAGGTTCTAGGTTCTACTCCCTGTGGGAGCGAATTTTCTAAAGTTTAACGCGACGTTCCGGTCAACAATGAGGCGCCAGTGGTGACTTAGTCAACCTTAAAGATTTGCCAACTTAATCTTCGAAATACTTATAGAGGTAAAGTTTGTGTTTGTGCGCTCATAAAGGTGGGTGTGCGTACGTTCTGAATGTCTAAGTTGTATTGTCTAATAATCATAAATGTGGATCTCTAAACTTACTAAATGTTGCAGTAGAGGATCAAAGTAATACTAATTAGCATGTCAAATTTTATACTCGGCAAAAAGGATTGGTTTGGAACAGACGAGACAGAGAAGAGGCAATAAAAAAAACGTTTCAAGATGGACGTCCGTGATTTGGTCAAATGCACAAAAGTGCTCCACCGCTGGTAGGTACTCTCTTCATGTCAAAATATATGACGTTTTTTACTTTTGGAAATCACGTTTAATCATTCGTCATATTTAATTTTTTTTCAAGTATCATTTATCTTGTTTTGGTTTGTTTTATCATTAGAAATACTTTAAGCATGATTTATTTGTTTTTATATTTGTATATATTTTTTGAATAAGACGAGCGGTCAAACGTGAAATATAAAAGTCAAAAACATCATCTATTTTGGCATGAAAGAGTCCCTTCGTTTTTAATTATATGACACCGTTGAGTGTTTTGTTGAACTTTAACCAACAATATATATGAAAATAATTAATTGCTTAACGTGAAATATATATTATTGAATCTATCATAAAAATTTTAAGATTAACTTATACACCTAGCTATTTGCATAAATATTTATGAATAAAATGAATAGTCAAAACAACAAAAAAAGTCAACGGTGTCATATATTTAAAAACGGAGGGAGTACCAATCTTCTGGTCCGCCAACGCCAAAAGCTTAGTTGGGATTATTGTCGGTCCACCTTTGGTACTATTGTGTTTGTACACTGCACGTTTAAAGAATTGTTAAACGAGGAGAGGAGAAGGGGAGGTTTTGATCGTACGTGAAAAAAATTGTTAGATGCAGAATAACAGATCAATAAAATAAAGTTTAGAAAGCCATTTTTTTACGTAAAGATATTAAGACATATTACATCCCTTGATTATATAAACCACTTAAACAATGCTAACTGTATTGATGGGAGACAAAAAATCTTTAAAAAAGTCACAATTTTACTTGTTACAGACAAGAACTCCAATCTGAATTAACACGGCCATCTCACTATCACTTTATTTTGAGAGTAATTTTTTTGGGAACTCTTGGAGATGCTCTTAGCTCCGGCGCGGCGTACTCACGCATGATCCGAGATTTTACAAGAGGATAAGGAATAATCACAAAGTTAGTTAACGTCACGCTCTTATTTACAACACCAACATTGTTCACAAGAAAGAGAAATCCACGGAAGAGACGAGAACGAAATCCGCTCGCAGCCTTTGCTTTCGTCCGGCGCGTGCAACTCTCCGTCGATCGCAACTATTTTACATATCCAAGGGGATGCTCAAGAAGACCAGCAGCTGAGGCGCAGCGCCTCCTCGAACTTCTCGTCAAGCTCCGCCGCGGCCGCCGACTTCTCCGCGACGGCGTCGCGCTTGCACCCCACCTTCGCCTCGGCCGCCACCGCCGGCTCTGCCTCTTCCCGTCGCCGCGTGAAGGCGCCGAGTGAGAAAACGCTGCCCACGCTGAACCGAAAGCCGCCGCCGCCACCGGCCGCCTCTATCTCCTTCCGCGGCGCCGGGCCGTGGAGCTGGTGGTAGCTCAGGAACAGCATCGACGCGCTCGGGGCCATCGCTTCGCTTGTTCTCCGGTGATCTCTGACAGGCTGAACAACACTAGGACGATTTGCTTGTTGTATTTGTATCGGTACGGAACGACGAACGAGTTGCCGGTTTAGGCCGGGGAGGGTGGCGAGCGATTTATACATGCAAGGTTGGCGCGGGCGAGGCGGAGACGGATGACGATCGGATACGGTGGGGACGTGCCGAGGTTTTTGGGAAACCGGTGGGCGGCCTCCGGCTCCGGGTTGGCGGGACATGTCAGTACTCCACTCCACTTGCAAAATCTGCGGGAAGTCTCGCTTGTTTTGGCTCGAACCATCGTTGCGGAGTCACCGCACCGGTCGCCCACCCACCACGTGCAGGAAACGAGGGCTGCACGTCCTGTGCCCGCGCACGCTGCCGTGGCACCGGAAGCTATTCCTGGGGGCCGAACCACGTTTCTGCGTTGGTTGGCGTCGCGCGGAACCCAGGCGGCCACGCTCTGCCCACAGGAACGCACGGTCGCTGGACGCGACGGATTATATAATCAAAAACAACGGGATCGCTCGACCGCTAACCTGTGTATCCATGAACGGGATGCATGTCTATGTTCGACCGTTCACCGTTCAGGCTCTGGGTACCTATCACATGGTATCCATGAACGGTGAACGGATTATATAATCAAAAACACGCCTGACGTGAACATGCGCGCTTAATGAGGTTGGGGGTGGTTACAAAATAGACATGCAAACTTTCAAACTCACATGGAGAGCAGAGTGCCAAGCCAGCAGGCTCCAGTAAGGCGAGTAACGTCCCAAGCAGAAAATAAAGATCATGTCATCCTAAAATCCTGTATGATTGCCAAAATTCGCAGGGGCTAATTACATGTACATCGCTAATCTATAAAAAAAAACTGCCACCTAGGCCCTAGCACTGTCTACAGGTATATATTATTGACCCGTCCAAAATATTCAGCGCAGCATGGAGCCCTATACTATACTCTTCCTACTGCATCTGATAACTCATGCCCCCCAGTTATATGTTTATAAGAATGTACATAACTAGGGTACTACCAAGCATAAAGATTAGTGGCTATAACCGTTCTCTATAGATCTGGGTACCTATCACATGGTATCCATGAACGGGATGCTTCTGCAACCAGCACCGCAGCAAACATCCATCCACCATAGCTAATAACTCAGCATCAATACAAAATGATACAACATCCAGTGCTTCCAGGCCACCTGCAGTTCATAAGAAACCAACTTGCACCATTGGCCCTCCAGCTTCTTCAAAATGTAGCTCCTGCAGATCCCAGTAATTAGACTGGGAAACTCCGCGGCGACTGCTTCTCACAACAGCCTCAGAACTATCCAGAGTTCAGTGGCACCACTGCCACACATCTAGGTCAGGAACCATACAGTCGGAAAAGGTACAGGCGAGTACAGTATCCAGTTCCCAGCCACAAAAAAGCTATGTAAGTTTACACGTACAGGCATAAGTTAAAACAGTAAAATCATACATCAATTCAACTTCCAGTTGTAAGAGGCAAAAACATGGCAATGTTCATGTGTCGGCCATGAAAAGTGAACAACTGAATATCCCAGTTTGATTAGCTCCCAGTCCATCTCCTCTTTCGAGCTGGCCGCTCTGGCTTCACTTCCATATCAACAGCAGCAGATTCATTTTGGGGAGGCTGCACCTCAGTATCCACCTTTTTGCTTTGTGGTGCTTCCTTCTCGCCAGGCATAGGAAGTTTGAAACGTTCACTTCGTCGCTTGAGCCTCTCAACTGTGTCTAGATGCCGGTCACGATCCTCAGCAATCTTATCAGATGTTTGTCCAGTGTCAGCACTGCCCTTGGTGTCCGAATTGCCAACTGTGGCAGAAACATCAGATTTGCCTAACTCGTTGGCTGGGGTTTGAACATCAGCTTTGATAGGCAGAAATATCTCTGTAGTCTCATTTTCAACATTATTATATTCTATCTCTTTGTTGCTCGTCCATCGCTCCAACTTAGAGCGACCCCTTCTTGAATCCTCATTGTTTTCATCATCTGACATGGCGTCTTCTTCCACTTGTTTCATGAATGAAGTATCTGATTGAGGATTCTGGCTCTTCTTGGATGTGGCATGGCTTCTGCTACTCTCACGCTCGCTCGCTTCTTTAGTCTCAACCTATACAAAGTTGCATTTTTCATTATCATCAAGGGGGTGAATATGCCGACAAGAGATTTTTTTTAAAAAAAAGTTTGAAACCAAAACAGTAAATAGGCTTCGTAAAAATTATTGTATGCATTAGTTAATACAAGAGTAGTGCTTGTACTCATTTAGTTATCTGAGACCCAGAACAGTAAATGTGACTACTAAAACAGTAAGTTTACAGACATGCATCAACACGTCCATGTTAAAAAAAAATTGAAGGTAGTCATTAGAGGCTCAGTCAAATAAATGCATGCATCAATAGCCTTCGCAAAAAATTCAACTGCATCAAAAGCAAACATGGGGCCAGATTGAGGAAGACACCACTCAAAAGGTTTCCAATATGGTGTTATCAATCGTGTATGGGGAAGGGTAGGGACCAGCAGGCAGCGGGACCGTGGGGAAGAGTAGAAACATGGGACGCAACAAGGTCAGGGAGGATGGAACGACGGCAGCTGTGGGTAACTTGGGCATGAGATAGGGATTATGATTATGAGCAGCTTGGCAGGCCAAAACTGCATATATATTTCAGTGTGGAGCGTGGATCTTCTGAGTTCTCTTGATGTACCCTGGATTGCATATATTATATGCACTATCTTCAATCCACGAATCCTATTTCTGATTTGTGAACTGAAGTGGTATACCCTTAGCGAATTTGACTTTTTTTCAGAAAGGCAAACAGTATACCGATATCACGAACTCAACAAACCATGAATGGTAACTATGCCCCATACCTAACTGCACAATGCTTCTTGGCTGTACTTGTGTTGCCATAGAGTGTTGGCATGTAAAGTGCAGGCAATAGGCCACAGTTTTGTTTTTACAACTGAGAATTATGACGTACTCCCTCCGTTTCAAAATAAGTGTCGCTTTTGATTTTTAAACATCACGTTTGACCGTTCATTTTATTCAATTTTTTGTGCAAATAATAAAACAAATATGTCTTCATCAAAGTTTCTTTAATGATAAAACATGTTATAAAAAAGTTTAATAATATTTGCACAAATTTTTTAATAAGAGGAGCGGTCAAACGTGATGTCTAAAAGTCGAAACGACACTTATTTTGAACGGAGGGAGTAGTTATTTGAAATGCAGGGCAAAGCATAAGACGCCTGAACTGTACGAGATATACAACAGGTTACAGTTAAGTTAATGCATTAACAAGGAAACAGGATCCTATATTCCTAGTATACTTGGATTTGGATATTGACATCTTTGACTGAAAAAATAAATAATCGTGCAAGCAGTTATATCTAGTGGCCAGGTAACTGGAAAACTAAAGACTTGTAAATATGCACCTAAGATGTAAACGGCTCTCCTAAAACAATTATCACAACAACTGTTGACATAAAATACGTAGGTGCATAGTAAAAAATTATCCTGTTGTGACTACCAATGTTTTTCACTTACGGATCGTACATGCAAATATTTTGCAACAATAGTCGGGACAAAAGAGCATCAAAACAAAATAACATGCCAAATGTTTCCAGTTTAGCTATCTTAATTTTTCAATATCTCTTCTAAGTAGGTTACCTACCACTTGAATTTCCAATGCCAATGCATCTAGGAAAACAGTTTTAACATAATTTCATACCTTGCCACTTCGATGGCTATCATGGTCTTCACGCCTCCTTTTGTTCGATCTGTGAAGATCGTGCTCACTAGGCTCAGAACTTCTGCCCTTTCTTGTGTTCTCCCTATACCTATCTCTACCCGCATGGCGAACATCTGAACTGCCAGATGGACGATTATTGTTCAGTTTTTCTTGCCTGGAGTTCCTCTCAGTGTTGGATTCACGTGGATGTACATCAGAACGGCCTTTATTCTGCATGTTGTTTTCTTCTGCTCCCTGACCTCTCGAAGGTTCATTTTTTCTTGTGCGTTCTTGGGACTCTTTGCTTAAAACTGAAGATCTTGGTTCGTCCTTCTTCCTAGCACCACTGGCTAACTTATCGTCCATGATACGTCCACCCCGACCGGTTCCTCTTCCCTCTTCTCTCTGAACGGTTAACGCGTTTTCATGCTTTGGTCTCTGTCTGTCCTCTCTTTCTCTTTGCCTCCAGCTGTCATCTTTCTGTTTGGCATGATGACGATCATCAATCTTCTCCCGCATCCTACCACTATCATCTCTTCTCTTCTGCTCAGTTCCATCATCCCTCTCTCTTTTTCTTCGGTTATGGTCGTCCCTTGTTCTATGCGCCGTGTCTTCATTTTCAGGCTTCATCCTCCTCAAGTTCTCGTCGTCCTTATTTCTCTTGATATGAGACTCATCTAAGCCTTCATGGCGATTCAAAATCATGTCACCGCGCTCTCTTTGTCGAGTGCCCCTCCAATCACCATCATCCAAGCGTTTCCGTGGATGAAGATCTTCATCTCTATCATTCCTATCAATGGGCCTCGCCTTATTTCTATGCCTAGCACCAACTTCAGCATTGTATTCCAGCCTCATGTCTTCTTCTTTAGTTCGTCTGCTGTGAACACTATCTTCTCTTCTTGGCCACATTTCTGCATCTCTTACCCTATCATAACTTCTACCCCGTGTGTCACCCCGATCTCTGTTTGCATAAGGCTGGTGGACATCTTCCCTGCCTCTAGGGGGCAGATGTGATCTTTCTACATCTAGTTTTGCATCTCGGGAGTACTCATCCTTTCGACGAGGGTTATGATCTTCCGCATCATGATGCCTTCTTACATCATTTACTCGTTTTGAGTGCCTAGCTTGAAGAACTTCTTCACCAGATTCTTGGCGTTTCTGTTGATCCTTGCTGCTACCAGACCTCCCTTTGCTATTGTCACTATTCAATCCCCTCAATTCATCTTGCTCACTGCTATTTTGTCCAGTTGGCTGCTCAACCAAAGAAATGGGTTTCTTCTTTCTACCAGAGTCAACCAAGTTATCACCCTCATTAGCCTCACTAGGTGTATTAGGGTCTGAGGTAGCATCATCACCCTCCACTTCAACACTATCAACCAGTGCGATCCTATCATCATTGTCATCAGTGTGTTCTGTGCTCAGCTTATCTGCTGCATCCTCAGTAGCAACAGGTGACCCTTCTGAGTCACCCTTAGTTTCTGAGCCTTCAGCAGGGTTCTCTATCCGGGAATCACGACGCCTCTTTGAGAATGTTTGGCGAGGTATCACTTCATTGGAGCTTTCGATTTCTCGACTAGAGCTTTGACCCAGTGAGCTTCCTTTCAATGACCTGAGATAAGTTTTAGGGACACGCATTACAAATATAATTTCAATATTTATGAAAGGATGAAGGCAGCCATGTAAAACACAACTTACAAGAAACACATTTACAAATGAAACAATGAAGGCAACAATGTGAAATACATATACAAATTTTAACATTGCAAATTTTGACCACCAAGATACGTAAAAGTATTTTGATTTGTCGAAATGGTACTAAAAGATCTGCCACCAGAAAATCTTAAGTTTATTACAAAAAGAGTGAATTGCACAAAACTACAACTATTTGTGTTAAAGGTTTCAGAAAACTAGAGTATAACTTTTGAAACCTATTTCAGAGAACTACAACTATTTTGACCATAAGTTTAAAAAAACTACAACTTTTGCTTCTGACCCCATGTGTCAATCTCAGTTTGAGAACACTACCACATGTGAGGCTGACATGTGGGACCGGACACAAAAGTTGTAGTTTTCTCAAACCCATGGTCAAAATAGTTGTTTTTTTTTTTGCAATAGGTTCCAAAAGTTTTAGTTTTCTGAAAACTTGACACAAATAGTTGTAGTTTTGTGCAATTCACTCTACAAAAAAAAGGCAAAATTGTCAGACACATCGAGAAATCGTGGTTTCATCCAAAGCACACGAACAAAGTCAAATTTGTCTGCAGCACACTACAATTTTGAAAACTCTCATCTGTGACACACTATGGTCAGGGTGTGCATTGGCGATTTCAATGTCCTAAAATATTGCTCCCTCCATTCTTTTTTTGTTCACGTTGGTTAGCTCCAACGTCAACGAAATCAGAATGGAGGGACTAGTAAGGTAGGAGGGGCCTACATGATATTCTAAGCAGGATGACACATAATTATTCATTTATTAGTTTTCTGTTAACAATTTTGACAACGAATGTCTACTGTTTAGCGTTTATTGCTCACTTTATTTTATTTTCATTTTTGCATTTTTGTCAAAGATAATGAGTAAATTTAGTGACTTGCCCCATCTTCTAGGTAAAGAACATTTCTATCAGCATTAAACCATGTATTATTGGAATTAGTAATTGACGCAATTTATAGGAGGAAAAGAAAAACATCGAAGGTTCTTGTGCAATGGATAGACTATTTTCCACCACCTGCTAGACTAAAAAGTGAATCAGTTTGACCCATATGAGCCCTATCTTTGGCTCCAGATATTTCAAGCCACTGTCCCAAGTCAATACTTTTGAGCCCTGCTATCTCCCCAGCAGGGCAGCAATGTTAAAACAGGCAGCACTACTAATCAGTTTGCCCGAAAATGATACTGGATCCCTAGTAAGACAAGGATCAACAACACATGCAGTGCTATGCAAATAATGAAGAGGACAATCACCATGCAGTAAATATGCATTTTATCTTCTGACAGTTCAGTAACGATCTGGTTAAGTACAGTCAACAAAGCATGTAGTAACTTCACGATGGAAACTAAACCAAAGGAATCACATGAAATGAACCAAGCTATGCAATATCCAGTCGACGAATAAGTTTAAAAATATGGCGTACCTTCCTCCACGAGGAGAACCTCTTGTTTTGTAGCTTGGAGGGGACCGACCATGGACATCCATCGACAACATATCACTTTCAGATGATACTGGTAGCCGTCTTCTATGTTCTGTCTTCTCAAATTTTGAGTTATGACCGGTATTATTGATTTTATCTGACTGATAGGGCTTGCCCTCCTCAGAGTCATTTGGCTCTTTATTTTCTCCTTGAGAATCCTTCTCAGTTTGGTCCACTGTGTCATCAACCGTTGAGTCCTGGCCCTGGCATACAATCTACAGAGCGACGTAATGTTAATAGTGGTTTGTACACAACTGACATGCAGTCCAAACAGCACAAGTTCCCACATAGAGCAGAGAACACAGGCCAAATCATGAAAACAGCTTTACCTCGATAACAGAATCCGACTCACGCATTCGAGGTATGCGTGTATCAATAGATGGAAGTCGTTCTCCATAACCAGTTTCGACTTGTATAGGTCTCCCTGTCATCTGAAGAGCAAACTCACGTGACTAAAGAATGAAAAGAAGGCAGCAAAGAAAAATGAAGAAAAATAAACAAGCGGAAAAAATGCTTTATAAATAAAAGAAACATTGGCATTCACGCATCTTCAAGGGGAGAAAAGGCTATGGAATTTTGTAACAGTTTTGTAAGATCAAGTCCATACTTAAGGCCTGTTTGTTTCAGCTTTTGCTGGCTTTTCCAG
Organism: Eragrostis curvula; assembly: GCA_007726485.1. NCBI lineage: Eukaryota > Viridiplantae > Streptophyta > Magnoliopsida > Poales > Poaceae > Eragrostis > Eragrostis curvula. Next base: position 10,902,980 of record CM017443.1, read on the forward strand.
TTGAGCCAGAAGCTAAAACAAAAAGCTAAAAAGCCAGTTTTTGAGGAAATGAACTAAAAAGGCAAAATGCTCACCCAGAACTTCTTTTCCAGCTTTTGGTGTGCAGAGAAGCTAAAAATATATATTACAAAAGCCAATAGCAAAACCTAACAGCCAAAGCCAACAGTCAGCTTTCCCAAAAGCTCAAAAGCTCCAGCTCAAACAAACAGGTCCTTGCTACAAAAATGACTCCTAACGGTGGCTATTGATGACATAAATTTATTTATTTTTTCTCTGTTGCGAGTGACTAATAAAAATCGAACACAGGATTGAGTGTGTGAAAGGACCAAACATGAATCTGTGGCATATGGACAATGGACGACATGATATGTAATTGCTTGGAAGTAACCATCTATCTTACATGCATCAAACCATGGCATGAGAAAGCATAACAGGGAATAAACCATGATAAACATAGATTCAAAAGAAAACATGGATCAGATGAAAAGAAAAAGGTGCTCCATACCACTGGAGCGCGCACGTTCGCGGGGCCTCTTCCTTGGCCACTAAAATCTGCATGGCCGTTATCTGTTTTATTGCGATTGTCAGAAGATGCCTCTGGATGACCAGTAGCAGCTGCTAGCTCTGGTGGCAAATCTGGGTCGTAGTCCTGAAGGCAAATTAATAAAGAACCGTTGATATCACCGCTATTGATAAAGCAGGATGATGTTTCTGTAATGGGATTATAAGAAACCTGTTCTGAGCGGCCACTCTCATACACCCTTATTCTAGATTGCATTGTGGATTCCAGTCGCAATTGGTCCTGGTGATATAATAAATATCATAGTTTAAATGAATGAATCTAAGAAAAACAACATTACCCACAGCAAATGTGAAAAACAGACTCACCAGCTGCTTGCAAAAGTCTTTCCACTTCTCTTCATCAAGGCCAAAATTAAAGAAGTCTGAAATATCAGCACCAGGGTATTTCCATGGCTTCTCCTCAAATGTATCCGTGTCAATATCAAATATTGTCCTGGCTCAAACAATAAAAAGTATTTAGGATCAACGAAAACAATGAATGAGCATGAACTTGGATCTCGCGGTAAAAAATATATAATTATAAATCGGAAATAACTAATCAGTTGTCTAAACTCAGATTGCTTTGTTGATCATAAATGAAACAAAAACAATGACACAAGCAACAAGAACAGGGTGCTTAGAGATTCGACATGCTTGGAAATCTAAAGTAAAGTGCATACACTATATCAGGTCTGGTTACCCAGAGTGAACCAGATTTGCATAGGATATAGCAAAGCACATCCCTGTCATCCACGTTCATATTTAATTATTTCATTTTGATAAAAATGTGTCTCAAAATGTTTCAATTGGAATTCTTAAAAAAATACTGCAAAGTTTGAGCGTGTAGGGAGAAGCTTGGATAAATATGATGCAGTTGTTCTATACTTGTCTACAGTTTTATGTGCCCTGAAAATTTATGTGATCCAAGTTTCGTAATTTATACCAGAAAAGAACAATTAAACTCCCTTCCAATCAGTAAACTATCATCCATATTCCAAGAGCTCTCGTAAAAACATAGTATATGGCACATTGTGAGACAGCTACAGAACTACGGGATGGGGTAAGTATTGTTATGCATGCAAGAATAACCGAACATGCCCTGAACTGACAGTATGAGTGAATCTATTCCCCCTAATACGATGCACTAGTTCTCCAGTGCATGTGGATTCTTCCATACTATTTTCTAACATAAAAAAACTCAGTTATCAAAAGTGTCATTTGATAGACCTGGTTGATCACAGACACAAAGAGGGTCTCTCTCTCACCTGCCTCACGTCATAAAACTTTCCAATATCTGCACTTAGAGTATACTATTTTTGCATGTTTTCCAGCCCCAGAAATTACAGCTTGTGTGACTTGTTTTCAAATAAACACAGATTGATGAATAAATTTGTCCCTAGATATCTCCAGCCTTGTCATTTTTTTATCCTAATGAAAACAGCTCAACCTTCAGGGGATAACAGACTTGCTACACTATCATACAGCATGACCTGTGAATCCAGCTCTGGATTCACAGAATAAGTGTATTTTTAATCCTACATAACTGCATATGCCTGACGCTGTCTGCATGGGATGCACACGTATTGCAGCCCATAGTGGACTTGGTCCAATTGTGCAGTTGGATGTCAAAGTGCTCTCCAGATTAGTGCTATAAGCTGCCTATATGGACTTGGGTCCTACAACATAATTTCACATCTACAGTGGAATTATGGTTAACATGGCGCAATATGAATAAGAAAAGTGCGACGAACTGAACATAAAGGGATATCGTGTAAGTATAATTATCGTTGTTAACATGCCCAACAGTTAACTTACTTGTGTGGAGGAAGGGTGAAATCCAGTCCACCACCAAAACCACGCCCTGAACCACCCCATGGAGTCATTCCGTAGCCTGAATGAAAGCCTTTATTTATGCCCCTACCACCAGCAGGCCTCCAGTCACCTCTTCCTCGACCAGGGAAAGGGCCTGGGGGCCCAGGAGGGCGGAATTGACCGGGAGCACCAGGAGCACCACCTACTGAAGCACCAGGAGCCCCAGGTCGTACATACTGCAACAGGAAAACATAATCAACAAAATGAGCACAAAGAACTTTGAAGTAAACGCTGAAAACTAGGAGAACAGTTATTGAACTAGGCGACAATAATTCAAGCAGTTGAAATCAGTAAAATTCAAGAATTAAATACTATTCATGCAAAAAGAAACCAAATGGTGAACAATTCTTGCCCAAGCAAACAACCTTTTAAACAGTTAAATTTCATTCATTCACCAATATGCAAGTCGTGGGGCCATCAATTAACAGATAAGTATTAAACTGACACTTATGTGTGCATACAGATGTTTGTTTTCCTTGCTTGAGATGAGTTAAGTTCAGGGAACACCACATGAATAGAACATATTTGTATCACAAGCACGCTCCCTTCAGAAAAGCAAAAACGAAGTTCATGCGAATTGTCTCGTAGAGAACTCTAAGACCACAAGATTAAGATATTACCCAAAATGCTTAAGTCATAAACCAGAATTTCACCATATCAGATCTCAAAATGAGCAAGGACGGCCATGCACAAACCCACACACAACAAAAGTTCTCCATGAAAAAATGTCCCAACTTGCTCTGTTGCTCTTGTTGGGTTTCATGTCTAGCCTACCCCAACTTTCTTTAGGAAAGCTACTGCTTCTGTTTAACAATTATAGCTGGATTTGAATCATTTAACTCTTACTTGCACATACATGGTCATGTAATGTATAATCCTCATAAATGATCAGAAGTTTTGAATCTTGGTACAGTTCTATTCGGCTTTAGCTGATTCTTCTAGGTCAGCGGTCCCATGTTTTAGTCGATAGCAACGAAATTGAAACATACGCATAAGCAGCAGACTGCCAATTCGAGCTCCGACATTACCAGACTAAACTAGCTAACCTGTTTCGAAGCCACATGCTGTAGAGCTGGTTAACACTAGACCTACAGCCAAGAAGACTCCTAACTTGAGCACGCACAACAATGGAGCAGTGAAACTTGTATACAGCCAACAATTAACATTTTATGACACTGCAGAAGCTTTGGCTTGATCACAACTTGGCATGAGAAGGATCAGCATATTGACTTCACTTTGTACCCCTCTCCTGTCTGAGATTGGTAATATCGGTGATCTGGACCAGCTACATCCCTCTTTAGGTGAAATGGTGTCATCATACTTCGAAGCACTGTCCAGATCACATCTCTCTGGAGACTGAAATTTTGTTACTGATTTGCACTGAGCAACCAACCAGCCTGAAGAGTACCATTGTGACAGCAACTCACACCAAGACGAAGAAATGTAAGCAGCCATGGAGATGGCCCATTCCAAGAGCTGAACGTTTGAATAGCTATATGTAAGCATCCAATGGAAAGTGCATGATCATTGGCTTCTTTCTTTCTTCATATATGTTAATGCATTTACAGTTACATAGTTGAATGATAAGCAAGAACGCAGGAGATTGTTAAAAGAAACTAAACTAGAAAAGAAATTTACACGAACTAGCACAGTACAGCATAAAGCATAGTGAGTTGCAACCGGTTTTACGCCGTCTCCCTCTGCGGGGGTGGCCCGAGCGCATCGTGCGGCTTCTTGGCCCAGATCACTGACCTTGAACATGGAATGGTGCTGCGGGTGAAACCCCTGGCCGCCGCCGCTGTAACCGATTCTCCCGCCGGGTGCCGCCACAGCCTTACCAGGCTCACCGCCGTCCTTTCGCTCCCCCTCCGCCCCCGTCGCTGTTGGGTCCTCTCCCCAATCCTGCTCCTCCATCCCGGGGATGTGAGGGCCGTCCGCAACAATGACGAGGTCGTCGCCTTCCTCGTCGTCACCTTCATCTTCCCCGAGGCCCCGGCGGCCGTCGGTCTCGTTGAGCACGATCTGGATGTCATCTTCGCTGTCGCTGTCCCACTCGTCGCTCCCGGCCGCACCAGCCGCGGCGGACGACGAGAGACCCGGGATAAGCGGCTCGGAGTCGCCCACGCCTCCCCCCATGAGCGGATCGAGATTACCCGCTGCGAGGGCCGGCTTCGCGGGCGCAGCGGCAACCTCACGCTTCGCGGGGGGCGCGGGCGCAGGCGCTGGCGCTGCGCCATCGTCATCCTCGTCGGCCCAGTCGCCGGTCGGGTCGACCCCGGGGATGGGGTCGCCCCCTCCTAGAAGCCAGTCGTCGTCGTCCTCCGCCGCCGCCGCCGTCGCAGCTGGTGTAGGGTTAGGGTTTGGTGGCGGGCGGGACTGGGTTTCGGCGGGCGCGGGATTAGAGGGCACGGAGGTGGAGGCGGGCGTGGGAATGATGATGTCGGTGTAGAGGTCGCCGAAATCGTCGTCGTCCTCCATGGCGGCGGCCGGATCCGGAGAGGCGGGTGGGGAAGGCGGCGGCGGGATGGGGCAGGACGAAGAGGACGAGTTTCTGAGCTCACCTCGGAGCGGGCTATTAGAAGGGCTCTCGGTTTCGGTTCAGTGTTTTTTTTTTTTTTTTTTTTGCCTCCTTCGGACTCGTCAACCCGAGAATTAGGACATTGCTCACCGGTTTAAATACGTTCATGATGTCTTAAACTATTTTGCGATAATCTTGCTTTCAAATAAATCGTCTGTGGTTTCAGCACGTTTAAATTTGTTTAAGGTTGGATAAACGTTTCCAGTCAATATATAGTAAGTTTCTATTTCCACTCACAATGTACAAAAATGAGAGGATGTTTTCACGATAAGCAAAGGGATGACATACTTCAAATATCCTATATAATGCATTATTTTATTTTTTGTGTTTTAAAAAGGCATGTGCAAACGACAAACTATGTTGAGAACATTTCGTGGTTTTCATCTAGTATATGAAACTTCTTTCACATCTCTCATCTTAATCACTTGCCATGTCATGAATATCATCCTATTTGATGAGAACGAATTTTCTATTGAGGGCATAAAAGGGAAAACACATTATACAGGCCGACGGACGGCCAGATCCTCCTGGTTTCTTTATCGAAACTAGACGCCGCGGCGCGCCTTGGCGCGCCCATTTTTCACTGTAGACGAGGTTTTGAATATTCGACAATGGGCCAGAGTGTTTATAATCGAAAGCAGCAAAAGAACATGCATGTGTATACGGGCCAATTTTGTTTCTCCCGTTCGTTGGCCAGGAATTGACACGTGATCGTGTATTTTCATATGACAAGAACCCATATGTCGTCTACATATGGCTGTATATCGCTGTAATATCTTTTGCATGGCTGCGACGTGTTGCGATGCATTAAGATGCATTGTTGATATCAACTACATATCGCTGTAATATCTTTTGCTTCTTATCTGAGACGACGTAGGCAGTCATCCTTGGCCTTTAGCCTGCTAGCGGTGCTTTGGAGAAATAGTTCGTTCCAGATTATTATTAGTGGCATGCTTTAGTTGGCGAATGACGCGATTTAAACAGGGCAGGTTTGATTTGTGATCAGTTTTGGGTTGTCTAGAATGGGCCAGCTAGTTTTAACATACAACGAAAACAGAGGGGGTTTGATTTGTGATTCAGCTATGGGTCATCTACCATGGGCCAGTGAGGTTTAATGTGTGAGTACAATGAGGAACCAGGAGGCATTTCTGCTTTGGACTCACACCAAAAGAGGAACCAGGAATGCGGAGCAGTATAAAAGACCGACACAACGAGGCCGATAACTTCCAGGGCCAAAGAAGCGACTGCAACAACAAACAAGAATGGACCATGAACGGCGAGCCAAGCACATGACATCAAAGGAAAAATTAACCTCCACACGAGATTGTCAAGCAGGAACAGTTCAAAGAACATACACAATGCTTCAGACTATTGCATCTATGGAGATGTTAGGCTGAACAACGAACTTAACGTATCTTGAACACCTAGACACCATTCTCCCGCAAAGCTCAACATGCAATGACACATGGTTTCAACTCGTCTCAAAGTCGATGCCAGGTAAACCAAGAATCTCAACTACACCCATGGTACAAACATGGGTGCACCAGTCATGCACCAGCCAGAGATAGGGCCCTCACCCAGCGATGCTTCGGTAGAGCTTCCAAAAAATGGCACCATCTGCCATCCAAGCAAAGCGTCCCGCACCCGTGGCACGTAGTATGTAGCCTTCGGGACTAACTGCCTAGCAATGACACGTGCATCGGCGACTGTGAGAAAACCGTCACTTGAGATGGGAGTGAAACTGTCACAATGCCCAGGCAAATGCGTCACAACGACATCGTAGCACATTGTGTTCTCCATATGCTTGGGGTGCGCCACATGCTCGAGACAGCAAACGCCACTAAGCTGATCCCGCACACACTACTGACAAGTCGCTCACCCGACAACATCTCACCCTCGGGACACCGACAACATCTCACCCCCGGGACACCACCACACCTGACAGCAAAAACACAGCATAACCGGCAGAAGGCGAACACATTAAATTATTAAATGGTTTGCCATGAAGGACATACATGAATGGAGTGAAGAGCCGGAGAGGGAGAGGGAGAAATAAGTTGAGCGAAACAATGGGCGACAATGAAAAAAAAGAGGCGCACCCAAGGGAAACCATGTATTTTCGAGTACAAAGGGCTTTTGGTTTCAGCATAAGGGAAGAATCTTTCCGCAAAACAAGTAGGGCGCGTGGTAGTACTGAAATTGTGACTCCACTGCTGCCCGTCCGACAACGCCAATGACATGCCATTTCTCCCACTAATCTCCCCAAGCAGGCACCTCACAATATATACAAGCACACCCGTCAATTTGGTAGAGCCACACAATTTATCAAAAGAAAACATGGGTAGTATAGAAGCTGTACGCACAAAGAAAGCCGAAGAAAGGACAGTGAAAATCACGACACTATCACAAGCCTTCTACATCAACTCTGCTTTATTCAGGGAAGCAAGGGCCTTCGTCATCTTCAGCCACTACAACAGCCATGAAACGACACCAGGGCTCACTCCACTTTGTTCATAGCACCGGAGCCTTTCTTGACAACGTCGTGGTCACCACCAGAAAAGCGCATCATTCCTTCAAGAAAAAAAAAGAAAAATTACCACGCTGTAATTACAATACAATCGGCACACGCATAATTGCCATCAGATTTTGAGTTGTCATCACCGCCAACTCCTTTTAAAAATACCAGGTGCTGAGGTGCAGTGTCTGGGTTTCGTCGACTTCGTACAAGAATTTCTGGTCCATACGTGTGTTCATGGAATTAGTCTCGGTCAAACGCTACGGCTTGCATGCAATGTGATGACTTTTGAAGTTCTTGTCTGAAATGGAGAAACATGGTGGTACACTCTGATGCGTCAAACACACCAGCACAAAGTCAGTAAAACAGACTATTGTGAGGCTGTACCATTGTCAATGATATATGACTTCAATTCCTATGACTTCGCACTGCTGCCAGGGGCTATTTTTCCTCTTGTCTGTCAGGTGCGACTTCATGGGCAGGACCAAGAGGAGTGGGGTATATGGTGCAACCCTCGCTGAGGCAAGACCACGAATCGTTCAACCAAGGAACACAAAGGTCAAATCTGACACAACGAGCATAGTCTCATGGGGCGTTAGATTTCAGAAGACTCAGGTTAGATGGAGGAAACCATGCATGTCGTCAAAAATGTAGATGGCAGGACCTCGCATACAACAGAGGAAGGCACCCAAAAGCGACCTATTCAACCAAGTGCAAAATTTGAAATCCTAAGCCTGCTTGGATGACAGAAAAGATATTCAACTCTCTGTTCATGGTTGTCGTAAACCAAAGTCAGTTATCATTGACATTGAGGAGCTTCATGTTTTGTACGGTGAAGTACGCTTTACAACATGAGAAAGTAAAGTCATTATGTATACCCATATAGAAAGAAGATTGTATTTTTGTTTTGATATGATATAGGAAGTTAAAATTTCTCAGGAACACATTTTTGTTTTGATCATTGCAAACCTACTGAACCTATATTCTCAGAAACACATTTTTGTTTTGCAAACCTAAACCCTACTGAACCTATATTCTCAGAAACACATTTTTGTTTTGCAAACCTAAACCATATAATATAGGAAGTCAAAATTTCCCAGAAACACATTTTTGTTTTGATCATTGCAAACCTACTAAACCCAACTCAATGATGCTCTTGGTGTGCCGTTGGTTCCAATTTTTTGCTGAGCTGAACTTTGATGAATATCTTATAGAAGTTTCACATCTGCCATAATCATTTTTGCTAGCCAAACTTTTCATCTAATATAATATAGGAAGTCAAAATTTTCATCTGCCTTTCACACAATAACACTGAATGCTAATCCTTGCAACCATTTAATACAGGATGTCTATGAAATTCACTTACGTTTCTGTATCTTTCTTATGGTAATTACCATTAACTTGAAACAAAAAAATAAACCTAGTGAATCTGTCTGTATCTTTTATCCATACATCTAATCTAAAAACTCAAATCTTCACAAAACGAAGAAAAAATTTCTGGATTTTTCTCCCTATCTAGGCCGATCAAAATGGCCTCTTGAGCCCCTAACGTCTCCGGTCTCGATGCACTCGACGTTGGGTCTGGAGCTGTTGAGCATCTTGAGCAGTTCGCTGGCGCGCACCTTGTTGACGCTGCCACACCCGACCTGGATCAGCGGCAGCAGCTTCTGGAACGCACCCACGTGCAGCGCCTCGGCGCGACACGGCGGCGGCATCTGCACGGAGACGTCAAACTCCATGGCCTTGTCGTACATGCGAAACGTCTTCGATCTTGGCGCAAGACGCCATCCAATGCCGTGAGGTCCTTCTCGCTCATGCCCATGTTGAGTCGATGAGGAACTTCATGACGACGGGCACCATGCCGAGCTCGGTGAGGCCGGCGGCTGCGGGGTCGGAGGCGATGACCATGTTAGCGCGGCCTTGGTGACCTGCAGCAAGCAAGACCATGTTCCGAACAAGGCTGACGAGCACGTCGCACAGGTCTGGAGTTTCAGATACGGTCTCGACGGTGGCCTGACCTGACCTTGAGCTCGCCTGCTCGACGAGCGGGAAGAACACGGTAAGCACTGCCAGGATCTCTTCCATAGTGGCAGAGATCACGCCGACGCCATTGATGCGCTTGCTGGCAAGGCACGACAAAGTACACCGCAGTGTGGGAGAGGGCGCTTGTGTGAGAAAAAAATCCGAGGCCAGGAAGCAATATATAGGGCAGCCATGTGAGATAGTCTAGGATACTGAAACTTTCCAATCATGCAAAGTCAAAACTCACAGCAAAACGTTGAAGATGGCAGGGGTGAGGAGGACTGGGAAGGGAACCGGTACAATTTATAGAGCAACACGGGCAAGAAGTCAATCACATTGAACAATTCTACTTGGACAAATTCAATAATTGTGAGCAAAAATGCACACTCCTAAAGTCAGCAATGGACAGCAACTGGTTGAAAAAACTGAGGACACATGTCAAGATCGCAGAGGCTACCGGAATGCAGATCGTACGGATGCAGGAATTCGGGTGACGTGGCCGCGGGAGGTCGGGCGAAACCCCTGCATGATTTATCCTCTTAGATAACAACAATGATCCAAATGATTTCACAAAGAATTTTGATTCATTAGAGAAACGTTTTGAGTTAAAAAGAATTGTGACGGAAATGTTTCTTTGATACTAATCTGTAACTCTAATAAACGAACCTTACATGCATGTGTTCCAAAAGAAATCTTACTTTTCAAACTATAGAGTCGTGCAAGTGTGTAAAGTAAAAGAGAGTGACACATATTTTGCCTAAAAAAAAAAAGTGAGTAACACATAGATGCAAAATGGTATTCCCATAAGTTTAGTTACAACAGCATAATTTTCATCAAAAGCTCTCAGCTAATCATGCACGTGTATCGGTAAGTTTCATACTCGTCCTTAGTTTAGCAGAGTAAAAAACAAAAGGTGACAGCGTCGAATATGTCTCAAACGCACTCCGCGTGGCAAAACTGAACGAATGTATGCTGCAACATATGGGCTGCACATCCGTTCAGTGGTCCATCAACCTGCAACGTGCAGCCCGTGCGTTCCCATTGACAATTAATCACATCACAATCAGTTTATGTTGGCGGATGCAAATTGCAAACTCAGCTATTTGTACAGCTTAATTTATCACCGTCATTGTCACAGCTCGTACATCCAGAAAACGAGAACAATGATCTCGCTGAGCATGAATATCTGGTTCACGAAACCTTGTGACCCAAAAGTCAAATACAGTAATGGAGGTCCAGAAAAGACGAACAAAACAGGAAGCAGCAACGAACAATTGAAGGTGGTACATGACCACCAGCTGAAGCCAACAAAGAATGAACTCGTTGATATGTGCTCACTAGGAAGTCAATAGTCATACATGTTCGTCAGATACTCTCATATTATTCAGCACTGAGCTTGTGTTACAGTGTCTTATTAACAGGTTGAAACTCGAATGCAGAGCCTAATTCTACGCCCTCCCCAGCTTGGGCTCTTCAAAGGACGACAGGCCCTTCCCCTTGTACTTCTCCTGAAGCTTACAGATCCGGATGGCGCCAGCAAACTGGTGAACCCTGTCCCTGTCAATGCCAGTGCAGCAGATGATGTTGGGCTTGAAGCAGAAGACGCGGACGGCGGACGGGGCGGTGAACCGCACCTCGTGGCTGTAACCCAGCTTCAGGAACAGCTCGCGGCCCCCGTGCTCCGTCCTGGCTTTGTATCCGACGCCGACGAGCTTCAGGAACCAGAAGAACTTGGCTTCCATTGCTGGAACTTGACGAACTGTCTGGTGCCTATGCACCCTTTCATCAGGGAAAAAAAAGGTTCATGTAAAGATGACAATAAGACCAGACAGAAGCTTTCTTCAAACAGTTTATCACTCTTCCATGTTTTCTCAATTTGGTTACAAAGGGACATATATGTTCTTTATGGGTGATTTCAAACAAGTTCTCATTATTGCTGTGATTTTCCCTTTATAATTAAGAGCAATGACTACATACACAGACACACTCATCTGATAAGGTAACGAGACAAGTGCAGAATCATAAGCTATATTATTGTTCCGGATGTACAAATATGAATTTAAACAAACCACTCATAAAGGAAGCATGCAAATATCCACAATGATGAAAGAAAGCAACTCTGAAGTACCACTCGCTTTCGCTAATATAGGAGATTATTTTTTAGGAAAATAAAAATCAGAAGAGCTGCTTATTCAATCAATAGGTACTTTGAGAACAACTAAGTATCACAAACTAACATCTCCTGGAAATTGTACATTTTCGACGATTTGTCTTCCTCAAAAGGTGGCAACGTTGGCTTAGCTCAAAAGCCCTGCTGCTTGGCTCATCCTGCACAAGCTTTGGAAAGAAAAATGGATGCAATGATGCCTTCACACGGAGACGGAAGCTAGTTTCAGTTGCCATCTCATCTGATGGCCTAGACTCGGAGAAAACAAGAATGAAATGTTATAATGTGCGAGGGAATGGAAACAAAATTATGATCATTTCAGAAAGAAAAAGAACAGCTCGGTGATGAATTTACTTATGCTGCTGGCACCAACATGGTTCATTAGTGAAATTCAGAAGCAAAACGTAGGGCTACCAGGACAACAAAAATTGAAGTTGCTGAACAGTGATGTAAAGCCAGATCGCAAAATTATCTGAAGATGGTCACTCTCAAGTCAAGAATGCAACTAATAAACACACTGAAAGTCTCCTAGTTCATAATCACAACCATAGAGAAACGAACTCGTCCAAGGTCCTGGAACTTTAAGTCCAGCCAACAAAACATGGTTTATAGTACTCACAAATTATAATCCCATCTCAGCGGCAACAAGCTGGAGAATCAAACACATAAAACCATAGCAGAATGGAAAGAAGTATATAGGGAGAACTAACTCTGGATTCTATAGTGGAACTGTGGCACACAAGTTCAGAGAACATGTTTCATTGTGTGAAAATTGATAACAGTGGCATGGTGGGAATCATGCAAAAGTCTTGTTATGCATACAATTCAAACCAATATGCCAGAAAGAACAAGACACAAGTGTCTTCTTAGATGAAAACAAAATTGCTGCGATCCAAATGAACTACATAGACTTGACATTGACAAAATACAGCTTCACCATAGCTCTAAACCTGAAGAAACTTCAGAGGGGCCAACAGTAGCAGCACTCGGCATTGTAATCCAAAGGCGATGTTATCAAGTAAAGCCTACCGCTACAACAAGGACTCTTGACAATGATACGGTTCTTCGAGCCAATTACAGTTGTATAACCCAATTTATCAGTGCTTTGAGCACCCAGCTGGCCTCAATGCACATTTGGCACCGTTTTAGCCGGAACCTCTACCAGGAATCAACTGTAACCTTATAACCTTACCCTTGTTCTTGTCTTCTTGATCTTATCGCCATCAAATTTCTTCCCCTTCCTCTTCTTATCTTCCGTGCTTTCCACGCTATCATCTGCACCTTTGAATGCTCTTCTTCTTCCTCCCTTCCTCAGTATGCCTACTAGTATTGCAGCCTAAACACTACACAGTAAGTAAACAAATACGCCTCGAAGTGTCATGGCACTGCAGCCCTTGTAACTCACCAACATCATCCATCGCTTCTTGAAATGTATGCAACAGAAATGGCCCGTACATAGAAAACATCCGTTCAACCTGGAAAGCATCAAACCCGAGCATAGGATTTCGCGCAGCTTGGTTATTTTCATGTCCATACAGTTGGAGTGGTGTTGTAGGGCTTGGTTGAACTCCAGCTGCTGCTGCTGCTGCTGCTGCTAGTGTTTGTGTTACTGTTGCTACTGCGTTTGCGTGTGCCATTGCACGTGTTGCTGCTGCTGTTGCTTTACGTGAAGCCTGGGCTATTGCTGATTTTGTTTTGTATGCACCTCTTGCTGCTGCGGCTAATGATGGATTTGAAGTAGTCGCTGCTGATGCCGCAGCTAGGGTTGAGGCTATTTTTTTGGTTGCAATTACTCGAGTCACAACTGTTGGTTCTTTACTTTCGACAATTTCTTCAGCTAACTTCTGCTGACCACCTGAATAATCCTTGAACAAATGGGCTTGTCCATTACGGCGGCATTCCAGCATGCTTGGTGGAGTATTAACGTATCTTGGTCGGAGGATAGGGATTGGGGGCTCAAGCTCCAGCACCGACCCCAGGTCTGTGTGCACCATTGCCCATTGGGGCTGCTGCTCCGCTCATAAACCTTGTACCTGCTTGCAGGGCAGCAGGCACGAGCCCTAGAAACCGTTTGAACAGGCTTGGGGCAGCGGGCACTCCAGCTGCAGACATCTCAAGATCAATTTCCTTTGCTTTGGGTATGTACCCGTCTTTGCTTTCCGTGGCCTTGAACACTATAAGACGCTTCAAATACTTGTTCTTTTGGAAGAAGGGCACCCAATAACCAATTCCAATGACCGACTCCTTGTACGCCTTACTAGCTACCTTAATATTGGTAATAACTTCTTCATACTTTTCCTTGTCGTTCTGCTTCAAAACATCCAATGCATCATACATGCTTCCAAACACCATACACTTCTTCATTTCAGTTTCATGACAAACATTAAACCTGACCAAGAAGGACTTTTTCTTGTTGAAGTTCTTCAGCAATTTGGTAAATGCAACAATGTCATATGGGGTTGCCAACCTCTATAGACATCTGTTGTGATGATAACTTCAATGGATGCCATATCAAGTCTAGCACCGTCATCTGTTACACCTGTCAAGTGATCTGACAATTCCATGTTGCCTTTCAAAAATCCCAAATATGTGACACAAAAGGATTGTACCGTTGCATTGCCATTCAGACAGCATCCTAGCCGGTGAAGGTCAGTGTACCACTCTGCCAAAGCCGCACCCGATAAGCGAGCAGGGTCAGAACTTCTCTTGTAGAGTATTGCATCGTCTCCCGGAACTGGTTCATCGGTCGTGGGGTCTTGTTTAGTAACATAGCTTGATAGTTCTTGATCCTTTTCTGCTTCATTTGATAAAAATAGCTCCAATATAGGACCCTGCGAAATCAAGAGTGTATAACATAGTTTCTAAGTGTCGTAGAATAAGAAACTATAAGGTTCTTGATTAGTTAAGCCGCAAAATCAAATGTGTGTTCTATAATGCTTTCCAATTCTGCCAAAAGCCTCTTCTGGCTAAGATAATGCAATGTGCAGCCTTTTAAATGGACCTGAAGCACTAAATCTTTACATGTTAAAGCGCGCAAGAGTTTAAAACCCAAGCTTTAAGTAGCAACCATTACCACCAAGTGCTTGTTGTGAGACGTGGACACTTCAGGAGCCGTGCTATTAAATTTCACCATGTCTGAAAAGTAAAGCACAAACACATCAAAACCAAAAATAAACTACAGATATCATCAATGGGGGCAAAATCGGAAAGAGAAAAACTACTTGGCGGCCAAGAAGCCATCACTCCCATCGACCTCCAGATCAATCAGAAACTCAGAAAAAGCTTCCAAGAGAAGACAGTGCAAGAGGAAGAGCAGATCCAAGAATCCCAGGAGAACGGACAAAGATCAGGTCAGTACTTTACCTCAAACTGATTCCTAGCATCTGAAACAGAATATCTTCATGGCCAACTACACAAGTGTTGTTTGACGTCTGAATCTGGGTCAGTTTTGTGTGAAAAATACCACCTGTTCAAGTAGTACATTCAGAAGAGATCATTAGAACTGTTAATGTTACTTCCTATTAAATGGTTATTAGAACTAGATCTATGAAAGCATAAATTACAACCAGTAGATTCAAAGATCTACAAAGCAATCTATTCATTAGGATGATCTGCAGCACATAGATCATGAATTAGAGTTGATTATACACTGTAATTAGGAAGTAGTGCAACGTATAAATGTATACAGAGACTAGTAATCAGAGTGAAGCAAAGAAGAAATATTGATCAGGATAAGTGAAAGAAGAGTATTCTTTTTCAACATTTCATCTACATAATTCCGACTCATGAATCGTATAATTATCTTTTACTGGAGAAATCAGTGCCTAACTGCCTATGGTGCCATTATTTTTAAATGTTAACAGGAAACTAGTGCTGCCAACAAATCAACGTAAAATAGGTTTTCAAGTAAAGAAGGACGTACAAATATGACCAATAAACACATTTCCACGTGTTCACTGTTGATAGTTCCAACTTCATAGTTCATAATCTATGATTCTATATTGCGGATTGATTATTCACACAAACTAGTGGTAGAAAGTCTGCTAGTTTAATCAAACAAAGCTTCTATTTTATCCTCCATCTGGTGTTTATACTTCACCTTTTATCTCTCAAAGGTTCTTCATCTGGTAATTTTATGAAAACCTATCAGGAGCTCGGCTGATTGATAAAGAAGGAATAAAGTTAAAAGATTACAAAACGCTTATACTTATCTTGCAAATTATTGTAACATGTATCTGTGATGCAACAGTAAGAAAACCAAATTAACATCAACCGAATTTGCAGCCTATTGGTCTACAACCACAACATACAAGCTTTCAAACAGCAGCCGAAAGTATGGTCCATTAAACCCTACTGATACTGCATATTTTAAGCTTTCTATCAGAAGAGCAATCGACACAAACACAAAGTGACAGAATGCTGGCCGCACAACATCGACATACAGTTCAAAATATCTCAAGTTCTAACAATGATACATTACCAGTGGACATCCAAGGAAGTGAGTGGTACCTAAACCCGCCCCAGGAAGTGAGTGGTACCTAAACCCGCCCCTAAAATGGTGCCTATGGAGTCACTTCTACAAGTGCTCAACCCACTACGCAGCAACTCCACCGTCTGCAGCGCCTGCGGCGTCCGCAGAGCCCGTGGGACTTGTGCTGAGGAACAACGACGACCTTGTGCTGCTCCGGCTGCCCCATCGCCGGCAATCCAACCTCTTGATTCGGCTTAAACTCCTCCGCCTCCCTGCTGCCTTTTCTTCCTCTTCATCTGCCTTCTCTCCCCCATGTCTTGTCCTCCACTGGCAAGCAGCAGGAGGAGGCCACCACGGGTCCCGTGCTCCCCTCGCCGCGTCTGTACCTTCTCTCCTCGCTTTCCTCCCTCTGCTTCATCCTCTTCGTTCTGCCCTAGCGCTATCTCGCTTCCACCAAATCGGCCTCATCTTGAGCTCTGGTCCTGAGGAAAGTGATGGTGAGGCGGACGGAGACATTGCAGCTAGCAAGGACAAGGAGGCTGGGATGGATTCATGCCCGTCGAGGCCGGCCGGCTGGCGACTAGGTGAAAGTCGTGCCATGGTCCCTTTTTTCTTCCTGTTCCTTTGTTTTATTTGGGATTTTTTAATCCGTTTCTTGGTTCCTGTTATGCCTTGCGGATGGTGCTCATGTGCAGCTCTTGATCTGCTGTTTTATCAACATATTTTGATTTACGGATTTTGATTCAGCTTTGATGATTTTTTGATTTGTTCCTTGATTAGGTTTTGGGAACCCCTGGACGAGATGCAACACAGGCAAGAATAAGAATGTTCTTTTTGACTTAAACCAGTAGAAATCAAGTTGGCAAGGGAGGAGAATTGGGTGGTTGCAACTGAAATTTCGTAGCTGCTCCTTGTTGCTGTCGAAGCTGGCACATCTTCAGGTCCAGGCCAGGTACCATGTCTCTCACTCCCCCAAATTTAACTGAAATTGATGGCCTAATAAATTTGAAGATCAGTTTATACCACAGTTTTTGCAAGTACACTGTCGAGTAATATGAAGATCAGTTCTTGGTACATCCCATTGGTAGTCTATTTAATCCTTCTCCCTTCATTGTTATAGCTTGTTGAATTTTCTGACCCCTTTTATGTTTGATTCTTGCCAAATAAGCTTGCGATGATTTGTTCTTGGCATTTGCACAATCAGTTCAGTCATTTGCCTTCTTTTGCCAATTCATATCATAGTTGCAGCTTTTCCTAATTTAATGAGTTTTATTACTATTTTTCACATGTGTATAACGATTGGAAATAAATACTCGCTAGGCATTGTTGTTGTGTACCATCTGCAAGGGCTTCAGCACTAATGTGCCCATTTGCTTAGGTGGAACCAGCGATGGATAGTATGAGAAGGTGAGCATTCTTGTTATGAAGCATCTGATACTACTATTTTCCTGCACCTATGCATGGGTAGATTCTTGAAGTTTTAGTAATGCTCAACTATTTGGTCTATGCAGAAAAGATTTTTCCTCAAATTGATAGAGTGTTAAGATAGGATATGATGATTTCCTTGTTTCTTAATATTCGAGCTTAGATATTGAACATTGGATGGAATTGATCTTCATTAGCTATTTAAAAGTTTGTTGCCTCTGTGGAGAATGGCTTCAAAATTTAAGATGTCTTTATGCATTAATTACTCATGTTTTGGAAATCTACTGACAAAATTTAGTACATGAAGTCATGAATATATAATTTGTTAGCTTTTGTAAATAAAATTACTAATCATTATGGGTTGAAATACCCTCTCCTCTACCTTCAAAATAAATTAAGAGACCATTTTTGTGTGATAATAAGGTGCACGTAGAAAGTATATGTGCAGTAGGGAAAAGGCATGCACCATCGACAAGCTTCTAGCAGCAACTCAAGCAACTGGTTTCCATTATTTTGCACAGGAATTTGGCTTAGTTCGAAGCACATGTGACATGTCCCATGGTCAATTATATTATTGAAGATAAGAAATTGAGTTTTGTAATGCATTATGTAAACAACTACCTTTTTTAGTCTGGAGCTAAAAATGAACTGAAGTTTGAAACTCTGAAGTCAAACTGAAAATCTGCAGCTTATCGTGTACTTGTTCATTTCAATTGTTCTGTTTTTAGCAGCTATTAAAATCATAGGAACGATTCTTGCGGTTTTATTTAGCACCAACACATGTGCATATGATTTTAGAAAATAACTCCTGGGTAAGAATCAAATGCTCCTAGGTTCAAGTAAAAAGTAAATTTCTGTTTCTTGAGGGGCACTACTTGGTGATAACTGAGAACTGTTTTGAAAATGTGCGTGTGAACTTCTTGCCCTGCTTTGTATGTTAAGCGTCCAGTATCTTAGCAAATGAACATTTGTCTAAGCTTATCGTGCTTATCCAGTGACTTGGAAATTTACGTTGTGTGGAATTTTTATGGTGCAAGTATTGTGATGTGATTAAAAAGATATATGGTGCCATCAGATACTTTTAAAATTTTGTGCATTTGTTTTTGTATTTGGTGAACCATTTAGTTAGTTCGATGTTGTCCAACTGATTTTATTTTTTTTACACTGAGTCTAACCTTGTTGCTGGAGTTGCCGCCTTAAATTTTCTTGCTTTGCACGTTCAATATTCTTGCTGCACACGTCTCATGTGTCCTTTGCATGGTCTATCTGCTGTAGGTGTGCTTTGTTAGCTGACACGTGTGGGTGTGGTGGCAGTATGTGATTGGTCTCTTTTGAGGCGGTTTGGTTGTCCTCCTGCTATAAATTGAACCTACTGATGAGGCGGTGTGGGTGTGGGAATATTGCGGTGGACGTGATGGGGGAGCTCCTCTTCATGTTTTTTTGGTTCTTCTCCAATTAATGGGATGCCGCTGGTGTGCTCATGAACCAAGCTGAGTTCCTGCCCGTGCTTCCATTCGTACCAGAGGCGACCAAATCCATATGGTTTCAGCCAATTTCTTTTGGAGGAATAAGTTCCTCAAGGTAAACTCCTTCCTCTCCCTGAATTTTTTCCAGTAAAATTGGTGGATTTGGTCGAATTTCACGGTGGAGCACAGTTTAGTGTTTGAGAAGAGTCCGTCATGTTAATGTGCTATCTGTCTTTTAGCAACAATTCTCTCTGCTGTACCACGTACATCCTTGGTAGCACAAGGATATTGCATGATTTCTCAGCAGGAGCTTTAAGGTTGCTTCTGGGAGGACCATAATCAAGAATGCAATTGTTTTTTTGGTACATGAATATACAAAACAACTAGAAAAAATGGTGCATACACTTAGTTTTAGTAGCAGGTAACCCACCTTCTATTTCAGCAGATACTATATCTTAAAAATATTATAATAGCCATATTTCCCTTCACACATTTATATTACCCTAAAAAGATAACCTTCGAATTTTCAGTATATATTGTAGAGCTATATTGCTCTACAATCTGTTTTCAGTTTCCATAATGAATACTTTCATGCTCTGTTTTTTCACAACCTCCATGTGATGTTTACCTATTAATTTCCTATAACTGGTTGCTAAACAGCTTCAAGGACTTGTTACTGTGATTTTAACATCGCATATTTTGGTCTATTTATTGTTACGACAGCTGAGAGATCAATCAAAATGTTGCCAAGGCAATAAGCCTTTATATTTTGGTCTATTTACCTGTGCATTTTTTTTTTGGCCCATTGTCTTTTGGTCATAGAAAACTGTAGGATGGATGCCAATCAAATTTTGTTTTATCTGCATTACTGTGTAAGTTGGGACTTGGGAGGGACATGAAACGGATCTCCATGTCAGTAGTAAGCTTCAGATGCAACCCATAGTATAGTGAGAGCCTTTACCAGTTAGTATGTTATCTCAGTATTTTCTTTTTTGAGGAAAACATGTTGTCTTAGTGTAAGTAAGGCAAATATTAGGCATTGTACTTCTATCATCTTGGTACATGCTAGGGAGTAGTCTGAATGTAAATTAGCCATTAGTTTACATGTGGTTGTCGACAAATATGAAGAACATGGCCGATCCTTAAACTTGTTCGGCCTTGTCACTTAGATCCCCATACTCTCAAGATGTAGTTTTGACTTCCTAAACTTAGATTCGGATGCCCTTTATTTGGATGCTTAATTTAGGCAAAATATTTGGTAATGGTAAGAATAAATTATGTATGCCCTGTTTTTTGACAGCTCAAAGTGTAGAATATGTGTTCTTGCCTTATTCTTAAATGAGATATTAGGAACAGATGATTTGCAAGCATTGGAGCTGCTTGTGTAGCATAAAATGAATACATAGTTTGCCTGTATATTTTTTTCCTGGCAGCCGATGGATCTATAAGTTTTTTATAAACTACATGTTCTATATTTTTAAAGTGCTAAGTCATCGTCCATTTTGGTTTACATATTGTATACTTACGATTAACTTGCAACTTCTATCTACTGGTCGGTTATTTTTGTTAGGTTTCTTGTTAAAACATTTCTTTTGAGATTCACATTTGAAAAAATTCTAGGCCAACTGAACATATTTATGAAGGTCTAATATTGCAGAAACACAGGCTACTACTGCCATATTGGTATATGCAGCCAAGGCGCAGAACAAGATCCAATCATTCCATGAGCTTGCCACGCTGTCCTTAGGTAAGGGTTTACGGCTTCAAACATTCTCTCATAAAAAAGGGCTGTCACAGGTTGAATTTTTTCCCCCATAGTATTGTCCATTTTTGAACTTTAGTTATTGCCCACCTCAAGCAGGTTTGAATGTTCAAAATATCGTGTTCGTTTTTTTTTTACATGCATTCGAGTGCTTCGTCTTGAAGTGTTCCTGAGGACGTTTAATATACCATCCGACATCCCTTGCAAGTTTAATGACGCATCAAAAGTCAAAAGTCATTTGTAGGTGTCTTGTTGTGGAATATTTTGATATTTTTGTTCATTCTTGTACCTGCACAAGCATCATACTGCGGTCTCTGATGTTGTATCCTGGGCACTCAAAGCTGCTAGGACAAGTGCAGCGAAGTGTTTGAAGCTGGCATGGGTTAGCATCCAATAAAGAATTCATGCATCTGAAGATTTAATTGTGTTTTCTCAAGGAAACTTAAACAAATTAGCTTTCTCAAGTTGAAGCTTGAACACCTGGCCTGTAATTGTGCTCTCTCAAGTTGAAGCTAGAACAACTGGGTTGAACAACCGGCCTAAGCCTTCATGTTAGCTTTGTCCTTCTGTGTAGGCATAGCTACTTAGTGAGAAGCCAGAAGATGATCTGAAAGAAATACGAGTGATTGATACATTTTAAAAAGAGATACGTGATACAAGTCTTTCAAGTTAAAGTAAGGTGATATCTGCACAGTGATTAGTTATGCCTTCATGACTTCCTAAACTGGAAGATTTAGTCATGCTCATTGCTGAAGTTTACTTTCAGTTTTTATGAATTTTTCACTCATGGGTCCCATGTTTCTTCTATGTAAATAAGTGCTAGATTGGTAAATTGGCGATATGGCTACCGGTGTGACAAGATAAATAATGTCATGTGTTGCTGAGGGACAAACAGGTTCACGGATAGAAATAGGAGCAACAATATTGCTTATTTGAATATTGAAAATTAATATTTTTTTGATAAAGTCCCACTTTTGAGTCAATATTTGTGATAAGTAGCCATAGCTCTTCACCCTAAGAATCTCCAGTGTAGCTTTGCATGATTAAATGGGTGTGTTTCAGTCAAATCCCAATATTTGAGAAATCTTAACCTGAACCTCGACTGAGATCTACCTGCTGATCATCTGAATAGTAGTGCAGCGAGCATCCTGTTTAGCCTGAAGATGCAAGATGATATTGGACAGTGTCAGTCATTACTGTTATCTGCATTTGTTCTGTTATCTGGTTTCAGCATCACGTTTCATGGTTTAGCCACTTTTAGTGTTCTAATTTAAAATATATGTTCCTCTGCCACATGATCTAAAATTCTGAACACATTGCCCTACTAATGCATTATCATTTATTTATTTGTGTTTCAGTCATGGTAATATGTTGAGTATTGAAGCAGCACAATCGCTCATCTTACCAAGAGTTTAATGATGGGTTAGGTAAGAGATTTCCTGTATTGTTGCCTCATTTTTAATTTTCTACCAGATCATCCTTCTTTACAACAAGTTAGAGTCATTGCCAAAGTTGCATGTCTGTATTGTCTTAATTTTTTCTTCTTTCTATGAAAGATACATTATATTGAACCATGTTAAATATAGTATGATACAAATCTGTAAAAAGTGTACACATCAAGTCATAGGTTGTGCATCTTCTTGTTTTCTGATAATGCCTGGTTATCTTTTTGTATAGAATAGCATGGTTTGTAATTTTAGATGCAATATCCTCATGCTTTTTGTATCCTGCAGTTTGCTACTTCTCCCTCAGAAAAGTGTCAGCTTGGTAGCTTCTAAGACTGGTCAAAATAGACTTTCATCTGTGCTTACTGTATCAACAACTACTTTGAAAATCTTCCACACCAATGTTCATCAGGTTTCATTCCCACTGATGTATTAATGTCTGATGAACTGTTGTTTGAATCTTTAAAAAATAGTTTTTTTTTTATCAGCACATGGATTCTGATATTTTGTAGATTGACCTCTTGTGTCTGGATAGATATTGACCATTTAATATGTTCTAGCTAAGATCAGGTTCTAACTTTGATTCAGCATTTTATTTTATTTTTCGGTTTCAGTCTTGTCGGCCTTGGTGACTTTTATAGTGAGATATATCATATATTGTACTGCATATATATAGATTATTTTTAGAGTTTTGCATATATATAGATTTTTTTAGAGTGTTCTCCACATATATAGAATTTCAGCACAACAATGAAGCGTGGATGGGCAATCTCAGCATACTCTTTTACATGGGGGATTGAACGTGTTTGAGGTTGCTGTCTGAAGAAGCTCAAGCTCATTGAGGAATTTTTCGGGTCTTTTGCTCCATCCTTTACCTTTCTGTAATCCTTGTTAGTTTTTTAATTTTGTAATGTACATTTATCGTGGGTAGAAAATGATGCAGCTCACAGAAAAGACCATTTTCCATCTTTTGCACTTTATTTACGGGTCCATAGTCCATTTAGGCATGGCAACACAAGTTCAGGTCAAATATTTTGTTGTGTCTACATATATGTGAAAAGCTCTCATATCAGAACTTAAGATTGCCAAAACTCAGGATTTGCATTTCTTACCTGTAACTACGTTTTGGCCATCTATGTATTTTTGGCTGAAACAGGGAGACTGTCTCGTACATTGAAACTAAAATTGACATTTTGCATGCTACAAAACTGCTTGTCAAATATATCAAAAAATAACGTGCACCATCGTATCTCCATCAAAAACGAAAGAACGGCGCGCCTGTCAAGCATCAACCTCCATTGATTGCACCACCGAAGTTTGTTATTTCAAAAAAATATATATGATCATGCGTTTCCTTATTTCACATATTTCACCGGTCTTTCCATACGAAAAAATTCTCACCATCACTGACTATAATATTTCACAACTGCTAGAACAGGATGACGGATCCACTACATATCTCAACAGCGTTCAAAAAAATTCCCTGCACATCACTCCAAGAATCCTCAGTGAACACAAAATTAAGATTCACGTATACAACACGATCAAGTACGCGCAGTCCAACACCTCAAATATCATGCTCCATTGGTACTATATACGGTAGCATCTGCTATAGCAAGAAACGCCGAAATCAAGAATCTTTGTAACTTAAAACACTCGCTTCATGCACTATCTCATGTAATCGTCGCCTCACTTTATGTATATACAATAAAAACCACCAACGCACCCTTTGTAACCCTTTTATAATGTAACTTTTTCCTCTTTCAATTCACTACATAACGCTTCTTTGTATACCCACTAAATTTGAGCCACCACACAACAAAATCTATACCAATAAACAACATGAACACGACAAAATAATAAACACAAAACAAATGGCGCGCCAACGGCGCGCCCCAGTTTCTAGTTTATTGTAACAGCCGATAAAGGCGGTGGAGAGCGAGTGGAGGAGATCACCATGTAACAAACACTTGAACTATCTTCTTCTCCAAGCTGATAGCGTTGCTACCTACCCAAATTCGTGCTTATCTCTCGATCTAGCTCTTGTCGAGGTTATAGGGCCTCGATAGATTTGTTATGGGGGCGAAGGAACCAAGAATACGATGGTGAACACGAGACAAGGAATTTTGACAGGTTCGGGCCTCCCGGAGGATAAAAACCCTACGTCCTGTATGAGGTGGTCTGTATTACGTGTGTTTGAGAGAGGATCCCTGCCCGCCTTATATAGTCGGGGGTACAGGGTTACATGAAAAGTATCCTAGTCGGATACAACATGGAAATACTTAGAGTACAAGTCAAGAAGCCCTTTGAGGTCACGCCGAGTAGTAGAACCTTCCATTTTGCGTCGTGGGCTACTCGGTCTCTTTTGAGCTGGCCCGACTACCCTTGTCAGGTTACTCGGCCCTTTGGTCTTGAGGGTACCCGGGGGTCATGGTAACGACAGTAGCCCCCAAGTGCTTTTTGATTGATCCAGTAGATTGCTTCCGGCTAGTCTTCTCTCCATGCAAGAATTGATCTCAAGTGATATTGAGAAATTAAAAAGGACTTGACCTGAATTAAGTTTAGGTACTTGACCTCGGGTGGACCAAGGCCGACAGGACTTTGAATTAGGCATGCTGTCAGTAGGCACCCAACTCTGAATGATATCAGAAAAATTAAATAAATGCTTGTTAAAGCAAGCTTGATAATTGCCGTGTGAAAAACAGCACTCAGCTCTCAGAGTCAATTATGTCCATAGAGGATATTTGAATAATGTCAGCATCCGAGTCTGTCGGCTAGGGCTGGTAACATACTATGTAAATAGTATCCAACTAACTGAGTTGACCTAGGCTGAAAAGCATGCCTACAACTTTGAAAATTATGAATGCACGATCAGTGCATCATACTGATGTAGCCCCCGAGTTACTGTGTAATTCGTAGAATTGTATAGTAACTCAAAGTAAGCTTGAATCAAAGAAATACGATCTTGATCCGAGATTGGGAATAAAGTCAACATCCGAGTTTGTCGGCTAGGGCTGAAAGCGTATTATGAAAATAATACCCAACTGACTGAGTCGGCCTAGGCTGAAAAGCATGCCTACAAATATGAAAATTATGAATGCACGATCAGTGCATTATACTGATGTAGCCCCCGAGTTACTGTGTAATTAATAGAATTGTATAGTAACTCAAAGTAAGCTGAATCAAGAAATAAGATCTTGATCCGAGTAAATGAATGTACGATCAGTGCATCATACTGATGTGTTGAAAAGTAGTATCCATTATATAAGGAACTCATGTTTTCCTGCGCACAAGGCAATTAGAACAGGAAGTCACAATAAGTCTCAGCCGAGAACTTCTCATTCCGAGCTGGTGTCTAGGTCCATCCAGCTAATCAGCCAGGGATGATTACAACCCGTAGCCCCCAAGCCATCTCTCATTGAAAACAACTAGATACAGAAGAGGATAAATTCTAGGTACTATCTGACTCAAATAGTCAAGGATATAAGACAACCCGTGTGCCTGGCAAGTTTGCCAAATAAAGAGTGGATCTCACGCAAGTGAGTCCACGTGGACTAGCCCCCGAGTCTGTGGATAATCAGAATGATTATGTGCAGACTCAAAAGAGACTAGAAGCATTAAGATTACTGATAGTACAGTCGTTTTGAATTTTTAGTGGAACTCACGCAAGTGAGTCCACGTGAACTAGCCCCCGAGCCTGCGGATAATTAATATAATTATGTGCAAACTCAAAAAGAACTAGAAACACACAGACTGAAATCTGTATTGTTGGACTGAAAATAATTGAGTGTCATACAAACAATCTGAGAGATTAAGTGTATACTCTAATAATGCACATTTAGATTTTATCCGAGTCATCCATCCTTATCCACCGAGTCACAAGTTTACTGTGACGAGTTTGTCGTTGATGCAGAAATCTGGACAGGCGCTTTTCAGACTCTGAAGCAGAAACGTCAGATCATTTTCGTCCTTCAGATTCTTCATCTTGGCCTTTAAAACCAAGTGTTGATGTTAGCAGTTTCTTCATTCTCCCAGCACCAGACTATGGCTGGCCGTAGGGATTCTATGCGTAGGGTTTCATCTGCCGCAGCGCCATCAGCTCCGGGCGGCATGCCGCCGCCTCCAGCACCTCCAGCAGCTTCAGCCCCAGCACCACCTGCAGTCCCAGCGCCTGTTCATGTGCCCTTGGAGATAATCGAAGTGCTCAACGAGCCTCCTCTCGCGGTGGTTCCTCCTCCAGCGGAGGTCCCAGCACCAGCGCTGCCAGAGTTCATCGCCATCTCGTCCGAAGAAGAGGACGAAGGTGAACCACGCAGAAGGTACCTGCCAGGTCGTAACGATCTCCTCGCCAAGCCATCCTGTGTTGCTCACAGGACCCGCAGCCGCTGTGGTGGGTAGATGTAGGTTCCTTGTAATAGGCTAGAGCAATGATGCTCGCCTGAGTCTCTTGTAATGCATATCATTCTTGTCTTGTAATGTTCATCTGCATCTTCATCTTTAGGTGAAGCGTCTTGTCTGCATTGTGTTGCATTTTGTTTTCAGTGAAATAAAGAGACTCAATTTCTGGTGTGAACTGAGTCATGTTTAAGTCAACTGATATATTCGGAATCCGAGTGATCTTCTTTTAGAAAAACAAAGTTGCTCCTGCTTGTTTGCCGAGTAATCCGGCCGAGTAATTTTTAGGGCACCAAATTTCCCACCCATTAGCAGCCCTAGCGTATAGGAGAAGCCAAACGGTTAATAAATCGGAGCCGTAGAGATAAATATGGGCGCTCTGGGCCATTCGATTCGATTCCTCTGCCTATAAGGCCGGATCTTGCGACAACCGCAGCTCTTCTTCTTCTTCTCGCCGTCTTGCCTTACTCTGTTCATCAAATCCCTAACCCCCACACCAACCCTTGCGACTCAATGGCTGGAGAGGAAAATCAGAGAGAGATGGAGGAGGTGGCGGCCACTGGAGCGCAACCATTCGATGCTTCGGCAGGCGCAAGCTCGTCCCGGGGAGCAATCATTCCGAGGGGCATTGGAGGCGGATCTTCAGGTCCTCTAATCGTTGTTTCGGATGCTGCTGAAGGAGAGAAGGCCCATCCGTGGCCTAGATCGATCTCTTCCGAAAAGAGATTGGAGTTTTTGGTAGAGAAGGGTTGGCTGCCGCGCAAGGAGATCATCGGCTGGCGAGCGGCAGAAGGGGAAACATTCCCATCTCCAGGGCCAGGTGAAATTGTAGTGTTTGAATCCTTTTTTCGGTGCGGATTTGGATTGCCGACTCATCGATTTCTCATATCTCTGCTGCATTTCTACAAGATTCAGCTGACAGATCTGAATTCGAATGGTATTTTGCATTTGTCAATGTTCATCACTCTTTGCGAGTGTTTCCTGGGGATTGAGCCCCATTTCGATCTTTTCCGGGATTTGTTCTTGCTGAAGCCACATCCCTCGGCCGAGAAGCCACAGTTGATGGGAGGCGCCGGTGTTCAACTCTGGAGGAAGAACAAGTATTTTGATTGCCAGTTGTCTACCTCGAACAAAGGGTCGCACTATGAATGGTTTTACTACGCCAATGTTCTTCTGGCCGTGCCCAAATTTGAGAACAAGTATCCAGTGTATGAGGATATTTGGAAAAGTAAGCCGGGTCCTTCAGTTGCTGCAGAGTTGAAAGAACTGCACAAGTTGATTGCGGCTGTGAAGGAGCCGAGTAAAGGAGTTCTCGGTCCAGCCATTGTGCTGAATTTTTGCTTGAGGAAGTTCCAGCCTTTGAAGGCGAGGTATTTTCCAACTTGGCTGTGGAGAGGTCCTAGGGATCCTAACCAGGAGCCGATTTCTGGGGGATACCGTGAGGTGAAGCGCCGAGTCATCAGCCACAGGAATGACTTCTTCGTTGTAAAGGACGCTGTCACTTTGCTGAAGCCTTCAGGTGATGAGTACCAGTTGTTTGGCTACTAGCATAATGATCCTCGTCCTGCGGTGAGTTTCTTTTTACTCATCATGCAATAGGTTCCCGAGTTATTCTCCTGAAGAAATGTTGATCGCCTTGAATTTTTCTTGCAGGGTCGTGACGTGTTTAGGAACCTTGGTCCTGATCCTCCAGTGATTACTGACGACAACTTGGCGCCTCTGCGAATCAGGGAGCAGAACATTGAGTTGGGCGATGATGATGAAGAGATCACTGATGCTGAGCTCAAGGCCTTGTTTGGGGATTCGGACGACGACGATGATGTCGAGGCCGAAGGAGATGACGAAGCTCAAGAAGGTGGTGAGGAGATAGAAGATCCTCTGGCCACCAGCGGTGAAGATGGAGATCAGTCTCCTAACCGTGAGGAGGCCCTGCTGCTACTCAGCCTGCATCTGCTGGTGAGTTGATTTATCAACGCGAAAGGCGTAGTAAGGCTAATCAGGACCAAGATGCTCGTCGATTAGGTCTTGAATGTGCTGTAGGCCAAGGACCCAGCCAGCAGTTGCCCGAGCGCTCTGCAGCTCCAAAGCGCAAACGGAACCCCTCAATAGTCATCTCTAGTTCTGATGAGGAGGAGGAGCATGAGGATCTGGGGGACGCTGAGCCTTCATCTGAGATACCAGCCAACACGGGGGTCAAGAAGGCTAAGAAGACCAAGGCTCAGGTCCGACACCCTTCTCTTGCTGCTCGAATTTATAGACAGGTATTATTCCTCTAGAATAGAAAATACTTTACGTCTCTGTTTTGTGAACTGACTGTTTGACAGTTTCTCAAACCGAGAAGGCAGCCGAGAGAGAGAGTAACTCTCAAGCCTTGGATGCCAACATGGTTGAATCTCATGGCAAGGATGTTGATGCCAGTTCCGGGCAGGAGGCCCTTAATGCAGCTGTAGATACTCTTGATAAAGAGTTGGTAGCTGTAGATGTTATTGCTGCAGGAGGTAGTGACCTTAGGCCAGCTGACCCTATCGAGGTCACTACCAAGGGAGATATCTCGACTGCTGACTCGGCTGTGCAACAGACGCCAGCCCCCAGCAAGAAAAGGATGAAGCCGCTGAAAAGACTGAGAACCTCTGACAGGTAAGTCCTCTTGTTTTGATGTTTGACTTGTTGTCTTTCTGAGTTGTTGCTTTAGCTGACTGAGCATAACTTGTTGTCTCCACCGTGCAGCCTCCCTACTGAAGAGGAGCCAGTGATGACAACTGAGAAGATCGTCCCTGCAGGAGGGGACACTGAAGTTGAAACAAGTGTTGAGAGGGCTGCAGCCTCTGAGCCGACGCTTGCCGCTAATGATGATGGACAAGAGAGACAAGAGGAGCCGGTTCATCAGGCCATCGATGCTCTGGTGCTCCACTCTCATCCATCTCCTGCAGCAGAAGTTCAGATGATGGGCCAAGAAGACCATTTGGTCGGCCAGGCTCAAAATCCGGGTGGTGCCAGCTCTTCCGAGCTAGCTCCTGAGATTGAAGAGATTCCAGCCCCCACCATCGAGTTTAACCCGGCACTGTTTGAGTTTCGGGAAAGGCAGGAGAGGTCTGGGACTCTTTCTTTTGAGTTTGGTGGCGAGAAGGTGACCATCAACGAGATAGAAGACAAGGAAGAGTTCAGCCGGGCGGAGAACCAGCTGATTGATTTGATCGGCACTCAGCAGGTAAAATCCTTAACTGACTTCCTTTTTCACCTCAGAAAGGATCAATACTTGACGTGCGTGGTGTTTGTAGACCATGATTGCCAAAAGCCGAGAGAAGACCAAGTTCTTCAAAGTACTGAAGTCTGCGGCCGACTCACTTCATGTGGACCTGACTGCAAAGAACCTGAAGATACAGGAGCAGCAGAGGAATTGGCCAGGCTGAACGCCGAGTTATCTGCTGCTTGCAAGGAAAAGGCTCACCTTGAAGTCACCCTCGCAGGTAATGTCTTATAACTATTGATTATCAGATTTTCTGATTTTGTTGACTCACGCAGCTTGTCTTATTTCTCAGCTCAACCCAAACTGACCAAGGATGACTTGGACGAGCTTGACTTGTTAAGGAGGAATGCTCCTTTGTTGAGAGAAAGCATAGCCAAAGCAAATCTCGAGGCTGAGAGTAAGGCTAGGGCTCTGTCAGCAACGAACTAGGAGAAGGAGAATCTCAAGGTCGAGCTGGACAATTTGAAGACTGACTCGGAGCTTCTTCTTACCGAGAAAGAAGAGATTCAAGGTAAGGAACATGAACACTGATTACTGACCGATCATTTATGCTCTTTTGCTGAGTGATTTGAATTTTACAGGTGAACTAGTGACTCTGAAAGGGGAGAATAGTTCTCTCGTTCAGAGTGCTAGAGCTGTCTACGAGTATGTCTGGTCAGTGCCTAAGGAGATGTGTAACACCATACTCTAAATCAAAGCATATAACACAAAAAGAAATGCTTAAAGGACAACGAGAGAAGCCATCAATAGTACTCTATTAAGCATCACGCTAACGCAACGTGCAACAAGGTGATCGAAGCTCCAAAAGGTCAAAGCATTATTATTACAAACTCAAAGTCTTAAACATGGGAAAAACTAAAGATCGAAGTTCAATGACGAGTGCACGTGCAAAACAGCTACTCCCCATGCCCATCATGCTTGCTTTATTCATTAGCACCTGGAAAGATGAAAGGGGTGAGATAAACTCAGCAAGTAACGGCTATGAATATACACATATCTCACACATGGTTGTTTATTAGTTTTAAAACAAGTGAATAATGAGCAGCCAACATGAGAAGCAATAAACAACCAAAGGTACACTTTCAATTAAACGATAAGATATGATAGTTCCTGTAAATAAGACAATGAAGTAGTCATATGTAGGATTAAATACTGAGTACTCTGCGTATAATTATGCTTCTGTGAAGACAGAGTGTTGTTTTGTCTTTTGTCGTTTGACTGTCTTATGTTTATGCACTCTTAGCTGTTCCGGCAGTATGAGACCATGGGTCAGTCATATGCAAAGGAGTTAGCGTTAGAGCTTCACAATCAGAGCAGTCGTGACAATTAAGAGTTTTATGTATGGGATGAGTGTTTGTTAGTCGGATCTTCTGTAGACTGTTTTCAGAGACCAGTTGCCGCCTTATGTTTATGCACTCTCCGTTGGAGCTTCACAATCAGGACGAGCAAGCCTTACTTAGTCATGCAGGAGAGGTCCGAGATATATACTCATGTATTGTTTAGCCCCCTGGCTCTGTTGTGACTAAGGCAGTTAGTCGCAACAGAGTCAAAGATGAAGTAAAGAGAAAGAAGTTCCATTTTATTCATATGAGGCACAGATAATATTGTATACAAGTATAAGTCGCAAAAAATACACTGAACAAAGAAGCGACGTAGCTGATCGATGTTGTGCGTGTGCGGAAGAAGAAGTCCGTTCTCTGGTGCAGTTTGTATGATCCTGGCCGAGTGACTTCATGTACGATGAAGGGTCCCTCCCAGACCGGTGATAGCTTGTGTCGGCCTTCGGTAGACTGAATCTTTTTGAGAACGAAGTCGCCGACTGAAAAGGCGCGATCTCGAACTCGACGCTGATGGTAGCGTCGCAGCTTCTGGAGGTAAACTGCGGACCTGCGGGACGCGTCGTCTCTCAGTTCCTCCAGCTGATCAACTGACTGGGTCAACTGCTTGTCGGATAATTCCTCCTGATAGTTGGTTACACGGGGGGAACCAAACTCGAGCTCAGAAGGGAGAACAGCTTCCGCTCCGTAGACCAAGAAGAAAGGAGACTGCCCCATGGGATGAGTGGGTGTAGTCCTAAGCGCCCAGAGTACTGCTGGGAGCTCTAGAACCCACCTGGAAGCGTAGGACTTAAATTGGTTATACAAGCGAGGTTTGAGCCCTTGTAGGACCGTACCATTGGCTCGTTCAACTTGTCCGTTGCTTTCTGGGTGATAGGTGGAGGCATGGCAAAGCTTGATGCCGACGTCCTCGCAGAATGCGTTGAATTCTCTGTTTTTAAAATTGGTGCCATTGTCCGTGATGATCCTGTTGGGTACACCAAACTGGTAGACTATGTCTCTGACAAAGTCGATTGTCCGGGAGGCACTCAGGTCACGTATCGGCACTGCTTCGATCCACTTAGTGAATTTGTCCACCATGACTAGGAGGTGGGTGAATCCTCCCTGGGCTTTTTTCATGGGTCTGACCATATCAAGCCCCTAGACCGCAAAAGGCCAAGTGGGAGGTATGGTTTGTAAAGCTTGTGCCGGCATGTGTATCTGTTGAGCGTAGAACTGACAGCCCGTATATTTTTGGACAAGGCTGACGGCGTCGGAAACTGCTGTGGGCCAGTAGAATCCTTGTCGATAAGCTTTCCCAACGAGGGTTTGGGAGGCCGCGTGATTGCCGCATACGCCCGAGTGGATGTCCTGGAGAATTTGCTGGCCTTCCTTCCGAGTAATGCACTTCATGTAGATGCCGAGTCCTTCTACGTCTCTTCTGTCAGCGTTTTTTCGGAATAACTCGCCGTCGATGACTTTATACGCCTTGCTCTTGCGAAAGAGAGCTTCGTATTCTTCCTTCCTATCAGGGAGTTTCCCATGTTGTATAAAGTCAAGAAACGGGAGTCGTCAGTCTTCTTCTTGCGGGTTCTCGAGGATGTCTACAGCCATGGCTTCGTCTGCATCAGGCTGCGGCTGCAGCGGCTCTTTGGGCAGAGCTTCTGTGTCCTTCTTGATGGAAGGTGTCGTGATGACCTCCATGAAGACTCCAGGGGGAACGGGTTCTCGACCGGAGCCAATGTTGGCTAGTCGATCTGCCTTTTTGTTGTGATCTCGATGGACATGTATGAAGTCCAAGCCATCAAACTTGTCTTCATATTTGTCAACTGCTTGAACGTAGGCTATCATGTCCTGGTGAACACACGACCAGTGTTTCTTTAACTAGTTGATGACCAGGAGAGAATCACCTCATACTTCTAGGTGCAGGATGCCGAGTGATGCGGCAATGCGCAAGCCGTGTAGGACAGCTTCATACTCGGCCGCGTTGTTGGAGACTTTGGAGCGCAGTTGTAAGGCATAACTCAACTCATCTCCACTAGGAGAGATCGGGAGAATGCCAGCTCCGCCGCCCGAGAGTTGTAGTGAGCGTCAAAGTACATGATCCATTCTTCGATCTTCTCGGGTGTTGGAGGAACTTGGGTTTCAGTATACTCAGCTACAAAGTCGGCGAGAGCTTTCCCTTTCATAGCCGTTTGAGGATTAAAGGAGAGGTCATAAGTACTTAGCTCAATGGCCCACTTTGCGATTTTGCCGGTTGACTGTTTATTCTTGAGAACGTCCCCGATGCCATGAGATGTAATTATGGTAATAGGGTGATCTTAGAAGTAGTGGATCAGCTTTCTGGAGGCCATGAGTAGCCCGTAGGTGATCTTTTGGATGTGGGAGTACCGGACCTTCGAGTCGGACAGTACCTCGCTGACGAAATAAACTGGTCGCTGGACCTTCTGGACTTGGCCAGGTTCTTCTCTTTCTACAACTAAGGCAGCACTGACGATGTGGGTTGTTGCTGCTACATAGAGGAGTAGAGGTTCGTGGGGGTCCGGCGGGACAAGGGTTGGTGGAGTGCTTAGAAACTCTTTTAACTGAACGAAGGCGTTCTGAGCTTCCTCGTCCCACACGAATTCGTCTTGCTTTTTGAGTAGTTTGAAGAATGGCAGGCCTTTTTCGCCGAGTCGTGAGATGAAACGACTTAGGGCTGCCATGCAGCCTGACAGCTTCTGGACGTCCCGTTGGCATTGGGGGACAGGCATCTTCATGATCGCCTCCACTTTCTCGGGATTAGCCTCGATGCCACGGTGAGTGAGGATATAGCCAAGTAGTTTGCCTGACGGAACGCCGCAAACGCACTTGTCAGGGTTGAGCTTCATCTTGAATTCTCGTAAGCATTCAAAAGTAGCTCGGATATCTTCGATAAGGTCGTCTTTGTTCTTGGTCTTGATGACCACGTCGTCGATATACGCCTCAACTTTGCGTTTCTCAAGAAGGCGGGCCAGGCATCTCTTGATGCAACGTTGATATGTTGCTGCCGCGTTTTTGAGGCCGAAAGGCATTGTTAGATAACAATAAGCGCCAAAGGGAGTAATAAAGGACGCTTTGAGACAATCCTCCTCTTTGAGTCAGATTTGGTGGTAGCCAGAGTAGCAATCAAGGATCTTTCGGACAAAACCTATTGAGATCCGTGTAATCGACGCACATGCGCCACTGTTTGTTCTTTTTCCTAACTAGTACAGGATTAGCAAGCCAGTCGGGGTGAAACACCTCCTTAATGAAACCGGCTGCTAAAAGCTTAGTTACATCGTTTCGGATGGCTTCTCTGCGATCTGGAGTGAAGCGTCGTAGTCGTTACTTGACAGGCTTGGCTGTCGGGTCGACGTGTAAGGCATACTCGGCAATTTCCCTAGGGGACTCCTGGCATGTCGGAGGGTTTCCAGGCAAAAATGTCAATGTTGTCCCTTAGGAAACTGACGAGCGCGCTTTCCTATTTAGGGTCTAGGGTTGTCCCGATGTTGGTCGTCTTCGCCGAGTCATTCGGATCAAGGACGATCTTCTTGTTCTCGGGGCCAGCAGGTTGGACACCGGACTTGGAAGCCTTCTTAGAAGGGACCGAGTTGTCAGCGTTATCGGCAATGTCGGGGCTGACTTCTAGGCCTAGCATCGATTTGCCAGCCTCAGCTTCTTGTGTGGCCGCTAGCTGAAGTGACTCGGCTTCATAAGCATAGGAGAGCTTGACGTCAGCACGGAGCGTGAGGACTCCATTGGGTGCGGGCATCTTCAGAACTAAATATGTATAGTTCGGAATAGCCATGAACTTGGCCAGTGCTGGCCTGCCAATGATGGCGTGGTAAGCGGACTCAAAGTCGGCCACCTGAAAGCATATGAGTTCTCGCCTGTAATTGTCGGGACTGCCAAACTGAACAGGGAGAGTTATATGTCCGAGTGGTAGGGCAGACGTGCCTGGTATGATCCCATGGAAAGGGGAATTACTCGACTGGATGCTGGATCGTGGGATCTTCATGTCGTCAAGCGTTTTGACAAATAGGATGTCGAGAGCGCTTCCTCCGTCGATGAAGACTTTGCTGAGCTGGACGCCATCGATGATCGGGGAGATGATCAATGGATATCGGCTCGGCTTGGGGATATGATCTGGGTGGTCATGCCGATCAAAGGTGATGGGTACTTCATACCATCTGAGGTACTGAGGGACATCTACCGAGATCGTGTTGACAGCTCTGCTAGTGAGCTTCTGCTTCCTTTTGGACTCGTAGGCGTCAGGGCCACCAAATATGTGTAGACACCCTTTGGGTTCCTGGTAGCCATCCTGATCGTCGCCGTTTTCGGGCTTAGGTTAGCCTTCTGCTCGTTTGTTGGTGTAGGTCATGAGACCCTTGAGCTTCATGCAGTCGTGGAGCTTGTGAGAGCTCTTGGGGCCTCCGTGAAAGATGCAAGGCTTGTCGAGGAACTGCTCGTAGTTTGTGGGCTCCCGGGGCCCACGCTGCTTCTGAAAACGGGACTTGTCGGCTACGGCCACCAGGTCTTCGCCCTTGCGTTTCTTGTCCTTTGAGCCGGATGACTCGGGTCTATCCGACTTGTTCTTGCCGTCGTGACGCCTGCGGTAGGAGTCTTTGTCGCGCTCAGCGCACAACTCGTTCCCCGCAGCATATGAGTCGGCTAAGGTCAGCATCTCTCTGACAGAGCCGGGATAGTCATGGCCTATCTTGTGGAGTAAAGATTGGTCAGTGCACCCGTCGACAAAAGCTTAGATGACCTCTGTCTCGGTGATGCTCGGTATCTCATTCTTCTTTAGGGAGAAGCGCTGGATGAAGTCCCGAAGGGACTCGCCTTCCTTTTGCTTAATCATCTTGAGGTCTCTGCTTTTGGCAGGTCTTTGCGCTGTTGGCTTGTAGGTGTCGATGACCGTTTGGCGGAGCTCGTCCCAGGAATTGATAGACCTGGGCGACAGGTTAGCCAGCCATCGTCTCAGCGGTGGAGCTAGCATGATGGGTAGGTAGCAGGCCATGACAGCTTTGTTGCCACCAGCGATGTGAACGACGAGTGCATAGGTGTTCAGCCACTCGGCCGGGTCTCCTTTTCTGTCGTACTTCTCGACACCTGGCAGACGCATTGACTCGAGGAATCTTGCCGAGTTGCAGAGCCGTCGGGTGAGAGCTTGTAGTCCGTCGATGTTGGCCAAGTCATCGTCCGAGTGACGGTTGTCGTGTCGGGGGGAGCCGTCGCGCCGTGGAGGTGTGTCTCGTCGCTCGTCGTCGCGGCGGCGCCTGTCGTGGTCACAGTGTCCGCGATGGCCGTCGTGGTGATGGTCATCATCGCGGCAACCTCTCTCTCGGTCGAGGCCCTATTGGTCACGGCCGTCCCTTCGTCGGTCGTCTTCTCGGCGCCTGTCGTCTTCGCGACGCCGGTCGTTGCGACGGCCGTCGTCGCGGTCGCGCTCTTCATCTTGTCGGCGACGCTCCTGTCGAGGAGCCTCACGGGGAGGTGTGTCGCGTGGTAGAGTTCTTCTAGGTGGTGACCGCGCCCGCGGTGTAGGTGATCGGTCAGCGTGACGCCGTGGTGGCGAACGGTTGGCTGACCGGCGATGTGGCGAGGGAGATCTTCCGGGCGATCGACGCCTGGGTGACTGTCCGATGCCGAAGCGATCATAATCGTCTTGTCGGGCGCGTTCTCGATCTTCTGACCTCTGACGTCGTATGGCGTTGATGTCCTGACGAGCATCGAAACCGGGTCGAGCTATAACCTGGCGGTCAAGACTCGGCCGGGGAGGTTCGTCGATAGCTGCCGGAGTCGGCTGTCTTTGGCGATCAGCGCTTCGTTGCTCCAGGAGTCGGCGTCTTCTGTTGGATGATGATGAACTGGTGGCCCGAGAAGGAGTTTGACTCTTCAGTAGGGCTGCCGCCTCGGCGTAGCACTTGGCTTTGTCGAGGAGAGGCGTGAGAGCGGTTGGTGAGAAATTAGGATCTCGTATGGCTGCCTCCACCTGATCAAGGATAGTTCTGTTGGCCACCATGTTCTGTTCTGGGGTCCGGAAAGCCTGATGACCGTTAACGTCAACGAAGAGCGAGCGTTGGAGGTCGCGAGTCCTGCCAGTGGGTCGCCTTCGAACATAATCATCAAGGACTTCGCCTTCGGGTACCGTGCCGGGAGCGCCTTGGTTGCCGGGTCGTTATTGGTGAGCTCGGGCTGCAGCTGCAGCGGAGGACTCGGCGATGTGGCCCGGGGCGCCGGCGATCGCCGCTAGAGCTGCTGCGGCTGCCTCGTCAGCTATTGTCACGGCTGGCGGGACAGGAGCTACGGTGTTGGTGGTTGCTGGTGGTCCTCCAGGTGGAGGTGGTGGCAAGTCGGCCGCGTTGCCATCTTGAGCGGTCAGATCACCGATCACGGCGAAGCACTCGTATGGCATAGGAGAGGACGAGCCGTCCAAGCTGTAGCTCGGGTTGCCTCCTTGGTCCGTTGGCTCGTACATAGAGTCCCAGATCGAGGTGTCATAGGTGTCCATGTGATCTTCCTGGATGCATGCAACCAGGTTGAAGGACATGTCCCCCTCCGATGCTAGTAGATCCTGCACATCTCCTTGAAGAAGCATATCAGCGGAATTACGCAAACCGAAGGGAAACATACCATAGCGCTGAGCCGGATAGTAAATCAGGCTCGGCAGATTGGATCTGAATCGGGTGTTCTCCAGGGCGGTTCTTATCTCGGCTGCCAAGTAGTCCGAGTAGGACTCGAGCTGGAGCCTGGAGAAGCCGGACTCTAACTCGGCGAGAGGAGAGTCCGACTCGATTTCGATCGCGTGAGTCGGCGAGTTGGTGGAGACGAGGTCGCTGGCGATGTCGGCGACGAACTCCAAGCTCCCGAAGGTGATCCGGGTGCCTGGAGCGAAGTTATTGATGAAGCGATCCATCGTACTCGACGAGGAGGATCCCGACGCACCCCCTACCTGGCGCGTCACTGTCGAGGTTATATGGCCTCGATAGATTTGTTATGGGGCGAAGGAACCAAGAATACGAGGGTGAACACGAGACAAGGAATTTTGACAGGTTCGGGCCTCCCGGAGGATAAAAACCCTACGTTCTGTATGAGATGGTCTGTATTGCGTGTGTTTGAGAAAGGATCCCTGCCCGCCTTATATAGTCGGGGGTACAGGGTTACATGGAAAGTATCCTAGTCGGATACAACATAGAAATACTTGGAGTATAAGTCAAGAAGCCCTTTGAAATCACACCGAGTAGTAGAACCTTCCATCTTGCGTCGTGGGCTACTCAGTCTCTTTTAAGCTGGCTCGACTACCCTTGTGAGGTTAGTCGGCCTTTTGGTCGTGAGAGTACCGGCGGTCATGGTAACAACAGCTCTGTGCTTCTCCTCCCCGATCTGCTCCTTCTGTAGGTTGCTAACACGAAGAGGAAGGTGAGAAGGTGAGCAGGACGGCGATATAGAGGAGCGTGCGCCGGAGCGGGACGCCGGAGGCCGCGGCGTCCGCGTACGCGGCCAGCCTCGTGACGGACATCGACATGGCCACGACGCGGCACGCCTTGTTGAGGCGCTTGGTCGGAGCGCGAGGCTGGTGCAGTAGAGCACTAGGGAGCAGCGGGGCTGGAGAGAAGCTAGTAGAGAACCCAGCGAGTCAGCGACCGCGAGAGCGCGGCGGCGGGAGTGTTGGTATGTCCTGCAGGTGGGGCGACGGCGCGCGGCGCGGGCGCAGGGGCGACGACCACGGCAGCTTGCATGTGGCCGACACGTAACGGGAGCTGATGGACGAGCTGCTCGCCGTGGAGCTGGCGTCGTCGTTCGGATGGACGCCGAGGTCGCCGCCGGCGCGCAGAGCGCCCCCGCCGTTCGTACAAGTGCGACCATGTGGCCTCGACCCCAGACAGGCTGCCCAAGCGCCTCGACCACTCCTCCGCGGCCTCCTGCACGACGTCGTCAACACAGGACGGTGTCCTGCAGCTGTTGTTGCGGAAGCGGGGCGCGGGGCGTGCGCACGGCGACGAGCCGAGACGGGGCATGCGGCGGCGCGGGGCGTGCGCGCGGCAGGGCATGCGACGAGCCGAGGACTACACCTTTGCTCGTGCTCTGCACGTCTCTTCGTCGGGGCGTAGGTGCGGCCGCGTGCACAGCAGCTCTTGAAGTGGCGGCATGCGCTGTGGAGTGGCGGAGTTGGGCGACGCGGGGCGCGGCGGGATTAGCA
Organism: Eragrostis curvula; assembly: GCA_007726485.1. Taxonomy (NCBI): domain Eukaryota; kingdom Viridiplantae; phylum Streptophyta; class Magnoliopsida; order Poales; family Poaceae; genus Eragrostis; species Eragrostis curvula. Next base: position 10,942,425 of record CM017443.1, read on the forward strand.
ACGAGTTCGGCGGAGCGGCGGCGAGGCCAGGCGCGGCGTGCGCGGAACGAGCAGCGAACGTGGCACAGGGCGAGGGCGAGCTGCGCGCGCGGTGCTGCCGAAGAGCATCTCCGTCCGTTCCAGCGGCTACCTCAAGACAGCACGAACAGGACGACCAGCGGCGCGCGGTGAACTGCCTTTGGAAACTGCCGATCGGTTGTTGGAGACATCACCAAATTCTCCAAATATTGGTTTACAGCTGGACTGAGTTGGTAATTGGCATGTTAGTTCTGGTGTTCCATTTGTAAAGTTTTCTACCTATTTCAAAGTAATTTTTATGAGTTTTAGGCTCATTTTTTTCCCCTGTGAAATTACCAATTTGGTACCTTTCCCAGGAGTATGTATGAACCTTTTGTGCCTGACTGAAACCTGTATTACGAAACGTACACTCTCTGACTAAATTCATAGCCGTTGGCAATGCTTGGTGTATGTTCTTCGCCCTAGACCTTGAATCTATCTCTTATATGTTAATTTTCATTGATCTGAAGTTTTAGTGCATGCATTGTTCTTGTGTTGTCCTCTATCTGAATGTTGCTGAACTTGACTATGCATTTCCTGTTCGCTGCTTGGGCTTCCTTCTGTGCCTCTTAAGGGCACTAAGGGTTGATTAACAATGAATAAAACAGGTTCCCAAGCTGACCTGAGCTTAAATGTCTCAACAAAAGTTTAAGTTCAACCCTCAGATACAAGCTGATTTCAAATTTAGAGAGATCAGATGATACTATGCGAATATTATTTCATAGCTGAAATGAGTATGGAACTGGTATGGTGGTTATTTGACTATGGCCCTTGAGATCGATTCTTTGGCTTGTAAATTCTACTGTCGATAGTTTAGGCCTAGTTTCTTTATCAGTTTGGTACTTTCTCCCCAAATGTGCCCCTAAATGTGCCCATGATGTGTTTTTGTCTGGCCTTGACTGAAACTTGTAAGTGGAAAACTTCATTCTGTGGGATATATGGCATGTGCTACCTTGACTGTATCTATATGGGTGATTTGCTTGGCATCCCCAGGGTTTGAGTGACAGGGACAGAGTAACATTGCAGCAAAATTTTGTATCTTCAAGCTGACCTTAAACTTAGCGACATAAGTGGAAAATAAAAACGAGAATCGGGCATCAAGCTTGGGACAGCATCAGGGATGGAATGATCTGACGTCGAAAATATGATTCCAATATTTCTCTGATCTGAAGGTCTGAACATTGGATATTAAATCAGATGGCCAGGAAGGAACGAAAATCGCATCTCCGTGTTCTTTGGCTTTCGCAGTCTACAGGTGGAGGATTATCAAGTCTCAAGTATGATGCTGTTCGTAACTTTATATGCTTATTTTCCCATTTGCAGCGTCCTCATTTGCCTGAGTCATCTATTTTTCCCAGAAATTGTCTGATTTTCAGTTCTGAAGTTCAAAATTTGTTGATTCTGGATTGTGTTTGTCCTGTGACTTACATGAAGTTATGAACTATGATAGATTTTAGTTCTGATGATCCTCAATATCCCCTCACTTTCATTGTCGAAAGACAGATGTTGCTCTCCCCGTGGGATGGCCCTTGAGATATGATTTTTGATTTGTAGATTCTGCTGTTAATGGTATAGGCTTAGTTTCCTTTACCAGTTTGGTACCTTCTTCCCAAATGTGTAGATGACGTATTTGTGCCTGACCCTGTGGCTGAAACTTCTAATTAGAAAACTGAATTCTGTGGGATAAATGGCATGTATATTGACTGTAGCTGTATGTGTGAATTGCTGAACTTAGACTTTACATGGGCATCCCTAGTGTCGAATGACATGAACCGTGAATAACATCGCAGCAGAACTTTTGGTTGCCTTCAGCCAACCTCAAACTTAGCAACACAAGGGGAAAATAAAAGGAGAATCAGACCTCAAGCTTGGGATAGCATTGAGGATGACCCAATGATCTGACATTGAAAAGATGATTGCAGTATTTCTCTCATCTGAAGGTCTGAACATTAGAGATTCATAATCTGATGTCCGGGAAGGTACGAAAATCACATCTTCGTGTTCTTTGGCTTTCACGCTCCAGAGGCGGAGGATGCTCTCAAGTGGAATGATGCTGTTCGTATGCTTATTTTTCCAGATTGCAGCATCTCCATTGCCCGAGCCGTCTATTTTGCCCAAAAATTGACTGGTTTTCAGTTCTGAAGTTCTGAATTTGTTTGGTTCCGATTGTGTATTCCCTTTTTTCCTACATGAAGTTCTGAACTAGTATGGATTTAACTTTCATGACCAGAAGGTAATGGAAATCTCAGTTTCCCTTCAGTTTCTTTGTTCAAAAGACAGATGTTGCTCCCCCAGTGGGATGGCATTTCGACGCTGTTCAGACTTGCCAATTCGAAGCATATCAGTCTCGACCGATCATCTGATCTGATAGTTCTTCTTTCCAAGAAATAGATTTAGATTTTGGATGGCAATTCCTGCTTTGGTTTGCTGAATTTTTCAGTGTAGGTTTTCTACTGCTTTTCCTCAGTTTCAGTGACCTGCTGTCTACTGAAAATTGGCATTTGTCCACGAAAGAGCTGTTGGCAGGACAGATGATGAGATCACTGAAGAATGATCCTCTGGTATTGTATCTCCCGGTCGTAGCCACTCCTTCCTTTTCATTTTCTCGGTTCAAGTAGACTGTCGCTCTTTATTTACAGTTCCGAATTCATCATATTGACACCAAGTACGGATGAAATTATTTTGAAGCGATAAGTAAAACAACAAAACATTCCCATGTAAAGCAATGTTCTGTTCTCGCTAGTGCACATCAGTGGCCAGGCATGGGGATGTTTTCTGACCCCATCCTCAGTACTACTACTGCCCATCCTTATGCTATGCACCATGCTTCTTGTTGATCGTCTCGTCGACCATGGATCAAGGATGCTTCTTCTCCAGGTCCGAGAAAGAGGCCACCGCTCTTTTATCCTTGAAATCGCATGCACACGAACAGATCGAACCCGTAGATCGAGCGAGCAGCCGCCACCGCCCCCGCGGTCTCCGCGCGCCGCCGCCGCCACCCCTGGAGTGCCTCCGGGGCCGGGGTGGGAGCTAGGCCTGGGAGCCGCGCTGGGGATTCAGCACCGGCGGATGGGCTGCGGGTGGACGGAGGCGAAAGTAGGACGTATCTAGCCCACTGTAGGCGTATTTCCTTGAAAAAAGGAAAAACTTGCTAGGGTTCCCGTGGGTCCTGCTTTTCCTAGACCACCAAATCCTCGTGCCAACCCTCCCTTGCCGCCGCCCTCCGCCGAACACAATCCACTTCGGAGCCGTGTCTAGTTGGTGATGAGTTCTTGCTTCCCCGTGGCGTCTTCGACTTGAGGTTCAGACATCTGATTTTCTCCTCTCTCTCTCTCTCTCTCTCTCTGGATTCAGATTCGTGTATAATTTCTTGCGCTGGATTCAGATTCGTGTATAATTTCTTGCGCTGGATTCATATTCGGGTACAATTTTTCTGGTAGGTTGGGGCTGATCGATTTGTGATTCATATAATTGATTAGAATTCGAATCGCAGGGTTACGGAGAGGAAGCAATCAGATCCATCGAGAAGTTGTTTTTGGGCGCTGGGTGTTAAGATAACAAGAAAGGGACGATCAATGATGCCAAAGCGTGCATTCGATTGGCTTAAGGGTGGCCTCACAGCAAAGCAAGCGTCCGGCTCGGGTGAGGGTGGCCTCACAGCAAAGCAAGCGTCCGGCTCGCGTGAGGGTGGCCTCACTGCAAATTATGAGGGGCACCTTTACCTCCTCCTCGACGACTCGGCGTGGGGATGCAGCATCCACAAGATATGTACATCGGAAGTCGACAATGCCTTTGATCTGTCTTCCGAATGCAATTCTGACAATGATGCACTAGTCAAAAGTTCTGAGCTGCGACTGCCTCGGCCTTTCATGCGCATGGAGCACCATCTCGGGTTTCGAGAGTACACCACAGCTGCCTTTGGGACAAAGATCATTAGCCTGCATCCAAAGATTCTCAAGGGCATCAATGATAACTTAGTCACTGGTGGCTCGATGGCCATTCTTGACGTGCATTCAAGGGAGTTGACCTTCTCCCCTGAGTCCAAGGTGAATTTGTTCCCCCCGGACCTCCCCATTTACTTCCCCTTAGCCGACAAGCTGTTCGTTCTGTCCTACAATTCCTTTCAGGTGCTGGTCAATCCAGTGCCTGACTCGACTCCAACATATGGGAATTTGTGTTACTGGCGTGAGCTTCCCAAGCCTCCCTTCGGTCGTGAGTCTGTGGCTTGCTATGGTGTGTGCCCTGACAAAAACTTCATCTTCGTCAGCGTCAGCGATAACAACTCCAATGAGCCTGCGACCTACACTTTCAACACGGCGGAGATGTCCTCGCATTGGCAGCTGCTTGGTGGCTGGACGCTCCCCTTCGACGGCCAGGTGCATTTTGTCTCCAAGCTGCAGGTGTGGGTCGGGCTTTCTTTACAGAGTTCTGGGTACAAGATCGTTTGCAGTGCCACGTTGGATGATGGGGCAGCCTCTTTCCATAGTAAGGAAGGGCTGTTTAGCATTGAGCCTTGGGAGGATGATGTTGGAACTACCCTTGTCTGTATGGCAGGCACAAACAATTTTTGCTTAGCGCAGTTCATCTGTTGCCGCCATGTGGGGGATCCAGACGAGTTCCACTACTTGCTGCGATTGGTAATATTTTCTCTGGAGCGTGACAGCAATGGTAAACTGATGATTGGCAGCAGCTTCCGGGTTCGACGCTACATTGTGCCTGAACACTTGTGTGTGGAACCCCTAGCCACACCACTGGTGTTCTGGATGTAAGGACTGTTGTCTTAAATATGATCCCGTAGCTTGCGGGATGTAATATTCGTGATCTGCTTATTGTTATGCTAGAATTTGTCATTGAAATGTGTAGATGTGGTATGTGGAGACTCTTAATAAAAGTGCAATGTGTGGATGTAATAGCCGTATTTTGCTTATCCTTATGTTAGAATTTGAGCTACCTGTGGATGTAATGCGTGGATGTGGTCTGTGTGGGACCTGAACTAAAAATGTGGTGCTATATTGATAACCCTTGAGTTTTTTGTACCTCATTTCTCTCCACTCATATATACTTGAAATCTTGTCGGAGTGAGTTTTATTTGTTGCACCAGCTATTTGTATGTTGTGCTCAATAAAAATTTTCCGATGCAAAGAAGGTTCTGTTTATTACGTGGCAGTGTTCCTCTTTGTTTGCTTAGTTGCACACTATTTTGTGCCATCACTTTAGCATATTTTTATGAAACAGATTCACCTGTAAAATCTGGTTGGATTCTATTACCTGAAAGAAGATGCTCTTTTACCGACATGCATGCAGATGGCTAGGTTGACTTAAACGATGTGTTTGTTGTTTTACAGTATCTATGCGTGTGCACATCCATGAAAAAAAAAAGCATGATGATATTCTAAGATGTTTTTATGGCATGCAAAAGAATGCAAATCATTGATCTAAAAAAAAAAGAATGCAAAAACTTCGGTATTATTTATTCAGATAGCAAGCTCATTAACTTATGGAAGTGAAGGTGGTGAGGAACAAACTGATACCCCGGAAAGGACCACTCCAGCCAGCCATACCCTATGTAAAGTAATCACTAAATTATCCCCCAAAAACAAAAGTAATCACTAAATTATGATACAATTTGAACACATCCTGAGTTAGTACTAATTATTTTTATATTGCCAATATAATTTGCCCCAAAGACCTTCCAATCATAGGGTTAAAGTTGGCACATGACACGGACACATGCCGCAAAATGGAACCTCTTCTATTTGCGAAAATACAGTGATTATGAAAAATTACAACTAGTTAGACCACGTGCGTTGCCGACATAATAACACACAAAATTTGATTTTAAAATGAACGTCATCAAATCTGTGTATCAATTTGAGTAATCGTAACTTCAATGGAACTTTCAAAAGTCCATGCAGGATGCCGCAGGTTCATAATAAAAGTGATTGCTATTTTGTCCAAACGTAATAAAGTTGTTTAACAATTACATCGTTTAGTATTGGCAAGTCTCCAATGTTTAATCTACATCAGCAAAAAAAAAAAATCATATTTGAGGTGGCATTGCCATTCCGATATGGACAGGGATCCTCTGCAGTAATACACAGTCACGGTCTTCAAAGTCCAGGCTTCCGCAGCCTCAACTTCTGCCTTGATCTTACCGAACATGGCGGGGCCGGGAGAAGGACCTGAAGGAAGCTCAACTGCTGGCATTGCAACCATAGACGAAGATGCTGCAGCGGTGTCACCAGAACCTCCAGCTAACACTCGAAGCTTCTTGGCACCAAGTTTCTTTTGACCCTGGGACGCACGAATTTGAGAGATACGCGAGAATCCATGGAAGAGGGTACCAAACACGATTGATAAGGGTACCTGGTTGCCTGGGTCGACGGTGCTTCGTGCAGCTGGTAGTTCTGGTGCAGAATCAGTTGAAGGAGCATCGGGAGCAAGCAGTGGGGTCCGAGTTCTCTTTCTCGGGCGAATTGGCTGCACTTGTACAGCGACTTCCGCCGAAGGTTTGGACTTTGATCGACCCCTTCGGGTAATCCTGGTCTTCGGAGGAGACGGAGCCTTCGGAGCAGAAGATGAGGGGGAAGCATTGGACATCAGGTTGGATTTCAAAGTTTCCACCTTCTGCTCAAGGCTCTGGTGATCTACATCACGCTCCTGGAAGTAAACGTCAGGAGTCAGTTACACGAAGTCAAGATAAGCTGAAGATACGAAGATCAGAACATTGATACTAACCTGACCCTCAGGAACGGCGAGAACTTCATCAGCAAATGCCTCAGCCGAGCTTTTCTTCGGAGCTTCGCTGGGCTCCTTCTCGCTGCTGCTGCTGTCGAGCAACATTGTGCTGTCCACCCCACCTTCGGAGGGATCAGGTCCAAACATATCCTGCAGATATCAGAAGTGATGAATAGTTCACTTGATGAAATAGGTGATCAGATGAGAAGACGATTTACCTCGGTAGCGGGGTTCGTGGCGCTGTAAGGCACCGGAAATCCTTCTGGCCTGGGTTGCAGCTTAGACTCGAGGATGGCCCAGACACGCCTTTTGACCTCCGCTTCGGGTATTTCATTCACTACAAAAAGATGATTATTAGTAAGTGAAGATGAGGATTTATCAAGATACGAAGATAAAAGCCAAGCCTGGAATGTTACCTTCGGAGGGGAGCCACTTCGGGTTCCGAGGACCGTCTCCGAACATGGCCAGTGGACTCCGCTTCTGAAGGGGGAAGAAGCATCGGCGTACGAACTCCTCCACGATGTGTTCACCCCTCAAGCCTCGGGCAACCAGCTCGTTAACTTTGGCGATCATCCGCTTGAGCCGATCGTCCTTCACGGGTGCTGCCTTGATCCATTCCTGATGCCAAGGGATCAATCCCTTACCTTTGGTGTCATGCTTCTTGGAGTCATCCGCGAGGAAATACTTCCACCGGTAGCCACTCCAAGATCGTTTATAAGAGAAAGGAGGATAAACAATGTTCCTTCGGCGATTGAAGGAAACACAGCCAACTAAGCCATCCTTATAGAAGCAAGGTTCGTGATAAACCCGCCACAGATCTAAAGAAGGAGCGGTACTTAGCCAGCATTCGCACAGAGTGGAAAAAAGACTCAACAAAGCGATGGCTTGGGGTTTCAAGTGGATAAGTTCTATCTTGTAGAACTTGCAGACGCGCTCTAAGAAACGAGAAGGCGGAAGATTGAAGCCGCAAATCAAATGGGATTCGAATAGAGGAACCTCAGTGGTGTCGAAGCTGAAGCTGAAGTCGCCCTTGTTCTCTTTGGTAATGACGAAGTCCGAGATCCACCCAGTCTGCCGCAACACCTTGATGTAGGCCTCATCGATCTTCCCGGGCTTCCAGTAATCGATGGCGTCTGGGATTAAGCCCTCCTCCATCTTCTGCTGGGCTTTGGTCGGGGATCCGGTGGAGCTGGTGGAGTCGTCTTGCTGTTCTTGGTGGGCGTCGACGCCGTCTGGATGCTCTTCATGGGCGGCGGTGGCGGCGGCTCTGTCAGGCGAGTTGGAAGCCATGGGAATTGAGCTAGGGTTTGCGCGTGGAGAAATTGAGGTTAGGGTTTAAGCAGCCGCGAGTGTGGTGCGAAATGAGGAGGACGACTGTGGCGATTGGGTTTTATGAGCTCTCGCGACCGTTTGGCTTCCCAGAGAAGGTAACCCTTTCCAGTAAATGCGCCTGTCAGCGCGGCTCCGTGCGATATTCCTGTTATTTTGAAAATTATTCGGCTTTTGCCGCCGAGATTTGTGGGATTCGTTATGGTAATTCGGGAAATATCTCTGTTGTGCAAAAAGATAAGGCCACCAAGGATTATTTTTCGAAGGTACTATTCTCCGAAGGGAAATGCTCATGTTTAGTGTGCAGAAGAATATTGCCACCAGAAGCTTGTTTTCCCGAAGGTACTACTTTCCAAAGGAGATGCTTTTGTTTAGTGTGCGAAGGAACATTGCAACCAGAAGTCACATCTCAGAGTTGGTTATTTCTTGAAGGGTGATAATTCTGTTAAGTGAGCGTAAGAATATAGCCACCAGAAGTTATTTCCCGATAGCTGTTAATTCTCCGAAGATGATAACTCTCCGAAGGGAGTTATTCTCCGAAGAGAGTCAGTTATTGAGACAAGATCCTTTAAAAGAAAATTATTCTCCGAAGAAGAAGCAGCCTTTTCAGAAGATAGATAACATTACAAGCATGCGAAGGAAGGCCTAAATATACAAATATTGAACTGAAGGAAGTTCTTTATTCATTAATCAGAATGTCCTATTACAAGATCTAAGTTACATTTGAAGCTCTAGGAAGCCCCTGGCCCTAACACAGATTGAAGACAAGGGTGAGGGTAATGCAGGGCTCAGGTGTGAGCAGCACGGGGATACTTCGTATCCCTAGTTCCCCTGTTCATCGGCGTCCTCAGAAGGAGCTCTGACGACACCGGAGAAAGTGTTCTCTGTGCCCCCACCGCTTGCGCTGGTGATGTGGGACACTGAAGAAGAGACACGGGCACCCCCCATGTTAGAGTCAAGGACCGGGTTTGCAGACCCAGTAGAATGTGGCACCGAATCGCCATCCGGCGATATGATGGGAGCTTGATCACCTGCAGGTGATCAATCTGCAGGAACATCTGCATCCATGGCGTCCTCGTCGGAGTGCTCGTCGTCGCTGGAGTCGTCGATGGAGATGACGTTGGCGCCGGCAGGAACTCCGCGTGGCCCCTTGTTCAAGGTCACATGCAAGCGCCTCGCGTATTCAGCATCGTCGATGTCCTCCTCCAAATCGATAATGTCTGATGGATTTGGAGGAGGGTTTGGAGGAGGCAGCCCGTAATCCGTCACCGCTGCAGAGGGTGGAGGAGAAGGGGCTGGTGGATCTACTTGCTCAGGAGGGCTAGTCACCGGGATTTCAGCAGAGGGATCAGAGGATGAAGAACCGGATGCGCCGGTGGAATTGGTGTTTAGCCATCTAGAGAACTTAGAGAACCTAGGATTGACGCATCTCTTACGCCTCATGGTGAGACTGGTGGAGAAGATGAAGCTTGAGATTGCTAGGCTCCCTAATTTATAGCCCCAAAAGTGGCGTTTCCGTTACTCGAGAGGTCAAGGCGAAAATAATTGTTTTGTGGGTTTCCAAGAATACAGGAAGACGAGGTGACGCAATGCCAGAGATTCCGTCAGATTCGTTGAGAAGTAAAAGATAAAGTTTGACTTGTCATGTCAAGGTTATTTTAAAAATTTCTGAGAAGATTCCGTGAAAGGTTGACAGAAGAAAGATCATGACGCTATGTTCGGGATTCCGAAGTTGACAATTCCGAAGGTGGTAATTGCTGAAGGTTTTACTTTCCGAAGCTAATGATTCCGAAGGTAATGGTTGATGATTAAAGATACGATGGTACATCTGGATCCTAGGTTGACGGCAGAACATATCCCTCGTCATACTCTTATTTAACATGAGGATGCCAAGTGACATGTTCAGTGACTTATGTCGTAGCTCTAGTTTCCAGATATTCTAAAGGTTATTTTAAGATTTTTCCCGAAGGCTTGCTACGCAAGGAATAGTTTATGGGAAGGTTACGATCTCCTTGTTGATACGGAAAAGGAATATTGTAATTAGGAAGGACTCTATAGGCGGTAACTAGCCTATAAATATTCATGTAACCCCTCCGGGGAAAAGGATCCGGCTCCTTGCGAAACCCTAAACGCAAAGGCAGCCACATTATACAAGATCGCACTGGACGTAGGGTTTTTATCCTTCGGGAGGCCTGAACCAGTATAAATCTCTCTGCATGTTCTTAGATAGATCTCGCTAACCACGTTGCTCCACGATCCAAGTATCTGCCGAACACCCCGTTCAATCGGGTGCCGACAGATAGTGCCAACACTATACATGTCACCCAACCAGATGATCCACTAGCACAATAAGTAAAGGTCTCTACAGCCTTCACAAAATTGCAGAAGCAGTAGTTACCGCAAAACAAGTGCTTGCTATCAAACAAATCTAACCTAAATACAAAGCCTGATGGCAAGGGCTACTCCACGATATCTTGAAAGAATAAACTAATAAGAAACTGGACGAAAAGGAGGGGAAGAAATTATCACAATAACAAAGTGAAACGCTCTCAATGGCCTTCGGAGCAATGCAAAAGTTACAATACGGGCAAAACTTATCCTAGCAGCAATTAACACTGTAATTATTCGTGCACAATTCGAACTACAAGAAAATCATCCTCGATTTAGCAAGCAATCCAATCTATACGGGCCGCCCTGCCTCACACACGAACCTAGTGACGGAACCAAATCAAACAATGACCAGTCACCAGAGGTTGGCCACACCTACACTGGGATCTAGAAAAGAAAATCCTGCACGGCACGAGCAGCAGAATCTGCGAACGAATCGAAAAAAGTGGCGACGGTAGAAGTCAGGAGGAATCTACCTGATGAGCGCGTGCAAGCTGGGGAGCTGCAGCCCGGCGCCGGCGAGGCGACTGCAAGCTACTAGCACCGAGACGGTGACGGCAATGACGGGTAAAGCGCGGGTTGCTGATCTATCTCAAGTTCTCAACTCAGCTGAGCAAGGCACGACCGCACGATGCCGCCTGTCGATTTTGATATATCCAACCAGGCCGGGCCAGAGGAAACTCTCACTCGCTTTGGGTTTGGGTCCAATTAGCTACCCGAGTCTGGCCCAGAAAAGTGTTAAAGCATGCAAAACGGGAGTCAGGCAGCGTACTTTTTCTTTCCTCTCGATCAGACGGAATAAGACGAAGCGGCGACATCGATCAAACGAGTAGGAAGGACGAGGGTGACGTCATCTCAAATTCACAATTGTAAACTGATCTTTTTTGCGAGGGAATTGTATAAACTGATCAGTTCAAAAAAATTCATTAGAAACAAATAGTTTAGTTGATTGTGGATTTTGCTTTACAAAAAGAAACAAATATGTCGTGAGAAACTCAATGTACTTCTACATTTCGAAGCTACAATATATCGCTAGCACTCTCATGCTCTAAATCAACCCTTTAGTAGTGTATATTAAAAGTTGGCCTAGCTGAAATCTCTTAATGCAAGAAACTGCAAAACACATAAATTGTAATGAAGAAATAGTCCGTAGCAGTTCAATGAAACCAGAGGTTTGATTCCCGGCATTTTCCTCTTCTTCTTTTTTAAGCCGGGATTTTCCTCTTCATTTTTCAGAATTCATCAGAGAAAAGATCTTCACGGAGAAACTGGACCCACCTGTTTGATTTGCTTGACCCGGTCCATGCCACCTCCTGACCTCCACACATCGCACTTGATCGCCGTCTGACACAGGGCCCGCGCAGTCATGCACGTGACTCTGGGAACGTGGCAAGTCCATCCCTTGGCCCGTCGCCCGTCCCGCATTTCCCCCCTATCACGATTCACGAATGTAGCAGTACATACATGCGGGCCCACGTACAAGCGTCTCAAAGAGAAGGAAAACGACGAAACAAGCAGAAATCCTCCAGATCCCACCTCCCACGCCTTGCCTTGGTAAAACCTCCTGCCCCAGGTAAGAAATCGTCCCAGAAAAATGGTAAAAAAGATGAAAAGCAAGTTCACCCTCACCCTTCTTGACGCCCAAGAAGCGATTGGCACTGGGGACCAAAAGTTTGTTCGGGCCGTGCAGCAACGATCACAACCTGGACCCACAGGTCAGTGACCGTGGCCGATAGCGCAGAGCTGTGCCCCGCAGAATCCGGACCCTCCCAGGGCCCACGTCCATTCCATGCGAGAGGCTCATGGCCCACATGTCAGCGAAACTACTCCGCTCGCGAACCGACGCTTCCTGCCCCGCCCTGCTCCTCCCCTGCGCTTCTTTCTTTCCAAGCAAACGCCTCTGCCCGGCTATAAAGCAGAGGCCACGCCACCATTGCCAGGAGCAGAAAAAGCTTGGCCTCTCTTGGTTCGCTTCCTCCACAACTAGCCTCTCCAACCACCACTCTTCTCGGGGTCTCCGTCCGGGCGAGCGAGAGCGTTCTTCCCGTTCCGTTGGGGTGATGGCGGCGGTGATGGAGAAGGAGGGCGGCGTGACCAAGGCGGCCGCAGCGGCGGTGGGCGCGCCGCAGGAGGACGGCGTGAAGAAGGCGGTGGGTGCGCCGGAGGAGGCGGTGCTGACCGCGCCGGAGAAGGAGCCGGCCGGGAAGTGCTACAAGAAGACGGTGGGCGAGGAGGCGACGTTCCTGGAGACCGCCAAGGACTACCTCACCCAGTTCAAGGACAGGCCCGCGAAGACGCACTGGATCTGCTTCATGAACCGCGTCCGCGCCTACGGCGAGTACGTCTCCCAGAAGAGCAGCTCGGTAACGTCTCCCGCCCCCCTCCTCTCTGCTCTGGCCTCGCTCCCTGCTCGGTGATGCGCGTGCGTGGTGTGTTTCTTCTTGTGCGGTCGTAGCTCGTGTGGAGAATAGGATGTGCTTCTCGCTTTGTTGGCGTGCGTGGTGGTACCTGATTGTTCTGGTTGTTGCATGTTGCGGATTCTCCAGTGTGGAGGTCGAACGTTTTGGTTTTGTGTGTGTGGATGCAGTGCTGTAGTTCGTTTGTAGCAGTTTGATTCGTCGCTTGTTAAGGAATTGTGCGATGGTTTTCGTTTATGTGCGAAAGGAGTTGTGAGGTTGGAGTCCATCTCAAGTACCAGAGTAGAAGTGATTAGTGAGATTTTCCTCTTCTTTTTGCATTGGTCCGAACTGGACTAGAAATTATTGGATGGTGATGCAGCGTTTCCTTTCCCGGTTAACCACTGTGTGTGAATCATCGATATAGCATTTTTGGTGTCCAAAAATCGTTGTGTATTTTCAGGAAATATGGTGGAATAATCCACCTCATGCACGTGGTCAGAGTCTGTTGAATGGTGATCTTTTGGGGTTTTCTCTTGGGCGTGGACGGATCATTGGGAACAGAGGATTTAGCATCATGCCGTGTTAAAGTTGTTATGTACTGTATGTGTGTTAAGAGTCCACTGAATGGTGATTTTTTTGGGTTTTCTCTAGGGCGTGAACGGATGGATCATGGGGATTGGGGAACAGAGGATTTAGCATGTTTCTGGTGTTAAAATTGCTCTGTGTGTGATCAGAGTCTGTTGAATGGTGATCTTTTGGGGTTTTCTCTTGCGCATGAACAGATCATGGGGAACAGAGGATTTAGCATGTTCTGGTATTAAAATCGTTCTGTCTTTCTGGCATACATGGTGTTGGTTGTATTTGTGCACGTAGCTGTGTAATTTCTGCTGTGCCTTCTGAATCCAATTCAGGAACTAGTATAGAAAGGATTAGACTGTTTTTGCAAAACAAAAAAAAAAGTTCCCCCATTGGATAGGAGAAGCTTGTGGATTGTGCACATGTTTGTTTGCTGGTGATTGTGATGCTAGTTTTACTGGCTAATTTTGTGTTAATTCATCCATAGGGGAGAGGGGTTCATCCTGTACTTGTGGGTACATCACTAATCAGATTAAGTTTACAGTGCTTGTATTGTGTTGTGGTGGAATCATTCATGATTCATCTATGGGGGTGAGGGGTTCGTTCATATTTTGTTATGCATGCAAGAATACGTGCAGACATGATGTGAATCTTGGCATGCAGGATTTCCCCTATTCTGCCTGATCTTAATTCTTGCCCAGTCCAAGATTTGTTTAGCTAACCTCACTGTTCAGATTTACTTTCATCGAGACAATTTGCTCTGAACTTACTGATGACACAACAGTGGTCGTAGTAGTAAATGTCTGCTTGCTCACAAGTTATATGGTGTTTGTTCAATCATTCTTGTTACATTCTTTCAGTCTGTGCTTTAGATTTCAGGAGCTGATATGATGCTCTCTTTTGCTGCTTATGATGTGCTTCAAGGCCTGATCACTTGCTGCTTGTGTTGTTTTTCAGGTGTTCGGCAAGCAGAAGGTCGAGCCTGTTATCAAGGAACCAACTCCAGTGGTGGCGGTCAATGATGGCAGTGCTCCGGAGGTGGCGAACAAGGATGGCTGTCCGGTGGTGGCGGACAAGCCCGCAGCAGCAAGTCTCACTGAAGGGGTGTTCTGATGGTCTTCTCAAAGCAAGTGTAAATGATCCTTGGGTGTTCTACGGTGGCGAAATCTTCCGAGGCTTCTGTGGTCTCTTCAGTAACTAGTTTCGTAGTCTATCAGTTCTGTTGTTCGTGGTAGTGGGTCACGGTTAGTCCGGTAATATGCATCCGGTAATTTGCCGTGAAAGACAAAGTGTTGCTACCTCGAGTTCTTAGAATGTGAACCTTAATCTGCATATCGTTATCGTGACCATTTTGTGATGGCTTCATATGGTGGATTAGCTCTGTGTTGATGCCTCTGTTATCTACTTGCATTGGGGTGTTACATTCCCTCGACTTCCTTTCAGAGGATTTCCATTGTGACTGTTTAATGATGATTTTTTCTGCTTTTTCGCTCTGGTTTCCGAAGGCTATTCGAAACGCTCCTTTGAACTGCGGAACATATTCTTTCGTTAACTGCCATGCACCTTTGTACTCAACAGAGTGAACTTCAGGTCGTTTGTGACTGCAATCTGCAGAGTCTGGGACATTAGCAGTATTACCATCAGTTTTCAGTGTGCTAAAACTTTCAGAAAACCATGTCATGTTATCTGGTCACTTGGCCTGAAATCGTGTGCTGTTGCCATTGTGTCTACTGTAAAATTTGCACATTAGCAGCAGAACCTATGTAAACCATCCGAGACAGCACTAACGTGCATGCCTCACTTGCACATCTTTCCCTCGTTGCCTACAGTTTTTAACGTGACGTGCTGCCGATGCTAGACTGCTGGTTCAGTAGGATAAGATCTTCAGTTCCACACCTTTGTTTTAGCAGACTCTTCTTCTTCTTCTTCTTCTTCTTCTTCTTCTTCGTTTTTTTGAGACGACACAGTTCCACACTGTTGTGCGGGCCACACTGCCAATCTCCACAGCCCGCAATGCTTGAACGAAACGTGCGGCCCAAACCCCATTAGACAATTCCAGCCCAAATTCTGGATCCTTCCGGGTTCTCGGCCCTTCCGGTGTGCTCTTCTTTCCCACGCCCCAAGAAAGAAAACGAAGCCGTTGGTTTCCTTCCTACCCACCGCGCAAGAAAGAAACAAGGCGAAACCAGGGGCGCAAACGTGATATTACCACCGCATCAATCCCGATCGCAAATTCGCCCTCCGCCGCCCGCCTGCAGCCCTCCCCTCCCCGCCACTGTCACGCGCGCGCTCTCCCGCGACCTCGTCAGCCTCCTTTCAGGTAAGAGCAATTCGTCCCGTCCTATCATCAGTCGTTGAGGCCATACATGCGTTTTCTTCTTTTGAGAATTGTTGTGAGGCGCGGTCACGTCGGTTGAGGTTTGGGCCGTCGAGTGGGAGGGGAAGTTGCCTTCTCTAGGGTAGTTGCGCAAGATGGAGTAGGGCGCGGACGCCGCGGTTGACGAGTGTTAGAGCTGCGATTCTGTTTGTGTGGGTGCTCGCTGGTTGTTCGTCGAAATTCCCGTGGGGTGATGGAGCACCTGGAAGGATTCTATCTAGTCTGGTTATGGCATCCAATGTGCTTTGATTGGATGGATTCGAAGTTCTCCAGTTCATATGTAGCACTAGCTAGATGCTTTGATACAATGCGCTGCAAAATTTCTGAAATCAGCTAGCCAGGCGTTTTTAGTTTGATCCAGACATATGGCGCTTGCCGGCCATTTTACTGGGCACTGCCCTTAAGATTTGATTTATTGTTCTTACATGATCGAACTACTTACTGATGCTGGGTTGGCACATTAGCTTCCTCTCTAGGACGCACTACTTGTTGTATAATGCTACTCTTGTCAATTAGCCATTTAGGTTGCGTTTGGTTTGGCAAATGTAATGTCACTTGGTTACATGGATTAAGAGATCCTGTTACCTGTTGTTTGGATCAACCCTTCCGTAATCAAGTCACACCGCAATCGGATACGGGCTAGTACAAATTCCATACTGGCATAATCAATACCAATTCATCGCCATCTCTGCTGCATCTTCATTAGGGCACAGCCACTCCCCTGCATCAGCCCGTGTGGCCCGTGTGGCAACAAAAAGCTACTCCACCGATGTGCCGGGGACCATATTATTTCCACTGCATCTGTGAATCACGCTTGTTCCCTTCTGTCCGCACCACCTATCCCTTGAACGGAAGAGGAAGAATAGGGGCAGGAGTAATGGGAGGACAGTACCATTCACGGCATCTTGATCATCTTCATCGGGGTGATGGCTCCTGCCTCCTCTTCGTCTTTTGCAGCTTTGGTTGGATTCATTCTCCTTGATTTTCCTCTTGAATCTTGATCGGTCCAGCTCAGAGTTTTTTCTTCTTCTTTTCATCATGTATGTATAGATGGTTTCTCTCACGTTCCCCAAAAAGAAAAGGAAATGGTTGCTCCCTGACGATCACTTTGAATTTCATCTTCTTCCTTTTTTACAGTGGATCAAAGCATCATTTCGATTCTGCATGTTTTGTTGTTCAATAGTTTTGCATTCCAGTTCTGTTCTTTTGCAAAATGAGAAGAAGCTTGTTATCCAATAACGTTACCTTGTGCAGCCAAATAAAGTGCGTAATCACCCATTACACCACCAAAAACGCGAGAATCTGATTCCCTTCAAATTTACATTACCATTCTAGTAACCACTACGGACACAACCTTAGATTTTAGTGGTGATCAAAGCTTTTCTGTGTCTGTCCTTTACTGTATTTGAAACTTTATAGGTCACATTTCTGTTCTGTGAGCTTTTACTTGATATTTTAATGTGCACATATCTCAGTCATGCCATATTACATGATAAGGGCAATATGTTTTTATTTATTTATTTACTATGTCAATGCAATCAATTGTACTGATTTCCATTCTTGTTTTGTCCTGTGGTGCACTCTAGATTTGTAACTGACATAGTACAGTAAATTAATGATTATGTTATCTCAATCCAGTTTGTCTATCAGTTTTGCTGTTCTTATCTGTTCCATTTCTTCAAAATTCTGAAGCCCCTTCAATTAGATTGCAGCTTGTAAGTTGTATTCTTATTTTTGGACTCTTTCGAGACGCATCTTCTTTCTCGGTTTGTGGTAGTTAAATATACCCATTGCGCATTTCATGAAAAGTCGTGCTGCTATTTATCTGATTATAGTCATTTGTAATCAGAGTCCACCGCAATGTGTGAATTTTATGCAAATCTTGCATGGAAGTTTTACTGTATACTTTTGTTTTTGTTTCAGTTTTAAGATGGACTCAGGCAGTACCCAATCTGCAGGTTCAGCAGCCCCATCTGTTCCCCAAAACCCTGCAATGACTTCGTGCCGGAAGAAGAAATCTGAGGAGGCTACCTTCCTTGAAGATGTGAAAGACCACATCGATGAGTTCATTCATGCCTCCATGGATGAGCACAAGACCTGCTTCAAGAAGACCATTCAGAAGGTCAGCTGCACCAGTACACTGAAAGTTGTGGGGTCTTTTGCTGTCATTCTGAAATTGTCGTACACTTATGCTCAAACCTTTTGTTGTTCATTCTTTTTGCAGATGTTTGGGATGTCAAAGGTTGTAGCAGAACGGTCCGCCGCGGAAGCAAAGGAAGCTGAAGTTGAAAGTGCGTTGCCGCTTCAGACCAGTGTCTCACAGTAGAATGTAATGGTGCCAGTGTCTCACAGTAGAATGTAATGGTGCCAGTAAGGCGCTTAATCAGATGTAGCGTGTGTTTGTAGTCTGTACGAGTCGTCCAGTGTTTTATCCTCTTACGTTTTCTGTATGAATGCTGCTCTACCTTGCATAATTACGGGTTGAACTAAGAGCACGGTTGATTTGAATACCGCCACCAGGCTTTAGTACTGATTTCTGCTGTTCGTGTCACGCTTTGCAGGGCCAGTTTTTTTTTTTTTTTTTTTTTTTTTTTTTTTTTTTTTTTTTTTTTGGGGGGGGGGAACTGTTTTCAGGGGCAGTTTTACTTTGTCCTGTGCTTGCACTTACTACCAGTAGTTCCAAACCTAAATGTTCCAGCTCCTTGTATGGCGGCCAGATTTCTCGGTAACAAATCGTATATTCAATGGTGGTTTGTTTTTTTCTCTCACAGGTTAGCCTATAACCATTATCAGATACAACCTATTATTATTTTTTCTGGTACATGCGAAAATCTTCTTTTTGCAGCACGTTTCTATGATCTCTGCTCTACCTGGGCCGAGAACTTTGATTCCGCCATTCAGCCCATGCACTGAAGATGTACCGAGCTCATCCCATTTTCACTTGCCTATTCGCTCGGCGTTTGCCAGCAAGGTTTTTTTTTTCCCCCCATTCTTCAACTGTGGCGATCTACTTCTGTCCAACGCGCGAATCATCGTGTCATCCCCCAAAAGGAAAACGAAAAGGCAAAAGCAGATCGTTACAAGTCGCACACTGTTGCATTGGATGGTAAGCTCCCAAAAAAGTTACCAAAATTCGGTTTTGGAAACAAACACAAAAATCTGGCTCTCCAACAGCTCCCGTTTTCACTCCCAATTTTTTCGCCGCTCCCGATCTGGAGGCCTTCGCTTGCCTTCTTTCCGCCTCCTCCTCGCGCTCCCAATCTCCAGTTTCGTTTCTCCCGCGCACAAAAATCTCTTGTGGAATCATCTCCCGCGTCTTCATTCTCCCACGCTTAGCACTAGCTGGTCTGGTGACTCGCCGGCATGCCGCCTTACCTGACCGCTGCACAAGCTGGCGAGCGCACGTCGCCTTGAGCCAATGGGAACTACGACCTGGCAACCTGAATGCGATTGAAGATATTGTTGGCCTGGAGATGGGATGCGATCGGGAGAGAGATCAGGAGAGAATACAATGCAAACGAACCTGGCCAAATCAAAACAGCATGCGGTCACGTCAAAAAAAAAAACAGCATGCGGCAATGAATAAAGGCCTTGAAAATTAGTTGGACCTGATGTGCAAGTGGCCCAAAACTGGTGATGAGGCCCAAATCGCGATTTTTAATCTTTTTTTAAACCAGATTTTGGGAACTGTTGAAAGAAAGGCTTTATTTTTGCTCTCATTAATTTTCGGATGCTCTCAATACCAGTTTTTTGGGAGGAATTTTTTTGGGAGCTCTTGGAGTTGCTCGTAACAATTCCTACGCGCATTTCGCCATCGCCTTCACGAGCAACGACGACTCCACGTGAGGCGCACATCCATCCAAACTCCAAAGCGCCACCGAGCCACTGGCCACCTCAGTTCGGCGTCCCCAGTCGCGTCGCGCGGGCCCGTCCTGGCGTCTCATCCATCTGCGGGCGGCCCACCGACAGTAACGACTGCCGGGAGATGGATGAGACGCCGCCGCCGGTGAGCAATCCAATTCCTTCCGCCTGAGGCTGTGATCGGTGCCTGGCCGACGGTGCTCAGGCCAGGGCACCAACCAAACTGCCCCAGAACGCCTATCAACGTACTCAAAACACCTAGCAGCTACAAATCACCGATACGTCCCGAAGGGCAAGGTACCGGTATCCGATACGGCGGGATATGGGATACGGCGGGATACGGCTGCGATACGCGTATCGAGTAATTGCGATTTAAATTTTTTAATTCGGGATACGGCCGCCGATACCGTCGCCGATACGTACTGGGCTGCTGTCGGGTGCTGGCACCGCCGCGCCGCAAGTGCCGCCACCTGGAGCCGAGGTAGTTGCAGCAGCTTGCCGAGCAGCCGCAATCTTTGCATTGGTAGAGGCTGTCGGACGGTGCAGCAGGGACCGGAGCGATGGACTCCGACGGCGCGGCGACGAGCTGCAGGACGGAGGCCTCCAGCGGCGCGTTCTTGGCGTCGCGGGCTCGCGGCGGCTGACGTAGCCGGCGTCGAGCTTCTCTAAGCTGTCGCAGAGAAGGCACTGAACATGGCAATTCTCTCCCATCTCATGTTCTCTAGCTTAGTTGCTTTCCTTCTGTTACTTTAGAACATGGCGATTCAGGAATTAGCTAGTTCTTGCCATGTCTTGCGAGTAGATCAGTAGAAGATGGCAAGTGGTAGTGCATCTGGAACTGGAAGTGCTGGTAGTTCACCTTCTCCTACTACTGCATAGTGATGCTTTTGCTATGAATGAACAAAGGCTGCGCAGAACTATTTGTTACTAGAAACTGGGGCGCACGCCGTTCTTTCGTTTCGGTGGAGACATGATAGCGCACTTATTTTTTTTCATATAAGTAGTGGACACTAACATCACCTTGACAAGCAATTTTGTAGCCTGAAAAACTCAAAAATTTAGTTTTAAGTTGTACGAGGGAGTCTCCCTGTTTCACCCAAAAATACATACATGGCCCAAAATAGTTACAAGAAATGCAAATCCTGATTTTTGGCATTCTCAATTCCGACAGGAGAGGTTTTCACATATATGTAGACACAATAAACCCATAAAAGATTCGACATCAACTCGTGGTGCCGTTCCTACATGGACAGTAAATAAAGTGCAAAAGATGGAAAATGGACTTTCCTGTGAACTGCATCATTTTCAACCCAGGATAAATGTACATAAATAAAAACTAAAAAGGATTACAAAAAGGTAAAGGATGGAACAAAGGGCCAGAAAAATCCCTCAATGAGCTTGAGATTCTTCACTCAGGCTCAGCAACCTCAAACACATTCAATACCCCTTGTAGAAGAGTATGCTGAGATTGCCCATCCACACTTCATTGTTGTTCTGTCTGTATATATGCATACAGTACAATATATGATATGTCCCACTATCAAATTCACCAAAGACGACAATACTGATCAAAACAATAAAAATAAAAAAATTGTTGAATCAAAGTTAGAACCTGACTTAGCTAGAACATATTCAATGGGATATATCCATCCAAACACAAGAGGTCAATCTACAAAATATCACATTCCATGTGTTGATAAAAGCTATTTTTTTGTCTAAAAAAAAGCTATTTTTTAAAGATTAAAAGTTCATCAGACATTAACACACCAGTGAGAATGAAACCTGATGAACATTGCTATAGAAGATTGTCAAAGTAGTTGTTGATACAGTAAGCACAGATGAAGGTCTAGCTACTGGCCAGTCTTAGAAGCTACCAAGCTATCACTTTTCTGAGGGAGAAATAGCCAACTGCAGGGTACAAAAAGCATGAGGATATTGCATCCAAATTTACAAACCACGCTATTCTATACAAAAACAGAATCAGGCAATATCAGAACAGATGCAAGAAGATGCTCAACCTATGACCTGATGTGTAGCAAAGTTATCTTTTTTTTTAATAGATTTGTACCATATTATATGTAACATGGTTCAATATAATGTATCCTTCGTAGAAAGAAGATAATAATTAAGACAATACAGATATGCAACTTTGGCAATGACTCCCAAAAAATATCCACAAATAAAATATATAACTTGTTGTAAAGAAGGATGATCTGGTAGAAAATTAAAAATGAGGCAACAATACAGGAAAGCTCTTACCTAAGTCATCATTAAACTCTTTGTAAGATGAGCGATTGTGTTGCTTCAATACTCAACATATTACCATGATTGAAACACTCAAAACAAATGATGATGCATTAGCACAGGACCATGTGTTCAGAATTTCACATCATGTGGCAGAGGAACAAATTTTTTAACTTAAAACACTAAAAGCGGCTAAAACATGAAATGTGATGCTGAAACAAGATAACAGAACAAATGCAGATAACAATAATGACTGACCCTGTCCAATATCATCTTGCATCTTCAGGCTAAAAAGGATGCTCGCTGCACTACTATTGAGATGATCAGCGGGTAGTTCTCAGTCGAGGTTCAGGGTAAGATTTCTCAAAAATTGGGATTTGACTGAGATACACCCATTTAAGCATGCAAAGCTACATTGGAGATTCTTACGGTGAAGAGCTATGGCTACTTATCACACACTGACTCAAAAGTGGGACTTTATCAAAACTATCAATATTCAAATAAGAAATATTATTGCTCCTATCCATCAACCTGTTTGTCCCCCGTTCAATATCAGGAACACATGACATTTATTTATTCTGTCAGACCGGTAGCCATATCTCCAAATTTCCAAACTAGCACTTATTTACAGAGAAAAGACATGGGACCCATGAGTGAAGATTCATGAAACTGAAAGTAAATTTCAGCAATGAGCATGACTAAATCTTCCAGTTTAGGAAGTAATAGATTGAACAATCAACAATGTAGGCATATCAATCACTCGTATTGCTTTCAGATCATCTTTTGGCTTCTCACTAAGAGGGTACCTATGCCTATGCTACAGAAAGACCAAGCTAACATGAAGGCGTCAAAAATGTTAGTAACACTAACATCACACTATATGTTTTAGAAGAATAGCCGCAGCACAGTGAACTACTTAGCACAAGAAATTTAACAACAAATGCATCAACAAAAAGCAGCAACTTAACTCGAAATTCTTTCATGGTCCGTGTTATAAGTCTGAAAATTTGTTGAACCAGTTACCATGGCAGTTCAAGCTAAATCCAAACTGAAATAATGGCCTTAATTGCAACTTTGAATTGGGTCCTGCATAGGGTCTTGTTAAATCAAAGCACTTGAGCACCAATAAAAGGATAGGTCTAAACATAAGTACACTAAAAAGAAACATGGAAGGCAATAACAGGGAAGAGAGGACTAATTCACTACATAATTCTATAACACAGTGATGTTTATTCCATATCTTATTCCACTGCAATTTCTATTCAGAAATGGCAACAGGAGTGCAAGTTCACTGTGAGTAGTTCAATATTAGCATGTAAGTTCCAGTTGACCAATCTATCTTTTGTTTTATCTTCAAAGAAAAACATTGTTACTGGGAAGTAACTAAGAATCCTTCATTCTGATTTTTTTTCAGAAGCTTATTTCTGATGGCGATCATAGAAAAACTGTAGACAGAACAAACTGTAAAATAGGTAACTCGAAATAATATACTAACCTTGCAAAAAGGGCACTGAAACCCGCCACAACTCACTCTTAAGAGTATTATCCTTTAGGTCAATTATGCACTGCATAGGAAGTAAATTTAATCATCTGAATGGCTGATTAAAAGCAGATTCTACAAACACCTAAAAATCAATTGATACAGATGGTTTAATAACTGAAAATTCAGATTCACAAGCAGAGGCAAACAAAATCCCCTCATGTGTTGTCCATGCAAAGTAGGTGCATTTGCAATGTGGAAAAACTATGTAATCCTAATTTGTTGTTCTATTATTAACATCATAGAGTTCACGTCCTGGAATCTCAGCATACATAGCGTTGCCCTGCAACAACCAAGCCTCATAAGTGTACCACACAATCTACATGTGCTTTTTTCAAATAGTAACTTCAACATCAACAAGAACCAAATCAACATGAAGAGGAGCTCCCCCATCACTGCAATATTCCCACAAGTGTGAAACATGAACGTGAACAGTCCAGCTTTTTGAAGCCGGTGACAACTCGCTCAAACAAGTGAACACCATATTGAAACAAACAACAGAAGAGACCGCAAAAATAGTTACCCTTAAGGAAGGCAGTAGGTTCAATTTATAGCCAGAGGGCAACCAAACCGCCTCAAAAGAGACCAATCACATACTGCCACCACGCCCATACGTGTCAGGTAACAAAGCACACCTCAGCAGATAGACCATGCAAAGGATACATGAGACTTATGCAGCAAGAATATTGAACGTGCAAAGCAAGAAAATTTAAGGCGGCAACTCCAGCAACAAGGTTGGACTCAGTGTAAAAAAAAAAATCAGTTCAAAAACCTCGAACAAACTAAATGGTTCACCAAATACAAAAAAATTGCACAAAATTTTAATCACCTCACAATTGCACCATAAAAATTCCACACAACGTAAAATTTCCAAGTCACTTTAATACATCACAAAACCCTGACAATAGCACTATAAGCATAGAGAAATGTTCATTTGCTGAGATACTGGATGCTTAACATAAAAAGCAGGGCAAGAAGTTCACACACACATTGCCAAAACAGTTCTCAGTTATCACCAATCAGTGTCCTCAAGACACAAGATATTTACTTCTTTACTTGAACCTAGGAGTATTTGATTCTTATCCAGGAGTTACTTTCTGAAATCATATGCACATGTATTGCTGATAAATAAAACCACCAGAATCATTCTTGTGATTTTATTTTTTGAAAATAGCTGCTAAAAACACAACAATTGAAATAAACAAATACACTATAAGCTGCAGATTTCAGTTTGACTTCAGAGTTTCAAACTTCAGTTCATTTTTTAGTTTCAGTCTCAAAATGGTAGTTGTTTACACAATGCATTACAAAACTCAATTTGTTATCTTGAATAATATAGTTGACATGGAACATGACACATGTGCTTCGAACTAAGCTAAATTCCTGTGCAAAATAATGGAAACCAATTGCTTGAAATAAGAGATGCACAATACGCATATCGATCAGTGGAGCAGGTTCACCTCCTTCACTATTATCAAACACTAATTGGACTCTCTCTCACTGCAAGCAAATACCCATCGACATGTCCAAACCTCCAAACAAAATTAAGCATGGAGAAGTTCTATGAAGACTGTTTTTTTTTAAAGCACGGATATGCTAATGAGTAATCAACAGTATCCAATCCTTGGTCAAGTTCTATGAAGACTGCATATCCAGGCACATAGCAGTAACAAAATTGACAAGTTAACAAGCAGGAAAAAAAATCCTACCCAGCCATGAATCAAATATCAGCGAATTGGGTGAATATGCTACCGAAAATCTTTACCCGGTCAAGGAAATGGAATTAGTGATTCATCTAAGTTACACACACATAGCGCAACTTGTGAAAATTTTCTATAATCTAGCATTGTTCTGCATCTTCCAAAATAGACACAGCAACTGTGCTATGTTTGCCAGCCCCTGTCGCAGGCTCACAACCATGGGAAAACTTACAATGTCGAGTTGTTTGCAATTGGGCAGGCAGCAGCACCGTATGACGGGAACCATCGAAACCTCGCCGGCAGAATCGCCATCTCACCACCCGAGCACACCTCCAATCCCTGTTTTGCACGCCATGTGGCTCGCCGCCCCTCCTCTAGCCACACGCCAACCACCACAGCAACGCGCACCCGCCGCCCCGACAGCTAGGGTTAGGGATTCGGGCCGGATTACAGCCTGCCTACCGCGATGGGAACCTCCATGAGACACGCGGGGCAGACGGAGGAAGCCGGTAAGGGTAACGGAAAAGGGGAGGATAGGCCGAGCAGTCGAGGAAGGCGCGGCGGCGCACGAGCGACGACGGCGAGGACGAGCGGAAGGGCTCGGAGCCGCGGTGTAGGCAGCGGACGGCGCGGCGGGGGCTATCCGAAAAAAAATGCCACGCTGGCGTGTTTCTACAAAGATGCCGCGGAATCGGAATTTCGTCTTCTTCGTTTTGATTCGAATGAAACGCGAGGGGCTACATGAAAGAAAAACGAACGGGTTTACTGTTCATTTAGTGGCGTCCTGGACCGCGGGTTGGTTTCGACATTTTCCGAGGGCCTTTTTGAAACATGCCGACGGCTCAGATGTAAACGAACGGACGGCCGCCGTTTTCCGGGTGACGCGGCCAGGCCCAAACAGGAGGAGTTGTGGCCACAATTATATTAGTTTGATGTTTATTGAATATTCAGTTATTTAGGATTTTTAGGGTATTTAAATTATTATTTTAATATACCCTACGTATCGGAGTATTGGTGTTTTCGGCCGCTCGGCGTATCCGTGTATCGTATCGCCGTATCCGTATCCCGTATCGGTGATTTGTAGCCTACCAGTATGACTGCCAAAAAATCGTAACCTGTGTCTAAGAACCGCAATTTCTGTATGCTGCTCTCTTTGAGAAGATGATGCAAGATGAAGAACACATAAATCTTAATGAGACACCAACATTGAAGAGTACAAGAAGTCCCTTGTAAGAAAGTCAATACGATAGCAGCATCACGTATTGCTAAGTCAACTTGGCTGGCAAATGGCTAACACGTTCCTTAACCCGTAAAGAATGAATTAATTAGTGTACTAACCAAGTTCCTGCTGAGTGCTCCTTTGAGCAAAAACTGAAATTTCAGCTTGTTTCTCTTTGGATTCAGTCGCTTAATTATTCCCATACCTGTCTGTATTCAATATTTTTCTGATCTTGAAGTAAGGTGCATGGATTGAAAATGTAAAACACAATATTTTTCTATATATGGTATATTTGGGCTGAGGGTACACTAAAAGAACTGTTTGTCTTTTGCAATTATGCATATGTGCTATTGTTTTTAACCTCTAGTTTCCTCGCTCGTGAATATATGTCTAGATTTTCTAAGTGTTATGGATAATTAGTTAGTGGTGTGGTGGCATATATTATAGCGAGAAAAGTTTGTTGCTGCAGTCCAGGAGCCATAAAATGTTGGACTGTCTGGCTATTTTTTTTTTTCATTACACAGTACAAGTCAGACACTCATATGTACTCACCCCTATAAATGCGTATACATAAACTTTACTCCTATTAGCATCTTCAAAGGCTGGTAAATCTTCCAGATTAACAAAGTCACTACTACCATCTCGTTGTCGAAGGCCATGTCGTCTACTGATGAAAGCACAATGTCGTTCAATCTAAAAATTTTACTCTCACTAGGAGTCGAACCTAAGACCTGAAGTGTTACTGAGGGCTAGTTTGGTTTGAGCCCTGCCGAATCTGCCTGGCTCAGGCGTCGTTCTCAGGCGTTCGATTTTGGACGCCTGAGGCCACGATGCATGCCTGACAGGGCATAAACCAAACTAGCCCTGAGGCTCTTATAACAATTAGACTACTACCTGGCTAACCTTCACACCATTGCTAAAGATATCGTCAAAAGTACATAATATCATTTTTTTTTTGCAAGGGGGAAAGGAGAGTTTTATTAACTCAAATCAGGGTTACAATCATAATATCATTTGGCATTCCCCATTTGCTTTTGACATGACTTCTTGCACAAAGAAGGAAGAGGAAGAATTGTACAACTTTCTGGAGTATTCATGGTTTCTCAGGATATTTCTCAGGATGGACCAAATGGACCGGAGAAAGGACGATTTGCAGTCTTCAAAAATCAAAATGTTATATTAGCTTTACTGCTTTATACTAAAAAAATTTCAATTCCCATAGCAATGCACTGGCACTTTGCTAGTAAAAGATAATTGGCTTGGGCCGGTTAGTTTAGACTTGCGTGGTTGGACTTGTGGATCCATGAAAATTGTGTCATACTGTTGTTTAATTGTTATTTTCTGGAATTATATTGTAATAAATAAAGATCCCTAAAAAATAATTCATTGTTATATTTGCTATTATGCTGAGTTATGTTGTTAAGAGTACTCTCGCATTAAATGACTTATTATAATTATGCCAGTTATTTCATAAAATATATGATTATTCCGTTTCTACCATTCTATTTTTTATGTTGTGATGTTATATGTTTGGAGTGGTAAGGTTACCTTTTTTCATTAAAACGAGGTGACTATAACCAAATTAGGTTGTGAACCAAACCTTTGTCAGATATATTGTTAAACTTGCGACAGGTCTTATGGTCACCATCAAACGGTCGCCGCATTCGATTTATCACAATTTAACTAACTTTTGGCAACCAACCAAACGACTACATCTTGTCACAAACTTGGTCATGCCACACTTTCGGCTCATGCCTAATCTTAGTTGTGGCAACCTATGGGTACCATCCAAACATGCCATAAATCCTTTCATTAAATGTCTTAAACTTTTTCTTGCGAGTGTTGCGTAACAAATAAATCTTTTGGGTACGTTTACATTTGTTTAAGGCTGGAAAAACGTATTCAGAAAAAATAGTAAGTTATATTTGCACTTATAGCGTACTAAAACATGGTTTCGCTGGAATGTTATGGGTTGAGAGTAGCTGAGATACTCCTTATGGTAATTTTTATTTTATTTTTTTTGCTTTCGAAAACGTCACATAAAAGAAGAGGATAGGTTGTTGATAACTCAAGAGAGCCATACTTCAAATAGCACACATATTGCGTTGTTTGTTTCTTTGTTCTTAATAAACAAAGACAGACTATGTTGAATACAATATATGAAACCCTTTTCTTTTCTCTCCTCATCAACCACTTGCCACAACATTTTAAAAAAATGGCATATCATTGTATTTAATAAGAATGAAATTTCAATTTGAGGTAGCACTAGGATGCCTACCGTATATATGGTGTTTTCAACAAACGATTCGGTAGGTGTGGACACGTAGAAAAGAAGGCCATGCCATATCTAAGTCAGCGTGTAGGTGAGGACACGTAGAAAAGAAGGCCATGTCATACTCCGTGTGCATGGTTTCAAGACATGAGGGACGGGAAATTGAACTGAGACAAAAAGGCTAAAATTGAACTTTATCCTTAACTAAACGAATATATGCAGCCATAGGTAGCCAAAGTTACCACATATGTGACCTCGTCTTAAAAGACGAGCTCGTAGATCTAGTATGACATGTGTCACTTCTCTCTCTTTTTTTTTCCTTCGAATACGCATGAGAATAATTCTAGTCCGTCTGTTAAACAGAAATAATTCTAGGTTATTCACGCCTTTTTACAAAAATCAATAAGGGCACAAATGGCACCGCACTAAGAGACGTGAGCAACTCCAAATTGTGCCAGTCCCCTCGTCCACGGTGTGTACATTAGGCTAGCTCCATTGAAAAGACAATCATTGCCATATTTCCACAAGGACCTCCCAAACTACCAGCCACTTGAATCATTTCATCATCATCATCTCCTGAACCATGGTAGCCTTTCCATCATAGAATCTTTACTTCAAAAAAAAAAAATCATAGAATCTTGCCTTTCCACCAATCATAGAATCTTCCCCCTCCAGGTTGTGGCAATATCAGGAATGCCATAGCTGCGGAAGAGTGACCAAACCTTCCGCGCTCAGGTGAGGTAAGCCGAGCCACGCGAGCCTGTCCGCTGTCCAACACCTATCATGCGCCACCAATCATAGAAAGGACTGACACTTCCTTGGTGCCAATGATTTCCAAATGAGCTCCCATGGTTCAAATGAAGACAACACTTCCTGCTTCCAATGCCTCGGTTCCTTGATGTACAATTTACAGATCCTGAAATTTGGGGTCAGGGGACGATGCAACAGATTAACATTGGGCTTTAAAGCAAGCAGAAGACATTAAACGCAGGTGGAACTGAACCCAGTGGCTGTAACCAAGCTTTCAGGATTCAGGAACAGCAGGTGGACCCTGTGGCTGTAACCAAACTTTCAGGAACAGCCTGCGGCCTTCATGCTCTGTGCTGGCTTCATTATACCCAACTCTGATCAGGAACAGGAATAGTTTGCCTTCCAACGTAAGGATTTGACAAGTAAACACAAAAGAGAAGGCAGAAGCTTCTTCAACAGTTAATTCTCCTTCCCTTCTGGCAGATAAGGCAACAGAGCAATGGATCAGTTTTTTTATGAATGATCTCAACAGGTTTCCGTAAAAAGATAAAAAGGAAAATAAATGTCCAATTGCTTCGTGCTGTCTGACTTCAAGTTCCTCCATTTAATCTACAGACAGAACCAGACAACATCCTGTTGCTGGAGCTACCGGTGTTTTTTTTTTCCATCTGAATATGTGTGTACTATATTAATCTGTTTTCTAATGCAAGTAATGAAATCCCATCATAGTGAAATAAGTGCAGACACGCATCTAGTAATGTAATAATATGAGTGCAGAATCATAAGCGTTGTATTTGTTGTTTTAGATATCAAAAAGTATGCTTGAACAAACTATTAAACAAAACGCTGAAAAAGCGAATGGTATGGCATCTAAATGAGAGCATCCTCTAATCTCATCTCAAATAAGGAAAAACTACAGATTGGACTCTGAAACGCTACTCACATCCACATATCCAGGAGATGCTATTTTGAGGAGACACAAACGAATGTCTTACCATAACTGTAATGCATTCCTTTCATCTATTTATTTACCTCAAAAAAAGAAGAGGGGGGGGGGGGGGGGTTAATTCTATACAAAAGAAGCAAAATATTATCCTAAGTCTTATAAGACTAATAACTTCATAAGACCATTGGAACAAGAAATTGATGGCATGTGTGTACCTTGACTTCAGCCAAGGCCTTGACTAGCTCCTCTGCACCCCTCTTGATGGACTTTCACCGACGACGTTAGAGAAAACAACTATTAAGGGATGGCAATAGCAGGAAATTTGGAGAGTCAATAATTAGTATTATCATCAAACATGACAGCAAACAGGTATCACATAGCGGCCAAGTTCTTGCCGTGCACCAATGACAACGAAACAAGCATAATCTTCAGAAGACACAAGAAGCAAGAAGTTTGAAAGAGTGGCTAATATTGAGGAACCAACTGGCGCATGATGAGACAAATAGTGGATTCATCATTGGTGGATGATGACTAATAAGAGAGACGCACCTTGAAGATTGAGGAGTTACTGCATACAGAAGCCACACTTGCTTACACGATTGAGGAACAGAACTGGTGTTTCCTTGATTGCCAAGACATGTACTGGTTGCATGATTTGTTGCTCAAAGATTCAAAACATAATAATCCACTGGGTTCTGTTAACTACATGACAATTGTATCAGGTGCGTAATGGCTCTTACAATTTTCTCTCATGGCAGGTGAAGCAGTGAAGTGCACCTCATGGCTGTAACCCAGCTTCAGAAAAAACTCAGGGCCTTCATGCTCTGACTTTGATTTATACCCTTTACCAAAAAGCTTCAGAGACCAGAAAATGTGGCTTCCGTTGCGGGAAGTTCTGTTCAACAGTAACTCTGATGCCTAGTCACCTAAGCAAAAGGACTGAAGTTCCATTAGAAGAAACAAAAATCATTCATGTAAATAAGCATAACAAGACCAACAGAAGCATATCTTTGAATAGTTTAATCACCATTTGGTTACAAAGCACCAGATAGTAATGAGCAAGATTTGCCTGTTTCCTTGCAAACTGCTACCTTTTTTTCTTGTAAATGTTGCCGTACTATTCGTTATATTTTAATATCCTAACAAGGATGTGCTCCTTTGTTGTAATAAGCACTTGAAAAAAGACAAACAAGCACACATTTGTATAAGTTCATCGTTTTAGATGTAGAAGAATGTTTTTGCAACAACTGTTTACATTACAGTACTTGGCCATCCCAATAAATCTCCTCGCCTAAGCATATAAAAATCCCATGCTGAGGTAGTGAAAAATTAGGCAAGCACTGTGAATCACTACTTGTTTTCGCCTAAGCATATACAGATGACTCAAATTCTATAAAACTCTTTAAGACATAAGTATTTGATAAAAATGACAAGGAAATTGATAGGAAGGCAAAGTTATTGGAATGTTCAATCCACTATCTTATTATTGCTGCCACAAAAAGGAAATAATATAACAGATTAAAAAAACATTTCATATAACTGAGGTGATAATACACACTAACACAACCATTAACGACTATATAGCAGCTAAGCTGAAAAGACTTGCCCGTGGTTGTGCCTCTTCGCATGTTCTTGCCACCTTTCCTAGCTTATATTAGCCACTTACATAAGCAGCTAGACAATCAGCAATGCTCCAGGGAGACCATAAGCCCCTCTGGTAGTCATAGTCGAAGGGTTCAGTGCTTCCATCTTTGAGATAATAGGCTCCAATCTGCTCATGTCCACTTCTCTCAGACAACTCGAGGCCCGGGTAGATGGTATCCGCAGAAATGGAGGGGAACACCTGAGGGGACACAGACAATGCACGAAAACGGCCAATAAAAACAGCACGACCGGCAAGGCTGAGGCAGCCACCGCCATGAGTCATCATCTTCCCTGCTTCCAGGTCTACACAGTACACCTTGTACGTCCTCTTAAATGGGAATGCACAAGCATCACCAGCACCAGGGACCAGGCGTATCGTCCGGTGCACCAGCATGAGCTCTCCATCGTTGTCCACCAGGTGCACAGTGTCTTGCATCCGGCTGACCGGCTTGGGCAGCTTGGCAGCCACCACCAGCTGCGGCGGCAGGTTTTCTTCTCTCATGTCCAATGTCATGATGGCTTTCGAGGTGACGCCATAAAAGCGGCCAGCGAAAGACATGGTGGGCAAGAGCACCTCAGTATGGGTCTTGACCAGCAGCCAGCGCTCGTCGCTGGGCTTTGCAAAGGCTAGTGTCCAAGTCCCATCATCACAGGAGAAATAGAGCAAGATCGTGTTGTCATCTGCAAGGCCAGCAGTGTTGATCGAAGCACTGCCGACATACCCAGGAGTAAAGTTGCCTAGACCAGATATTGGCGGTAGCTCAGCCATCTGGCGCGTAAGCGGGTTCAGCAGACGCAGCGATCCGGTGGTCTTGTGGAGCAGCAAGAGTAGGCCCTCGGAAGCAGTGGATTGGAGCACACCGTGGTCATGAAGTTCAGGAACGTCCACCTGGATGGTCTGGCCGGTGGACGTGTTGAGGAAGTGGCGAAGGATACAGTGTGGGGCAGAATTAGCTTCGAGTTGCTCCTTCTCCCCAAGGAGCATGACCCATCTTCGCGGGTGGAGGCGGCGGTCCTCCAGGACGCCACGCTCGCGGGGTGCTGCAGAACATTGTCTCCACGGGAGACACACGGCTCGAAAGCGGATGTAGTCAGCCACGTCGCCGGCGAGAACGCACTCGGCGATCAGACCCAGTGGTCCTTCCCCAAGATTCGCCCAGTCTCTCCTGTAGAGGGTACGTGGTCGCTTCGCCCCCCAGTTTAATGAGGGGATTGCGGTGGTGGAGCTCGTTGGCCTCCTTGACCCAGGAGAAAGGCCCTGGATCTGCACGGCTTGAGTGGTGCAGGGGATATGGCCAGCGTCGTCGGCCGTCTTCGTCTTCAGCAGTCCCTTCAATCGCCGTGAAGGGCCCTGGATCTGAGCGGCTTCGGTGTTGTGTGTCTTCCTCCGTGGTCGCTGGAAGTGCTGCTGCGAATAGATCTGAGGACCCTGAATCTCCACGGCTTGGGTGGTGGTGCAGAGACCAAGGCCAGCGTCGTCGGCCGTCTTCCTCTTCGGCGATCCCTTCAATCGCTGAGAAGCGTCCTGCTGGATCTGCGCGGCTACGGTGTCGTCTGTCTTCCTCCGCGGTCGCTGTAAGCGCTGCTGCGAAGAGATCTGAGAACTCTTCCGCGGTTCCTTCTTCTTCAATCGCCGTGAAGGGCCCTGGATCTGCGCGGCTTGGGTATCGTGTTTCTTCCTCCGCGATCGCTGTAAGTGCTGCTGCGAAGAAATCTGAGGTCGGTTAGATGCAGCTGCTTCCTTCCCCATGTCGACGCGGCCCGGGGGAGGTTCCGGCGGCGGCGGCGGCAAGGGTTTGGCGGGAGGGCACGCGATGCCGGCGACGGTAACGCTTTATATACATATATATATAGGAAGCTTTTTTTCTACTTTCGGATGTAGTTACTCCCACTTCTAAAAAATCGAAAATATCCCCATGCAAAGGTCGATAGTAGCGCCGGCCTCTGGCACCGTCAGATGCTGTGCCCGGAGATTCGCGTTAATGACGGGCAGAGACAGTTAGCAGCTAAAATTTGGGTGCGTTCGGTGTTTTAAAGTCTAAAATTTAAAGGGGTTTAAACAAAAAAAATCTTGTCTTAAATAAAGTTTAATTACAAAACTAACTGTAGAACCTCCTTCTAAATCGCGAGATAAATTTAATGAGGGTAGTTATGACATGATTAGACGATATTTACTGTAGCATTACTGTAGCATTACTGTAGTAAAATATAGATTAATTAGGCTCATTAGATTCGTCTCGTAAAGATGTACCCATCTGTAAAAAAGTTTTGTCATTAGATTTTATTTAGTACTATTAAATAATAAAATTCTTTTTAGAACTAAATTTTAGAGGGGTGTGAAAAGGACACCGAACGCGCCCTTTGTTGCGTCCGTCCCACAAAGCAAGTGGTGTGGCAGAGGTGGCAGACCCCTCTCCCCAGGGTGGACCCTGCTCGCATCCGCGGAGCCGAAACATCAGCCGCCCAGTCAAACTATTGCACAAGATGCAAGCATCGGTGTACCGCAGAACCGACTGAAACGCAGCTACCAATTGCTCAGACTGCATTGCTCTTGTTTATTGCCAGCATTTGGACTATAGCTATCATTTGTTCCCTCATATGTGGTGGATACAAATGAATGAAATCACCCGTCTCATGTCGGTCCCCTAAGGCATCTTTTTCTACTAGCAAAGCTGGCCAATTGTTCACCATCATCGCTCCTTCCGGGTCCCTGCACAAGGTTCTTCTGTATCGCGTTGGAGACGAAGTGCTGTTCAGTGAAGGCTGGGCCGGGGTCGTGGTTGCAGAGGCACTCTCCGAGCTCGACGTGAAGTTCTTCGCTCGGTCCGGCGACCTGGGTCTGAGGATGACCGTCTACAGGCGTACCGGAGAGGAGAAAGGAACATGGGCCTGCACCTCATTCCTCCGTCTCTTTCGGTACGGGTCACTCCCAGTTCGTGGTGAGTGCAAACGAACTCTTTTATCTGCAAGGCCTTGCCTAGCGTAGCATTCACTTCATCCAGTGTCCATGTTCAAATGCAGGATGTGAACGAAGGATGCGGCCAGCTGTTCGAAGAGAAAACGGGCAAGGCGGTGACCATTGTTGGTCCTAGCGGCAAGCAACACAGGGTCATCGTCGAGCGCAGTACTGGTCGAGCGTTTCCGTGGAGAAATCTACCTCGGCGTCCGATGGAACAATGTGGCGCGCTTGGAGGGCATCGAGCAGATGGACGTCGGCCATTTCTACTCAGAAATCGACGAGCATTTTGAGCTGACCGTGTTCAACAGATCCGGCGTCCAAAAGGCTCCATACGATGGACCAGAGTCCATCCATGACACGTGAGCTCCCAGTCCTCATCAATATTTTTCTTCCGAAAATGATAGCTATACTGATTCATCCATTCTACCCATTGTCATTGCTTCCTGGGTATGATGCGCATCACAACACCATCCTGACACCATTCGTCAAGCATATGATGCAATGCCTCTGGATCAACTGCGCGAAGACATTCGACCTGTACGCCTCCAAGCTTACACGCGCGCAGGCTCATGGACCATGGATGGTTAGATTTTTTTCATTGCCTCCCATCATTCTCGAGATGCTTCCGTGTACGCTTTCATTAACAACAAACTCTGGTCATGCAGTATTTCATGAACTCCTTATCCTATAAACTGCCTGCAAATGGGAAGTTGATGATACGGTTCACTGGGACGGCTGTGGAAGCAGAGGGAGCCATTGCTAAGGTCCATGGTTCCGTGTGTATTGTTTCTGGCTGACCACAGTTTGTCGAGGCTAACAATATATCAGTTGGCTGTGTCTACATCTTCAAGCTCTTCGTACTGGGAGGCATCTTACGGCTCACCGTGTAGAATGCATGAGCTCGCAGCACGGTGTTGTGCCGTGCCGTGTGCTTTTATCATGGAAGCACTTTTGTATTTTGAGCATCGAACCATCAGCATCTTGGTCGTTGCAGCACAAGCTACTGACAGCTGATAAACTCAGCAAAAGGAACTGGCCTTGCAACCCGGTATGCTGCCTCTGTAATTCAGAGCAAGAGACAGCACTTCACCTGTGCCTCAAATGTGATTACGCAGTTCAGGTTTGGTAGAGAGTGAGTAGCAGAACCAACAACATGGTTCAGGTGCCAATAACAACAATACAATCCATGCAAGAATGGTGGAACGAGCAAATTGGGTCATCGTCAAGGAACCAAAAACGCACTACAGCAACCATCCTAATATACACGGCGTGGAATATTTGGAATGAGAGAAACCGGCGAGTTTTCACTCAGACGGCGAAGCAGCCGCAAGAGGTCGTCAAGCTAATTGAAGATGAGATGACTCTAAGGAGAAGAGCGTGTGGGAAGCCGGAAGTGAATTTCGGTTTTGAGGAGAGCAACCAAAATAATATGTAATCTAAACCACCTTAATATTTTATAAAAACTCTCTATCTACCTTAATTAAAAGGCAGTGCTCCTGCCTCTTTTTCAAAAAAAAAAAAAATCTTGGTCGTTGCATATTTGGTTGACCTGTAATAGTATCGTGGTGACTGTTGTTGAACTACCTGCTACGGGGATTGTTGCACCACTTGCACTTTAGTAGTAATCGGTTTTTTGTTAATCGTTTACTGGGTGTGCATTTTCAGAACTCATCGCCGCGAGCATGTACACGCGAGTGTTTCAACAGAATCGCCAGCTAGCACCACTGGTACGCTTAGCCCTGGTGCATGTCTCCTTCCTATAAAACCAAGCATCAAATAGCTGCAGAGGCAGTTTGTTAGCACAGGCTGTATTAGCAGTCAAAAACAAGAGTAAGACCTGATGCGGCGGGTTGCTACTCCCATAACTGGAAATCTTTTTTTTTTCGGCTAACAAATACCATTTCCGAGCATGTCGAATCAAAACAGAGACGACTGCGTCTTGTGCAAAGGTTTTGCTTTGGTGCAATCCTTTGATTCTTGATGGGGGGTTCTGCTTTGCACACCCGCTCACTGGTGGACAGTAGTTATTTAATGGCCCACTCGTCATTAGCTTCACGCCACTGGCAAGACCTATGGATAGCCGTCGCCCCAATATTCAACAGCAGCGATAGATGCAGCAGTGATTCTCCAAGGGGACACGGCTGTGAACAGCAGCGGCCACCAGCCGGTGCAGAGCAAGAGCGACGCACAGCATCCACAATCTCACGCATCTATCCAACTAGTTAGCTTTGAAACATCTATTCAGGAGCTTCGCAACGAACAACGATGGCGGCAGAAGCGGGTGCCTCCCGGCATGGCTCTCTATTCTGACTTGGGATGTTCGTTGCATGGGGTCTAAAATTTAGAGGAAAGAATCTTGTTATTTAAGAGTATTAAATAAAGTTTAATTACAAAACTAACTGTAGAACCCCTGGTCTAAATCGCGAGACGAATCTAACGAGGGTAGGTAAACCCTGATTAGACGATGGTACTGTAGCATACTGTAGCATCACTGTAACAAAATATAAATTAATTAGGCTCGTTAGATTCGTCTCGTAAAGATATACCTATTTGTAAAAAAATTTTGTCATTAAATTTTATTTAGTACTCTTAAATAATAAGATTTTTTTTGATGTGACAGGTCTAAATGCTAAAACAAGAAACGCCCCCTTGCGCTTCCTTTGACCACCCTTGCAATCTCTACAAACATCAGCGCCGAAACACCATGAATGTCATATGCATTTCCTGCTGGGCGAAGGAGCCAGACCCCCTTTGTGGGTTTTGCAGGGACAGCTTTCATGAGCGGCACGATACACTCCAGGCTTTTTCGTCTGCCAAAGTCACATCTGTTTTGCTCTGGTCAGGTCATACTACTGCTGGAACTACACTGGGCCACTGCTGTTGCTTGGGGCGCGTTCGGCGTTTTAGGGGTGTTCATTTTACGGGGGTCTAAAAAAAAGAATTTTATTATTTAAGAGTATTAAATAAAGTTTAATTACAAAACTAACTGCAGAACTCCAGGTCTAATTCGCGAGACGAATCTAATGAGGGTAAGCAATCCGTGGTTAGACGATGGTACTGTAGCATTAACTGTAGCATGACTGTGGTAAAACATACCTTACTTAGGCTCGTT
Organism: Eragrostis curvula; assembly: GCA_007726485.1. Classification (NCBI taxonomy): domain Eukaryota; kingdom Viridiplantae; phylum Streptophyta; class Magnoliopsida; order Poales; family Poaceae; genus Eragrostis; species Eragrostis curvula. The sequence goes on from CM017443.1 coordinate 10,980,536, forward strand.
AGATTCGTCTCGTAAAGATGTACTCATCTGTAAAAAGGTTTTGTCATTAGACTTTATTTAGAGGGGTCTAAACAAAAAGAATCTTGTCTTAAATAAAATTTAATTATAAAACTAACTGCAGAAACCCCCTCTAAATCGCGAGACGAATTTAACGAGGGTAGTTAAGCCATGATTAGACGATATTTACTGTAGCATCACTGTAGCACCACTGTAGCAAAACATAGATTAATTAGGCTCTTTAGATTCGTCTCGTAAAGATGTACCCATCTGTAAAAAGGTTTTGTCATTAGACTTTATTTAATGGGGATATTTGCAAAACCGGTCTTCTTTTGGATGCCAATTACAAAATCTGTATCCTTTTCTGAACTTTGCAAAAACGGTCCTGTTTTTTGAACTTGAAGCTGCCGTCAAGTCCTGTTTTGAGATGCCGTTTAGTACATCCATTTTTTCGAATTAAAACAAATCAGATAACCTTTGGAAAAACAGCAAAAGACCGAACTGCCCCCTTCTATTCTCCTTCAGCCGGCGGTTCTGTTCCATGAGTCCAACTCTCCTCCCCCGACTCCTCCCCTGCTCTCTCTCACTAGCCCTAACCCTAGCAAACCGGCGGCACGCGGCTCGACGAGTGGAGGAGCGGCGCGGCGCGGTGCGGACAGGAGCGGGCGCGGCGCGCGCGTGCATGGCTGGGGAGAGGGCAGCGCGTTGCTGGGCGAGAGGCGAGGGGCAGGGCGCGGATGTCTGCGGCTGGGCCTGCGCAGGACAGAGAAGCTTGGAGCCTGACGTGGGGACGATCTCCGGAGATCGTGCGGCGAGGGCATGGGTGCGGCCTCCGGCAACCCGTGGGCAAGAGTCGTCGCGGCCTGCTGCTGATGGTCCATCGCTCGATGAGATCGGGAGAAAAAAAGGAAAGAGTGTTGTAGGGCCTTGCGTTGAAAAACTCAAGTTATTTTCAGGCTTCCATCTGAATGCAGACAATTCATCTCTGCATTGAGGCAATTCAGATTTCAGAGAAGGAAGAGATCTTCGCAAATTTCAGTTCTACGCCCAATACATGTGATTGTTGCTTGTTTGGTCATAAGTTTAGTCAAAATACAAAGGAATTGCTGCCAAAATGTTACGAATTTGAAATCATTTAAACTTGGGTACAAAATTATCTATATATTAGACTATTCATTTCCATATTGCAACTACTGAAAACAAGACTAGATTTGCAAATTGTTGACAAATCATGACCAATTCTGCAAAGGGCATATTTGTCTTTTTGCATGTCATTTAACACCGTTAGATCATGTTAACGGAATAGGACCTCCTCCTAACTTCAAGTTCAAAAAACAGGACCGTTTTTGCAAAGTCTAAAAAAGAGACCGATTTTGTAATTGGCATCTAAAAGAGAACCGGTTTTGCAAATACCTCTTATTTAATACTCCTAAATAATAAGATTCTCTTTAGAGCTAAATTTTAGAGGGTGTAAAAGAACAGCAGCATCGGCGCGCTGCCAGTGCCTTGTTGGTGACGGAGTGCCGCAGCCCGCGGTAGCCGTATGCAAAAAATTGCAGCGCTGCAGGTAGATCAGGTGGACTTTTATACACTACTAGGTGGTCTCGTTGCAACAAACTGCAAAGATAACAAACACTTATACAAGATGTTCCCATGAGCACGGGCAAGACTCGCCGGCTGGCAGGGGAAGCTTATGTCCCTTGCCGGACGGCGCGAATTGGTACGGTCAGTGCTCACCGCCATCCCCATCTACTTGCTCACGGTGATCAAAACACCCAAGCAGTTTATCAAAGAGCTTGACAAAATCAGACGCAAATTTCTGTGTGCGGGAAACCAAGAACTTCATGGAGGAAAATGCAAGGTCAGCTGGGCTCGTGTAATTCGTCTGCTGCATCGGGGGGCATTCGGACTGCATGACTTGGACAAATTTGCCCGTGCACTTCGGCTCCGATGGCTCTGGTACGAGTGGCGCCATCCGGACCGTGCTTGGAGCGGCTTGGAGCTGCCAGTTGATCAGGTGGACAGAGCTTTGTTCGCAGCGGCAACAAGAGTTCAGATAGGCGACGTCAAAACGGCCAAATTCTGGGAGTCAATTAAGTTGGCTATATGGCATGGCCTCGGCGAGCCTCTTCCCAGCTCTGCACAAGCACAGCCGCAAGAAGAACAGGACCGTCGCAGAAGCACTACACGAAGACCGCTGGATCGACGATGTGAACTACAACCTCACGGTCGACCTGCTCACGGACTATGTCTTGCTATGGGGAGTTGTCGCCGACATGCTTGAAGAACGGAACGAGGTGCAACCAGACCAGGTCACCTGGCTTCGAACAGCACCAGCTCCGCATACGAGATGCAGTACGAGTGAAGTACCCTGTCAAATTTCCGTACCTCTGTTTGGAAGGTTTGGGCGCCGCAGAGAGCAAAATTTTTCTTGTGGTTTCTGCTCCAGAACAGGATACGGACGGCGGACAGACTCATGGCGAGGGAATGGCAAGTATTTCTATCCTCTCTGCTACCGAAACCTGTAAACAGACCGAAACCTGTAAACAACGAGGCACCTGTTCCTCGAGTGCGAGTACTCCAAAAGAGTTTGGGAGGGCATCGGACAATGGGTAACAAGGTTTGAATTACCGAATGTCTCGCTAAAACCGGAGCCCACCGGTAGGTCCGGTTTTTCGGAAAACCGGAAAAACTGGACGAAAACCGGACCGAAACGCATTTGACGAAATTTGAACCGAAAATTGTCGAGATCTTCGGGAAACCGGACCGGATTACTGGTAAACCGGTCGGTATTTCCGGTAAACCGGATCAAAAAATGAGAAACCGGTACAGATTGAAAAGGCGGAATAAAATGCAAAAAAAAAGCTGAAAAAATGCAAAAAATTGAAAAGTTGCAAAAAATGAAACAAAAAATATGTAAAAAAACTAGATGCAATTTGAAGACCAATAGTGGAAAATAAACACGTATATTCGATCGTTTGGTCTCTCGAAAAAATCGAGGAATGTTGTTGGTTCATAAAAAGGGTTTTTCCTTTTTTTTTTCTTCCTTGTTGTACTCAGAAACTTTCATGATTTTTTAGGCACATGAAATGATCGAATCTATGTGAATGGTTTCCACCATTGGACTGCAAATTCGATCTAGTTTTTTTACATATTTTTTGTTTCAAAATGTTTCAATTTTTCATTTTTTTTGAAATTTGAAATGAAAAACCGGACTGCCGGGTAAACCGGACCGGACCGGTTTTTCCGGTTTTCGCGAAAACCGGTCCGGTTTACCGCGGTAAAGTAAACCTTGATGGGTACAGAGACCAAGTTTTTGCCCAACAAACTGGAAGGCTGATGCAACGATGGAGGACTGGTTCCTTTCGTTGCCGGGAACAGGGGAAAAAAAAGAAGGGCACACGATCGCTGGCAATCTTGGTGCTCTGGGAACTGTGGAAAGAACGGAATGCAAGAATTTTCCAGTAGAAGTTGAGAGCAGACACAGCATTAATAAGCTGGATGCAAGAAACGGCCAAAGATTGGATCTCGGCTGGAGCAAAGCAACTGGCAAAACTGTTTCCGTCACCTAACCCGAGCACACAGGATCATGTTGTAGCGAGTAGTCAGCTATTTTTTATTTTCGCGGCCGAGTTCGGTCTGTACTCCGCCGAGGTTTGTACATGGCGCAAAGCGCAATGCAAAAAAGTCACCTGCTTATTAATTCAACATCGCGCAGAACGTGCAATTCAACAAACTCTGGTTTGAATTTGAAACCAGAGTTTTGGCACACCGTGGTCCAATTGGAATCAACGCAGATTGTTTTGTTTTTAGCAACAATCGGCAGTTCGCGACATTTCATGGGACGATCTACGTTTGTTCTAAAGTGTCCTCATAGTTCGCCTCCATGTTTGCTGGCCCTGCCTGGTTGTCAGCCACGCAGCATTCCGTGGTACAGCAGCATGTGCCGGCGCAGGTCGTCAACTCATAAGCGTGGTTAGATGGCTGCCAACCGACTTGTTCGAGGCTGACTGCAGCACGAATCACTTTAACATCAAACGGCCACATCGCGCGGCGCAGCTATCGCCCTATGCACCAAATCCATATATATATATATGTTCCGCCTCCTCGTGTTTGGTGGGGGTACCGGATTCGGAAGACTGTTATTCGAATAATATCCCAACCGAGCGGTGTTAGACTAGGAGCTGCTGGGTGGCTGACAATATGTAATTTGGGATAGATGCACTCTCGATCCGCCATCCGGTATGGTTACTAAGTAGAAGTCTATAATTCTAAATTAAAAAAAAGTCTATAACTTTTTTTTTTGGAAAGAAGTCTATAATTCGAGTCTAGTTGGTAAAAAAAAAACTCAGCCGTGCGTGTTCGTGCTAAAAAAAAAAGAAAAAGAAAAAATGTACGTTCGTAGCATTGCGCCCTGCGAAGAGTGGGTGTGGGTTAAACTGAGCGCAACGAGGGAAAGATGTGCCACTGTGGAATGCAGTTTGGTGCTTTAGTTTTCGGGTTGTTTACAAAGGTACTGCTGCTAATGTGCCGATTTTACAGTAGCTGCAATGGCTACAGCACGCGATTTCAGGCCAAGTGAGCAAACCACGTGGCATAGTTTTCTGAAAGTATTAGTGCACTGAAAACTGATGGTAATACATCTTATGTCCCAGACTCTTGAGTCACGAAAGGACTGAATTATGTTGCAATACAAAGGTGCATGGCAGTGATCAATAGAATCTGTTCTGCAGTTCAGCTAAACACAATCAATGGAACGTTTCGGGCAGCCTTCGGAAACGAGAGAAAACAAGCATAAAAAATCATCATTGAACAGTCACAATGGAAATTCTCGTCAAAGGAAGTCTGAGGGAATGTCGCACCCTATCGAAAAAAGATAACAGAGGCATCAACACAAACATACTCCACCATATGAATACATCACAAAATGGTCACGATAACACCATTCCAGGCAGATTAAGGTTCATATTCTAAGAACTTGAGGTGGCGACACTTTGTCTTTCACGGCAAATTACTGGACCAACCGTGACCAAACTACTACCACGAACAACAGAACTGACAGCATACGAAACTAGTTGCTGAAGAGACCACAGAAGCCTCAGAAGATTTCGCCACCGTAGAACACCGATGGATCATTTATACTTGCTTTCAGAAGACCATCAGAACACCCCTTCAGTGAGACTTGACTGTTGTGGGTTTGTCAGCCACCACCAGACATTCATCCTTGTTCCCCACCTTTCCTTGATAACAGGCTCGAACTAACACCTGAAACACAGCACACAAAGCAAGGGATTAAGCCTTGATGCGATCATATGCGGCATAAGACTCTTTAAATCCAAGGCAAAAGTCTGAATAAACGAGACAGGAATCATGGAACAAACACCAAATAATTTGTGACCAAAAAATTAGGCAGTTCCTTGGGGTGGTCCACATTCAATGATTCAACAAATTGTAAATATGCTTCACCATGCACTAATAAAGCAATATCGGGTCCAGTCAAATGGTTCTGGATAAGGTCCTTACCAGATACCCGGATATCAAAGGGATACCAATACTCAAATTCTTGCTTCATTTTGGCCAACAGGGCTGGAGGGATGTCACTTTTTGGTGCTGGACCATTGCAGAAGATATAATACTAGACATCATCTGTTCTGGCCTGATAGGAGCTATTTCATTTCCATACATATTTCCATTTTGCAAATGATGAGCGATAGTGTAATAGGCCATATAGAGGGTTGAATCAGAGAGAGAGACTCCACAAGGAACTGCTCATCCCATGGAATACGAGTCCCTAGACCAAAAGAACATGAACAGGCCCACTGGTTCAGCCAGCCTAAAGTGTGCTCAAAACCATTACGGGTTTCAGCTGAGAATATGTTCATACTTTCCAAACATCTCTCTGCCTTTTGCTTCCATACAGCCTCACCATAGGTAATGTACCACTGGTCTGTGAGAGCAACCACACACACATCGCCAGACCTTGACATTACCTTCTTCTCAGGCTCACTATACAGCACTGCAGTGCCTTCTTTCAGAAGCTTGTTCTTTATCAACGCCTTCACTTCTTGAACTTTTCTGCCATTAAACTCTCCTACAATCATAGTACCATCAGTGAACCCTTTCAGATATGTCATCGTTTTTGCTTTGGCAAGCTTCGCCTTGTCATTTTGGCTCTTAATCTTGAGATCAAAGCACACCTTCTCAGCTGACTTGTCTCCAAACTCTGGAATATTGATTATTGGAACAACCTTGAAAGGAAGAACCCATTCGTCTTTCACACCAAACTTTGCTCTCAAAGCTGGCTTTGTGACCAAATCTTGCAGTGCCATAAAATCATCTGGTGAATCACTCGGAACACTAGTCACAATGCCAGTTCCTTAATCGGTTAGGATAGTCATCATAGGAAGTGCATATATGATTTCATTGAAGGCAAGAAGAGACTTCAAAGGCAAACCAATCAGATCACTTCCAGATAGCTCAGCTAAGCAAGTTGGTTTTTTCTGGGACCCTTGATAGATTCTGATATGCAAGATTAAGAGCAGACCTTGCAGTCACAATAAAGACATCAGTATCGTTGATCTCGAAAGCCCCGTACTTCCCATCAGGCAACACCCAACAGTTTGTTTGGCCATACATCGTTTCAGGTCTCAATGTAGCTGCAGCCATATACACTTTTCTTCCCTCCAAGGCCTTCAACTTGGGAGGGAAAGGTGGGATCACCTCAATTTTAATCAGCACATATTCCTGCGGCAGCACACCTTCACCTGTTGCCCGATCATCAGCACAAGGCTGACCATCCAATGGAGAGTAAATAGTATACCTCATATCTTTAACAACCTTGCCCATCTTTCAGTTTTCTCATGTGCCACTGGACAAAAGCATCATAGAACGGATTCATGTCCGTTGTGATGAATGACCTCCTCCAGTCACAACTCAGACCAAATGCCTTAAGGTCTTCCTTCGCCATCGCCAAGGGAGGGAAGTATGTCAACCAATGATACGGATCCTGAAACTTAGCAATATCCTCATCTGACAGACCAAAGCCCTTCATGATCTCCCATTGGAACTTCTGCACACCAGCCTTTGAAGCAGCCTTAGATGTTTTACTCTTGAACTTATCTGGGGCAATAACAGTCTGGTCAGCCTGGTTATCTGCCACTTCAAAAAAACTCGTCCTGCGGGGAATATGACTGCCCCAGGCATTTCTTAAGGAGAATGATCTTCTCACATGGATCGAGAAAATCCCCGAACCCCCTCCGCACACCTACACAGGGACTCAGCTGGTCGGTGAGAATTGGCGCGAGTGCTTAACCTGTGCTTTGTGTATGGAGGAGCGAGGGGATTTTTTATGCGGCACTGTAGCGAACTACAGCAACCGCGGGTGCCGCGGCTCGAGCCTGGGTCGACGGGAGCAGCGCTCCTGGAGCTCACGCTCTGACCAGCAGGCCTCACGAGCGTTGGCTTATCTGCCACTTCAGAGCTTACATCCTCCTCTACTGCAGGAAACACTGGAGGAAACCCGTATTGCTGAATCTCCCTTGCAAGCTTATCTGCTGATGCCTTGATACGCATTTCAGTACAATGGAATCCAAACGGTAGAAGGGCATTTGAGCCTCGCAGTCTGGAATATGCAGCACCAAACTCGAGCTTGGACAGAGAGAAGGCATGACCCAGATGTAACAACCCATTCATGTAAGGGTACGGAAAGTTGCCAGAGAATTTTTCACCAGGTCCAGGATGATTGTTGCCCTGTTCAGCCTCAAAAACCATGTTTTCCTCCCAACACTTTTGGGCTGCTGACTGAATCTGCAGCAACAAGTCTCTACGCGCAAAACTCTTGCCTCCATCAGGATTTGATGACATTTTCCTAAACAGGTAACGAGAAAAAAACAAGTGTCAGGGTACAGATCATTAGATTTGGTTATAAGTTAAACAACTACATGAATTCAGCAGCAAATTTCCAAGAAAAGAAAACAGGCTCTTGCTAATTAATGCATAAATCTGTGTCGATATCAATGTTGCCAAATTTCCAGGAAAATACATAAAAATTTATGTGAGCCTACAACCAAAATTACGCTGGACTGAACAAACAGGGGGTAATCACAACTTCAGTAAATAGAATGTACCAACACATACATGTCACCCAACCAGATGATCCCCTAGCACAATAACTAAAGCCCTCTACAGTCTACACAAATTGCAAATGCAATAGTTACCACGAAACAAGTGCTTGCTAGCAAACATATCTAAACTTAAATACAAAGGCTGATGGAAAGGGCTACTCCACGATATCTTGAAAGAATAAACTAATAAGCAACTAAACGAAAAAAAAAGGGAAGAAATTATCACAATAACAAAGCGAAACGTTCTCAATGCACTTCGAGTAAAGCAAAAGCTACCATGCGGGCAAACTTACCCTAGCAGCAATTAACACTAATTAATTGTGCACAATTCGAACTGCATGAATCTAACACTGGCGCCCTGCCTGACACGCCAACTTAGCGCTGGAACAATTCAACTGATTCATCAAACAATCCAATCCATACGGGCCGCCCTGCCTGACACACTAACTTAGCGCTAGAACAAATAAAACACTGACCGGATGCTGGCCACACCAACACTGGGATCCAGAAAAGAAAATCCCGCACAGCACGAGCAGCAGAATTAGCGAACGAATCTAAAGAGGTGGCAGCGGGGTAGAGATCAGGAGGAATCTACCTCAGTAGCGCGTGCAAGCGGGGGAGCCGCAGCCTGGCGTCGGCGAGGAGACTGCGAGCCCGCACCGAGACGGCGACGGCGATGACGGGGAAAGCCAGGGCTTTTTTTTCTTTCTTTTGAGGTGGGGGAAAGCTAGGGCTGGTGATCTATCTCAACTCAGCTTTTTTTTTTTTTTTTTACTCAACTCAGCTTTTTTTTTTTTTTGAGACATCCGACCTTTATTACTCACTGGAAGCATATGAGTTACATACGCCCTCAGGCGGAGATTTTCTTCTCTAGTTGTGGCCGTGAGCACGCGCTCACAGCCATTAGGAAATTTTGACCGTGCGATTTCCATCCGCGTTGAGTCCTCGACCTGGGTTGCTGCCTGCCTCGGTGAAAATTTTTTGACCGTACGGCGAGCGCTGCGTGGTCTTCTCTCCTTCGCTGATACGGTGAGTGGGCCGCGTGTCCTCCTTCCATTGCATGCCGCGCTCGGGTTTAATGCGGTGGGTGAGCCCTCCCGCATTTACACGGCTCGCCGGCTTCGTTTCCTCACTTCCTCCTCACCGGCTCCACCAGCGCAAACCCTAGCCGCGCCGCCGGCCGTCGCCGAGCTCCTCCCGCCACCGCTGGGCCGCCTCTCCTCCCTTCCCCATGCCTTAGTCCTTCGTTTGGATCACCCAAATAGTCTACGCGGTGGATCGGAGGCCCGGCGTGCGGTCAGAATGTCCCGCTGTCGTACCAGCGCGCTCCGGCGGCCGGAGCGGCGGCCGAGGGCCGCCTAGACCGAGCAGCACCTGATGATCCCCAATGTCTTCCATCCATGGTCGGCGGCGTGGCCGCCTCGATCTGACATGGAGGAAAGGGCGACGGCAACAGCGGTGTCTTGCAGCTACCCCAAACACGAGGTGGACTGGCCAGGAGATGAGTGCTGCTGCTCTGCGTTGGCAGCTTCTGCCTCGGCCTGCTCTTCACCGGCAGGTAATTCCTTGCTCCATGGGAGATTGATTGTGATAGCCCGGCAGCTTCAAGTTGAGATTTTTGTAGCTCATCATGTACTGTACTGCAACGGTTCTTCGTTTGGGAGGGGGTGCATGCAATCGGATTGCCCTGCAGTGTGTTTCTAATTTGCAATGTATGCTGATTGATTGAATTGGGGTGTTCAAGATTTCATGCCCGGTGACTTTCCCAGTGTTCGGCCATTTTGATAATCTATTGGGGTCGATTGCTGATGAAGCCACACATTTGCATTTTACTATAGATCGTTCAGATATGTTGTTATTAGGTCAGATTATCTGAACTTCGGTCTGTTGGATTAGCTCCTTGATTTACACTTCGGCTTTGCTTGCGGCACACTTCATTGCAACTTTAAGGCTCCAACATTATCCTGACTTGAAAAGTGGGGTCGTAGTATATGGATTCTCATATCAGCAAAAGTTTTTGAGATAAGTGATTGTGCCAACAGATGTATGTGCATTACTTGATCCTGACCGTTTTATGCAGGATGTCGACATTACCTGAGGCAAACGAGTTACCTATACCAAATTCAAGATGACAGAAAGAGGCTGAGGTTGCTGCTGGAGACTGTAGTCTAGCTAAAGTAATTTTCTCTCTTGCCTAAATGAATTATGGAAACTATTTTGAAATGCTAAATATTACTTGATGGCTCTTCTTGTGTTGAATAAATCACCTAAAATCAGAGTATTTGTGACCCTGATATCGCAGCCAATTGATCTTGATGAAAATGTTATACTATTGTGTCGCCAGGTTCAAGGAAAGCATGATTACAGTGAAATTCTAGAGATGTCAGATATTCACCATGATGCACAGTATGTGATGATTTTTATCAATTTGTTTCGATTCATGTAAGCTTCAGGGAAGCTGTTTTATTTCTAATTGGAGCTAAACTGGCTTCTCTACAGGACGTTGGATAAGCAAATAGCTAACTTGGAGACAGAACTCTCAGCTGCAAGAACTCTACAAGAATCTTTTCTCAATGGTTCTCCAGTTTCAGAAGAGTACAAGAGTTCGGAGCCCACTGGAAGGCGGAAGTACCTTATATATGGTGATAGGTATCAATACTGCTTTTAGCAGTCGTAAAAGAAGGGGATTCAATCCGCAAACACCTGGATGCCTCAAGGTTCTTTACATGGCTTACCCTAATAGTGACTCATATATCCTGGGAGAATTTCATAGTATGAAATATTGATGGTGAAATAACAATGCAAACAGGGGAAAAGAGGAGAAAACTGGAGGAAGAGAAGGGAATCATAATTCGCTTTGTTATTGGTCACAGGTGTGCATATATCTTTTATGTCAGATTCTGTTATTTTTCCTCCATTAAGTTCAATAGACTGTTAATTTCATCCTTGTTACATGCTTTACTATTACAAGAGAGCTTCCTTGTAATAGTCTTGCAACAACATGATGGTGTATGGATATATGAGGGAAGGGGCTTCCTTCACAGTTGGTTTTGCAGTAATAGTCAGCCCTCCTAAAATCTGTTCGCTGTGAGCCAATCAATCTCAAGTGCTTTTACACATTTTTTTTCCACTGATTTAATTCTGCCATTGGTATGACTTACCAACTCTTGCAAAAACATTAATAGTGAATTTTTTTACTCTCTTAAAAGCAATATAACTGACCTGAACAAGCATGTCAGGTTCTAAATTTGCCACATAGATGACCAGTGTGTGTTGATTGTAATTGTTTAACTGTATTTTGGTTGTTGTTTGTAGACAAAAAAGAAGCATTAAACCTCGACGAGAAGCTACATACATTAGATCATTAGACCAGTTGCACCTCATGAAGGTTCCACTATTTACAAAAAATATTGACAGTGGTAAGTTATCTTAATCACGCAGCAAGTATCACAGATCATGATAGATATAGAGTTTTATAGGACTGATAGAAATGCATAGCAAGATCATTCTTTTGCTTTTACTGCCATCCTATCCTTGGTTGCATTGTGCTTGGGACATCAAATCGTCGTCTCATATAGCATTTTTATTATTCTGTCTCCTGGCATGTATCTGGTTAGTATACAATTCGCTAATTAATCCTCCCTAATTTCTTTTATACGAGTTGCATTGTTCTTGTGGTGAATTGACTCTCCCAAGGTTCGTACTTCTGAAGGCCTGCTGGGGATCGCTCAAACCCTATTAATTACTGTATTTTGATATCTCCTTTCAGTCTACCTGAACCATCCTTATTGTATTCTCGTGTGCAGCGCATGATATTACCATGTAGAGGAATTAATTTGGCTATAGATGAGTACATATTGAGGTTATTGACAATTTTTAGTGATACTCATCTATGGAATAAGCAAATTTGTGTGCCATTTTCCAGGTCACGACTGTTTTTTTTACATGCTAAACATAATCGTTTGATCATTGGACTATTTTTTAGTATGTCCAATCGGTCAACGATTTAGTAATGCATATCTTTCTCATTTTCAATTTAGTCACACCGGTAAGGTTTGAGATGTCTGTTTGTTGGTGCAGTTTTTCAAGCATGATAGCCATATATTCATTGAGCAATCTCCCTTCCTTTGGTGGCATATGTATCGTCGTCCAAAAGTATGGTACCTTGAGGCAATTCTGTTGTAGCATGTTACCTTGAGGCAGTTTTGTTGTAGTATGGTAGTACCTTGACAATTTTTTTTTTTGGTTATTTCAGCCTAGGTAAAGTTGCTGGAGGAACAAGACAAAGGAGAGTAGTGGCATGCCATGATAGTTGATTACAGGAATTCAATCTTCTATCCGCAGTCACATGACAAGACAGGTTGTGAACTAGACCTTTGCATGTATAACGTGCACTTCTAATTTCTTTCTTTAAAACTTTCTTGCTTCTTTTCTTACCCTTTTGCATGACCTCTTCTAGGATCAGTTTTGAGGTGTTGGTGTAAAGTGAGTGCTTTGGCACTCAGAAAATGAGCTATTTAATAAGCATGTTCCTGGTCAGAGAGGAGAAGCAGAGCCTGATATCAAACTTCAACATGGTAAGTGGTTCAGTGCAGTACTAAATTGTTGTGTGACATATTCAGCTTGTTAGGTTCTTCCTTCTGCTACTAAATGATTTTCCTGTGTAAATCATTGTTGTATATATTTGGTCTATATTTTTCTTTTGTCAGTGAAGGACCATGAAAGTAGTTACATGTGCTGTTAAAAGTTTGTCAATACCTCTGTACATTCAATTCGATTCAACTTGATTGTGGTTTCCTTGCACAAGTGTCCAAGAGACTAAAAGGAAAGGATTCATAGGTAATTATGCTTTTCCTTTCCTGTAATACAATGAGGGTCACACCTGCCATCAAGATGTGGTCAGATCTCTGCTCCTTGGAAATGAGCGATTAGTTTTTTATTAGTGATCTATTTGAATGATTGATCAGATATACTCCTTGGGAAGAGCTCAGTTTTTAGTAGCAAGCTGATTGATTGTGTCCGGTTGTGTTGTTGCAGATATCAACCGTTTATTAGAACTTGACATGATGTCATTTGTATTTTGTTTGTAGTACTCGATTGATTATACTAGAAAGGGAACCCTGGCGCAGCGGTAAAGCTTGCCTTCTGACCATGAGGTCATGGGTTCAAGTCCTGGAAACAGCCTCTTGCAGAAATACAGGGAAAGGCTGCGTACAAATGACCCAAAGTGGTTGGAGCCTTCCCTGGACCCTGCGCAAGCGGTAGCTACATGAACCGGGCTGCCCTTTTACTCAATTGATTATACTAGGGGAAGGTACATTACCACCTACTATTTCAGAATATATTTCATCTCATTTCTTAAGTTGAGAAAAGCAAATTGATGGTTTATTTCATCTCCCTGTTGCTACTTATCTGTCTTTGTTAGTAAGATGTACAGATTTTGTGGGTTGAGGCTTTGCCGATATGTGTTTATTTAATGCTACTTTCTATTTGTGGTGCCATTAGTTTCTGTTGAATTTTACATTACCAACCTAAGCTAGACTCGATTTAGCTTTTCACAAAAAAAAAAGGGTATAGCTTCAGCCATTGATGTATTGGGATAATAATTTTGAGCTTCTTCAATCGGATCTGATACAATTTTTGCCTCTCACTTCCTTGATTCTGTTGCGTCTTGGGTTTTTGAGACCTGATACAAGTTTCTGATTCTCTTTGTTTTTGGGTGTCTGCACAATTCTGTTCCTCCAGTGATTTTTAACCACTTTTGGTTTCTTTGTTGCAGGTGTTGTTCCATCTCTGTGAGGTTTGGACTCCTTTCCCGAATGTGTGAGGCTTTGGGTGGTTAGGATGGTTGCAACCTGCTGTAACTATTCTGTAGGTGTATCTATCCCTCTCTTATGTGCGTGCAAGCACTTCATCAATGGGTTTAGATTGGTTATTTTACTGATTTCAGGTTCACAACAAGTGAACAGGAAAAGGAAGGAAAAAAGAGTCAGCCATTTGAGATAGAAGGTGTTTTCACAGGTGCGTGTAGCTAACCAAATTCTTTCGCTCAAAATTTGTTTCTCTAGGTATAGTGAGTGGGTATGCCAATAAAAATATCTATGTTCTTCTGGTAAAGTTTCAGCTGCGGTTGGTTTTAATCTAAAAATTTTGAATGGCAATGCAAATAACACGGGTGTACTGAAAAAAGGGGCCTATTATAGGCCTTCAAAGTAGGAGTGTAGGACTAGGGATTCACTTCTAATTCAGATCTTGTTTTAGTTCCAATGCACTATTAGGATGCATGATAATATAAATTATATACAATTTGCTTTCCCTTTAGTTGTGGGGAAAAAAAGTTTGCACAAGCCCATCACATCAGATGTCGTTTCCTTGCTTCAAAAAGGCATGTCGTTTGCCTACTTACATATATGTAAGAATGCATCCGAAGTTTTTGGTTTCTGAACATATAGATTTGCTTATGTATAAGAATCCTTTCTTCTCACTGAAAAGAGAAGTAGATTTCCCTCCTTGAAGTTTTGTTCAGTGGGCACACATAATTAATCTTATCTCTTATTGAGGACTGAGGGTTTTCTACAAGTACGAAATTTGATTGTGAGATGTCAAGTGCGCACTGCAGCAAAAATGAAACAGAACACAGGTATGAAGAAAAATTTGCGCTCCCAATCAATCTTCTTGTCAGAGTTCTCCCTCCAAACACGTGACACCAACCCACCGACGACAACCAATGTGATCCAAACAGAGGCAACCACTATTGCGATCTCCACCCTCTAGAATGCACAGGCAGCAACAAAAATTCAAGGTTAGTTCAGTTCCCAAATGTATATCTATCTTATCTTTTTTTTTTGCGAGGGTGTATATCTATCTTATCGCTTGTGCCTTTCTGTCTAACAGTTCATCAACAAACATTGATACCATTTCTGTCTTTTACGCAACAGCGGCGCAACCAAAAATATGTGTAAACTAAGAACTACTCTACGCTTGCTTCTTGTTGGTTTCCTCCCCTAGGCGCTCTCATCGCTGAA
Organism: Eragrostis curvula; assembly: GCA_007726485.1. Classification (NCBI taxonomy): domain Eukaryota; kingdom Viridiplantae; phylum Streptophyta; class Magnoliopsida; order Poales; family Poaceae; genus Eragrostis; species Eragrostis curvula. The sequence goes on from CM017443.1 coordinate 10,995,681, forward strand.
TGAAACTAATTGGTTTCAATTACTGGTTAAAGGAATCCGCCATTGACGAAAACAGATCTTTGTTCAAGAAAGCAAGAACAGTAACCAGTGGCATGAAAAGAGCTTCCAATGAATGGAATGTGACAGTTGAAGATGCTGGTGCCTTTCTCAAAGAGCTAAGTATGATTCTTACGTCTGAAATCCCACCAATCTTTCAACAAGGGTATCCAGATGAATCACACCCTCTCATCGTTTCAGTGATCCTTGGTAGCAACCAAAATAATATACCTTGCCCCGTTCAGTGATGTAATGTAACCAGTTACATGATGTAGACATCTACTGAGTGATTACGTATGTTATGTACATAAAACTGCTACATTCCTACCAGTGTGTCTCATGCATGTATAATATCCCGTTCATTACACTTTACCAGAACAACAATGATATCTTATAATTTCCTCTAGCGTGGTCATTCGTTCGTCATAAAAAAAAAGTTTGTCTACAAATAAAGAGTCAAACCAAAACAGATACCTCACAATGAAAACACCAAATAAGGAACTGGACAGGCGGCGCGCGAAGCGCGCCGGATCCCACTAGTAGCAGCCATACATGCCTGCCATGATCATTATACAACGAGCTTCTCGCTAATATATGGGCATCCCCATTCGATGCTCGTCCCTCGTGAACAACTTCCGTTTCTTCAAACCAGGACGCTCGCGCCTTGATTTCCTGGATGACATGGCCATACAGACCCAAACCATGACCAGAAATATTTCTGACAACATTCACATTGTCCGTGGCCACCCTGAATTTCCGCAACATCAGGTCGCTGGCCAGAGCCAGCCCTTCTCTGACCGCCATTGCCTCTAGTGTTTCTGGCTCCGACATTCCGTCCAGGACAATAGCTGAGGCCCCCATAAACTGTCCAGCCGTATCTCTTGCCACTGCGGCCATAGACGCCTTTCCTGTGTTCTTCGATATTGCAGCATCCACATTAATTTTCATGAGGCCTGCTGGTGGCGGAATCCACCTTAATGGGGCAGCGACCGGGGGGGCCGCTTCCCGTATCACCGGGCGCTGCTGCGCTTGATCAAGCTCCTGGATGAAACGCGTCACAAAGCAGTTTGTCGAGAACGGGCTTTGAAAAGACTCCTCATATATTGCCTTCCTTCTCACATACCATATTGCCCAGAGTGTGACCAACACCCGGGTGAGTTCTTCATGTTTCAGTGTATTCATTACCATCGCAAGCCACCCCCTGGCGTCCGGTTCCTGAACTTCACAAATATGTTCAGTTATCCGGTCCTGCTCCAATGCCCAAACACACCTTGCCATATTGCACTCCAAGAGTGCATGTCTCCATGAGTGCATGTCTCCATTTACTCAACTCAGCTGAGCAAGGCCGAGGCGCGATGGCTTGTTCATGATATATATCCAACCAGGCCGGGCCAGAGGAAACTCTCTTTTGCTTTGGGTTGGGTCCAATTAGCTACCCAGATTGAATCTGGCCCAGAAAAGTGTTAACCCGAGGCAGCGTTCTTTTTCTTTCCTCTCGATTTAGGACTCTTTCAAATGGCAATAGCTCATATAGGATTTTCCCCAATAAATTTGCTAAAGCCTGTAAAATGTCCTGACTAACCTTGAACTTTTTCGAAATTGTATCTTGTTCGTCACCGTCGTATTTGGAGCATCGCCGGTCGCCGTCCCTGAGCTCTACCATGGCCATGCCTAGTTCCGTCATGGCTATGCCTAGCTCTGTCGTCCACGCGCCAGACGATGGTGGTCAGGATGAACTATGTGATCTCTGACGTGCGTTTCGTGTTGAGGAACGTGCGGCATGTCAGCATGCCCATCTCGATTCAGAACGGGATGGCGAGTTTGGACACCGTTGGTGCGCTCTCCGTGTCTGTAGGTGAATACCGATCTGTACGTATGTAGAAACTGTATTATCAAGTGGTACGTGGTGAATACCGATCGGGATAAAAGTTCTACACTCCTACGGTACACGATATACTCTCATGTGCGTTCTGGATGACGACCTACACCTCAGCGTCTACACTTTTAAATTTAGTATATTACACTCAATATAGATCTGTACATATGTAAAATGAAGTGTATCACCAAGTGATACGTGGTGAATACAGATCGGAATAAAAATTCTACACTGCTATGGTACAAGACATACTCTCATCTGCTCCGGATGACGACCTACATCTCAATGTCTATACTTTTGTTTTTAGTATATTACAATCGAGGAAAAAAGGTAAAACATATTTTTCTTAAGAGAATATTCGATGCATATACCGCGTAGAGTCCTATTTCAGCAAATTTTGCTTATGGGCCGATCCTATATCAGCAAACTCACTCAGAAAAAAATCTATCTGAACTATGGCCATCTGACAGAGTCCTAAATTCTTAAATCCTCCTCAATCAGACGGAATAGGACGAAACGGTGATATCGATCAGACGAGTACGGAAGGACGAGGGTGGCGTGATCACAAATTGTATAAACTGATCAGTTCGAAAAAATCATTAGAAACAAATATTTTACTAGCTGATTTTGGATTTTGCTTTACCATGAAACCAGTGGTTTTGATTTCCGAGTAGCATATTTGAAGTCCTGAGTTTGACTCTCCGTTGGAACGAATTTTTCAGCGGTAGGCGACGTGGCCGTTGACAGCGGAATGTCAGTGCTGACTTCGTCAATCTCAAAAATTTATCGGCTCAGTCTTCAAAGATACTCATAAAAGTAGGATAATAAAAAAAACAGCTTATTCGCCTGACTGCATTGCAGCAGTTGCAATTTAGCATCTACAATGTTTCAGTTATTTTTTTTCATCAGTCGCTACAATAAAAGTGCAAAACAGCCTGGTGAAACCAAAAATTCATCACATAAAATATTTTCATGGACTTCCTGGACCCACCTGTTTGACTTGCTTGACCCGGTCCATGCCACTTCCTGAGCTCCACACATCGCACCTGATTCTCTGTGACACAGGCCCGCGTCGTCATGCACGTAATCGTTGGAACGTCCGAACGTGGCAAGCCCATTCCTGGCACGTCCCGCATTTCCGCCCTACTCCAATGTAGCAGTACATGCGGGCCCACATACAAGCGTCTCTACAGAGAAAGAAAACGACGAAACAAGCAGAATCCTCCAGATCCTACTGCTCGGTAAAAAAAAACACGTGCCCCAGGTAAAATCTCGTCTCAGAAAAAGGGTAAAAGAGGAAAAGCAAGTTCACCCTCACTCTTCTTGACGCCCAAGAAGCGATTGGCACTGGGGACCAAAAGTTTGTTCGCGCCGCACAGCAGCGAGCACAACTTGGACCCACAGGTCAGTGCCTGTGGCCGATAGCGCAGAGCTGTGCTGTGCCCCGCAGAAACCGGAGCCTCCCAGGGCCCACGTCCATTCCATGCGAAAGGCTCATGGCCCACATGTCAACGAAACTACTCCGCTCGCGAACCCACGCTTCCTGCCCCGTCCTGCTCCTCCCCTGTGCTTCTTTCTTTCCAAGCAAACGCCTCTGACCGGCTATAAAGGAGAGGCCACGCCACCATTGCCAGGAGCATAAAAGGCTTGGCCTCTCTTGGTTCCCTTCCTCCACCACTAGCCTCTCCAACCACCACTCTTCTCGGGGTCTCCGTCCGGGCGAGCGAGAGCGTTCTTCCCTTTCCGTTGGGGTGATGGCGGCGGTGATGGAGAAGGAGGGCGGCGTGACCAAGGCGACGGCGGCGGCGGTGGGCGCGCCGCGGGAGGACGGCGTGAAGAAGGCGGTTTTCGTTTCTGTGCGAAAGGAGTTGTGAGGTTGGAGTCCATCTCAAGTACCAGAGTAGCAGCGATTAGTGAGATTTTCTTCTTCTTTTTGCATTGGTCCGAACTCGACTAGAAATTATTGGATGGTGATGCAGTATTTCCTTTCCCGGTTAACTACTGTGTGTAAATCATCGATATAGCATTTTTGGTGTCCAAAATCGTTGTGTATTTTCAGGGAATATGGTGGAATAATCCACCTCATGCACGTGGTCAGAGTCTGTTGAATGGTGATCTTTTGGGGTTTTCTCTTGGGCGTGGACGGATCATCGGGAACAGAGGATTTAGCATCATGCCGTGTTAAAGTTGTTATGTACTGTATGTGTGTTAAGAGTCCACTGAATGGTGATTTTTTTGGGTTTTCTCTAGGGCGTGAACGGATGGATCATGGGGATTGGGGAACAGAGGATTTAGCATGTTTCTGGTGTTAAAATTGCTCTGTGTGTGATCAGAGTCTGTTGAATGGTGATCTTTTGGGGTTTTCTCTTGCGCATGAACAGATCATGGGGAACAGAGGATTTAGCATGTTCTGGTATTAAAATCGTTCTGTCTTTCTGGCATACATGGTGTTGGTTGTATTTGTGCACGTAGCTGTGTAATTTCTGCTGTGCCTTCTGAATCCAATTCAGGAACTAGTATAGAAAGGATTAGACTGTTTTTGCAAAACAAAAAAAAAAGTTCCCCCATTGGATAGGAGAAGCTTGTGGATTGTGCACATGTTTGTTTGCTGGTGATTGTGATGCTAGTTTTACTGGCTAATTTTGTGTTAATTCATCCATAGGGGAGAGGGGTTCATCCTGTACTTGTGGGTACATCACTAATCAGATTAAGTTTACAGTGCTTGTATTGTGTTGTGGTGGAATCATTCATGATTCATCTATGGGGGTGAGGGGTTCGTTCATATTTTGTTATGCATGCAAGAATACGTGCAGACATGATGTGAATCTTGGCATGCAGGATTTCCCCTATTCTGCCTGATCTTAATTCTTGCCCAGTCCAAGATTTGTTTAGCTAACCTCACTGTTCAGATTTACTTTCATCGAGACAATTTGCTCTGAACTTACTGATGACACAACAGTGGTCGTAGTAGTAAATGTCTGCTTGCTCACAAGTTATATGGTGTTTGTTCAATCATTCTTGTTACATTCTTTCAGTCTGTGCTTTAGATTTCAGGAGCTGATATGATGCTCTCTTTTGCTGCTTATGATGTGCTTCAAGGCCTGATCACTTGCTGCTTGTGTTGTTTTTCAGGTGTTCGGCAAGCAGAAGGTCGAGCCTGTTATCAAGGAACCAACTCCAGTGGTGGCGGTCAATGATGGCAGTGCTCCGGAGGTGGCGAACAAGGATGGCTGTCCGGTGGTGGCGGACAAGCCCGCAGCAGCCAAGTCTCACTGAAGGGGTGTTCTGATGGTCTTCTGAAAGCAAGTGTAAATGATCCTTGGGTGTTCTACGGTGGCGAAATCTTCCGAGGCTTTTGTGGTCTCTTCAGTAACTAGTTTCGTAGTCTATCAGTTCTGTTGTTCGTGGTAGTGGTTTGGTCACGGTTAGTCCGGTAATTTGCCGTGAAAGACAAAGTGTTGCTACCTCGAGTTCTTAGAATGTGAACCTTAATCTGCATATCGTTATCGTGACCATTTTGTGATGGCTTCATATGGTGGATTAGCTCTGTGTTGATGCCTCTGTTGTCTACTTGCATTGGGGTGTTACATTCTCTGACTTCCTTTCAGAGGATTTCCATTGTGACTGTTTAATGATGATTTTTTCTGCTTTTTCGCTCTGGTTTCCGAAGGCTATTCGAAACGCTCCTTTGAACTGCGGACCATATTCTTTCGCTAAGTGCCATGCACCTTTGTACTCAACAGAGTGAACTTCAGGTCGTTTGTGACTGCAATCTGCAGAGTCTGGGACATTAGCAGTATTACCATCAGTTTTCAGTGTGCTAAAACTTTCAGAAAACCATGTCATGTTATCTGGTCACTTGGCCTGAAATCGTGTGCTGTTGCCATTGTGGCTACTGTAAAATTTGCACATTAGCAGCAGAACCTATGTAAACCATCCGAAACAGCACTGACGTGCATGCCTCACTTGCACATCTTTCCCTCGTTGCCTACAGTTTTTAACGTGACGTGCTGCCGATGCTAGACTGCTGGTTCAGTAGGATAAGATCTTCAGTTCCACACTGTTTTTTTAGCAGACTCTTCTTTTCCTTTCTTTTTTTTCCTTTTTTTTTTCGAGAACAAGTTCCATACTGTTGTGCGGGCCACACTGCCAATCTCCACAGCCCGCAATGCTTGAACGAACGTGCGGCCCAAACCCAACACCATTAGACAATTCCAGCCCAAATTCTGGGCCCTTCCGGGTTCTCGGCCCTTCCGGTGTGCTCTTCTTTCCCACGCCCCAAGAAAGAAAACGAAGCCGTTGGTTTCCTTCCTACCCACCGCGCAAGAAAGAAACGAGGCGAAACCAGGGGCGCAAACGTGATATTACCACCGCATCAATCCCGATCGCAAATTCGCCCTCCGCCGCCGGCCGCCTGCAGCCCTCCCCTCTCCGCCACTGTCACGCGCGCGCTCTCCCGCTCTCCCGCGACCTCGTCAGCCTCCTTTCAGGTAAGAGCAATTCGTCCCGTCCTATCATCAGTCGTTCAGGCCATACATGCGTTTTCTTCTTTTGAGAATTGTTGTGAGGAGCGGTCACGTCGGTTGAGGTTTGGGCCGTCGAGTGGGAGGGGAAGTGGCCTTCTCTAGGGTAGTTGCGCGAGATGGAGTAGGGCGCGGACGCCGTGGTTGACGAGTGTTAGAGCTGCGATTCTGTTTGTGTGGGTGCTCGCTGGTTGTTCGTCGAAATTCCCATGGCGTGATGGAGCACCTGGAAGGATTCTATCTAGTCTGGTTATCGCATCCAATGTGCTTTGATTGGATGGATTCGAAGTTCTCCAGTTCATATGTAGCACTAGCTAGATGCTTTGATACAATGCGCTGCAAAATTTCTGAAATCAGCTAGCCAGGCGTTTTTAGTTTGATCCAGACATATGGCGCTTGCCGGCCATTTTACTGGGCACTGCCCTTAAGATTTGATTTGTTGTTTCTTACATGATCGAACTACTTGACTGATGCTGGGTTGGCAGATTGGCTTCCTCTCTAGGACGCACTACTTGTTGCATAATGCTACTCTTGTCAATTAGCCATTTAGGTAGCGTTTGGTTTGGCAAATGTAATGTAACTTGATTACATGGGTTAAGAGATCCTGTTACCTGTTGTTTGGATCAACCCTTCCGTAATCAAGTCACACCGTGATCGGATACGGGCTAATACAAATTCCATAGTGGCATAATCGATACCAATTCATCGCCATCTCTGCTGCATCTTCATTAGGGCACAGCCGCTCCCCTGCATCAGCCCGTGTGGCAACAAAAAGCTACTCCACCGATGTGCCGGGGACCATATTATTTCCACTGCATCTGTGAATCACGCTTGTTCCCTTCTGTCCGCACCACCTATCCCTTGAACGGAAGAGGAAGAATAGGGGCAGGAGTAATGGGAGGACAGTACCATTCACGGCATCTTGATCATCTTCATCGGGGTGATGGCAGATGGCTCCTGCCTCCTCTTCGTCTTTTCCAGCTTTGGTTGGATTCATTCTCCTTGATTTTCCTCTTGAATCTTGATTGGTCCAGCTCAGAGTTTTTTCTTCTTCTTTTCATCATGTATGTATAGATGGTCTCTCTCACGTTCCCCAAAAAGAAAAGGAAATGGTTGCTCCCTGACGATCACTTTGAATTTCATCTTCTTCCTTTTTTACAGTGGATCAAAGCATCATTTCGATTCTGCATGTTTTGTTGTTCAATAGTTTTGCATTCCAGTTCTGTTCTTTTGCAAAATGAGAAGAAGCTTGTTATCCAATAACGTTACCTTGTGCAGCCAAATAAAGTGCGTAATCACCCATTACACCACCAAAAACGCGAGAATCTGATTCCCTTCAAATTTACATTACCATTCTAGTAACCACTACGGGCACAACCTTAGATTTTAGTGGTGATCAAAGCTTTTCTGTGTCTGTCCTTTACTGTATTTGAAACTTTATAGGTCACATTTCTGTTCTGTGAGCTTTTACTTGATATTTTAATGTGCACATATCTCAGTCATGCCATATTACATGATAAGGGCAATATGTTTTTATTTATTTATTTACTATATCAATGCAAACAATTGTATTGATTTCCATTCTTGTTTGTCCTGTGGTGCACTCTAGATTTGTAACTGACATAGTACAGTAAATTAATGATTATGTTATCTCAATCCAGTTTGTCTATCAGTTTTGCTGTTCTTATCTGTTCCATTTCTTCAAAATTCTGAAGCCCCTTCAATTAGATTGCAGCTTGTAAGTTGTATTCTTATTTTTGGACTCTTTCGACGCATCTTCTTTCTCGGTTTGTGGTAGTTAAATATACCCATTGCGCATTTCATGAAAAGTCGTGCTGCTATTTATCTGATGATAGTCATTTGTAATCAGAGTCCACCGCAATGTGTGAATTTTATGCAAATCTTGCATGGAAGTCTTACTATATACTTTCGTTTTTGTTTCAGTTTTAAGATGGACTCAGGCAGTACTCAATCTGCAGGTTCAGCAGCCCCATCTGTTCCCCAAAACCCTGCAATGACTTCGTGCCGGAAGAAGAAATCTGAGGAGGCTACCTTCCTTGAAGATGTGAAAGACCATATCGATGAGTTCATTCATGCCTCCATGGATGAGCACAAGACCTGCTTCAAGAAGACCATTCAGAAGGTCAGCTGCACCAGTACACTTAAATTTGTCGGTCTTTTGCTGTCATTCCGAAATTGTCGTACACTTGATGCTCAAGCCTTCTGTTGTCCATTCTTTGTGCAGATGTTTGGGATGTCAAAGGTTGTAGCAGAACGGTCCGCCGCGGAAGCAAAGGAAGCTGAAGTTGAAAGTGCGTTGCCGCTTCAGACCAGTGTCTCACAGTAGAATGTAATGGTGCCAGGAAGGCGCTTAATCAGATGTAGCGTGTGTTGTCGTCTGTACGAGTTGTCCAGTCAGTGTTTTATCCTCTTACGTTTGCTGTATGAATGCTGCTCTAACCTTACATAATTACGGGTTTTGAACAATAAGAGCACAGTTGAGATTTGGAATACCGCCACCAAGCTTGTACTGATTTCTGCTGTTCGTATCAGCTTTTCAGGGCTAGTTCTACTGATTCGTGCTGTGCTTGCATTAGTTCCAAAGCAAAGCCTAAATGTTTCAGCTCCTTGTATGGCGGCCCAGATTTCTTTTGTTTCACATATTAGTCTACATAACCTGATAACTTTTATTTTTCTGTTACACGAATCTCTGCTTTGCCTGGGCCGAGAACATCGATTTGGCTACAGCCAATGGATAGCCCATGCACTAACGATGGGCTGAGTTCCTTCCATTTTCAATTGCCTGTTCGCTCGGCGTTCTCCTGCAAGGGAAATAGGGAATTTTCATTCTTCAACTGTGGCGATCTACTTGTGTCCAACGCTCGAACCATCATGTGACTCATGTCATCCCCCCAAAAGGCAAAAGCAGATTGTTACAAGTCGCACACTGTTGCATTGGATGCTAACGATTGGTCGATCGATTCCTACGCGCATTTCGCGATCGCCTTCACGAGCAACGACGACTCCACGTGAGGCGCACATCCACCCAACGAACCTCCGAAGCAACTGGACGACGCCATTGGTCCCGCCTCGTTACCTCGGCAACCAGTCGCCACTGGCCACCTCAGGTCGGCATTCGGCACCACCACTCGCGTCGCGCGGGCCCGTCCCGAAGTCTCATCCATCTGCGGTCGGCCCATCAACAGTAACGACTGCGACTTCTCTTCTCATCATTCCCGATGGCCTGGCCCAGCACCGCCCGGCCTTCGCTGTCGTCGCGACGATGACTCGGGCCGTCCGGTTGACCCACCTGGGCCGGAGGGAGACGGACGCCGCGAGCGCGCGTCCCTTTCGGCTTCGCTTGCCTCGCCGTTCTCTCGAGGTCTCGCCCAGTTTCTTGTTTTTCTTTTCCCACCTCGTAATCACAGGCGCTTTCCCTCCAATCTCCACTCGTTCTCGGCGTTGTAACGCGGAGCAAAGGGAGCCCTCGGCGTCAGTCAACAGAGTTGGTTGGTGCCATGGTGATGTGTATGCTCTGCTCTGCTTTGCTTGCGCTGACTCGCCGCCGTGCCTGCGTCACCGTCGCGCACACACGAGACGTTCGCATCGGGTTGCGCAGGCACTTTGGTTCCAGGCGACGCGTGTAACAGATCGGTTAAACAACGCCGTTGATTTCGTGACACAAACTACTCGATCCGTCAGTCATTAAGGCCTTGATTAGTGCGAGTTCATCGTGCCACACTCGATCCGTGTCAGTACAGTACAGGGGGAAAACAACGGTGCGCTGGATCTATCTGAAGAGAGGGAGGCGATGGCCGTGTCAGAAATTACGGACCACAGAGCATGTGGGCGGTCAAACAGTGGCAGCTGCGTGCGCACTGTAGGAGGGTGGTTCGTTATCGTGGGGGGGGGGGGGGGCGATGAGCTTGGATTGCCTCGAGATGGGCGCGTGGAATCTGTGGTATAGATACCTGAAGTGATCAATCAAATACAGTCCTCGTACACTGTTCATAAAAGATGCGAGATTACTGGTTGCATGTTACACTTCTGATGGCGCACTTGCTTAAAAATACAGGTGCTCGTATGTTATCCTCTTTATGTTTGAAAACAGGCAGTCAGGCAGAGATGTCAGAGGTTAGACTTCAACAGGATTACTTCTCGTCCTGGCTCCAGAACTGGATAACTAACCCCTAAAATAAACAAACTGGAAGCCAAGTCCAGTCAAGTCGATCAAACCCAATTCTTTTTCTATAAATTACTAGTGGGAAAGGGATCGGAGAGAAGGATGTATGCAGTGTAGGAGTAACTCACATGTCAAAATGTTGTTAACATCTACATCGATCACGTCCCCATCTCCCCGTATGAAAACCGCCAAATTTGACAAAAACAGGTTCCACACCTTTTGGGTAACCACGAGACTGACTACAAGTCGGCGATGAAGTTGGTGTGGATTTGCCCTGAACAGATTGGTCAGACTCCAGGTTTCTTTTACAAATACCTGCATTTCTATCCACAAAAACATTTCAAACATGAGAAGCTTTGAAAATCACAGGATGCGGACCTGAAGTGCGGTCGCCTCATCATTTGGGGTTCCTTGTGCCGACCTTTTGACCAGCATAATCCGCACGCACACGCCACAGCACCGAGTCCTCCAAATCTAGCGTCGTCTTCTGATCTTATATAATCGCAGGCTTTGTTTTATCCTGCAGGACGTTTACCGTGAACTGAAACTAAACTGTCTGTCAATTCTTACTTAATCGGAGTGTAGTTCCTCCAGTAAATTTCTTTTTCACCCATACGTGCATGCAAGATCTGCTTTTCCGTTCGTCCAGACGCGCCTTACATACAGCTCGACGCCCTTCGGCTCCAAGAGTTCAATGCGTATAATAACTGTATGCTGCCTGTTCTGTACGATCTATCCATCGTACAGTACGCCCCATGCTGTAAACCGCCGCAGTATAGTAGTACCAAATAGTAATCCTACCAATGTACCATGCGGCGACTGTAGTCCATACTACGGATAAATGTACCACGGGACCCATACATACAAGTTGATCGAGCGTGTCCGATTTTCGCAGCAACTCAGATATTGCTGCTCCAATGTAGCAGCAGCAGTACACTTGTGCTTGTACCGCTCCGTATTACAGTAGTTACTGTACTGTCTTCTTATTCACCGTGCGTGTATTCTCTCATCTGCACGTCTCCTCGCATGTATTTTTCTGAAATTTGCGTGATGTGTTCCCGGCACATGCCAGGCATCTATAAACCTCACCACTCACCAGACACCACAACTCAGCACCGCACCAACCCAGGCTTCTTGTACAGTGCCCTGCACTATCAACTCCAGCCAGAGTGGACAAAAAGGAGGGGAGATTTATGGTTGTATAGGCGATGGCAAAATTGGCAATCCTTGGCTGTTAGTGAAACATCACATGATTTTTATGCCTATTCGTGGATTGATTAGTGGCCAAATTGGGTGGTTTGGTTTGCATCAGACAGTGGTGGGTGTACTTGTGTTTAAGGTTCCGGGTTGGGACGTCGTGGAAAGTAGAAGAATCTGAGACTTGCTTTAATTATTCTGCTGCATTTGCAGCCTCGCATCATAATTCATAAAGCACAAGGTCCCAGTTATAGATGCGTCACCCACTAAAACGAACTAGGGACTCTAGGATCCAATTTTCCTGAAATTTCAAAGAAAAACTTTTAAATTTGCCATGACATCAAAGTTGACTCCTACACACACAGACGCCGGCGCGCACACAAAACAACAACAAACAAACCAAATCATGAAGTCAGTTCCGTCTCGGACGAGGATTTCCGGTCAAAAATACCTACCAAATCTGAAAACGGTCCATGGCGGCCACCCACAACTAAATATCGAGTTGATGTCGCATGTTCCTCGCTGAGCAGAAGAAATGGTCCAGGAAATGGACCGGGATAAGCACGAACCTGAAGTGTTTGGTCTGGTCTGTCCAAGTAGCTGGAGAGCCCGCCACTTGTAGTAATCGTTAAATTCTTCGCTCGACATGACACATGAGGATGCTAATACCGCCAGTTTGTACCGTACCGGTTCAATTGTTCCATTGGGTTCGTACTACCTGCCAGGGGTTCAATGCCTTATTTAGAGCTAATAAAGTTGGTGGACAAAATCATCATTGTGTCATTAACACGGCCCTAATTTTGTCTCGAATCATCAAACACCCTTGCATACTATATAGTACGGAGGCACAGGCAGTAAATCGAATCCACTGAATCTTGGTTTGGACGGAACTTGAGATTTTTGCACTTTTTATCAGTGAAATAGTTTTGAGCAACCGCAAGATACCCGGACAGATGAGGTTTTGTTTCTTCCTCAATCGGTCCCCTGAAATTTTGCATATCTCTCAATCACCTTTTTTTTTTAGAATATATGAAACTTTCACTCTTGAAGACGAACCTTTTTTTTTATTAAATTTGGAGTTCCTAGTTATGCCGTTCATCTTCACTGAAACTTTTTTGTAGTAAAGCTGGAACAATTTGTATTGATATGTGGAACTTTTTCCCCTTATAGATGGACCTTTTTTCCTATTAAAATATAAAACCTTTTGTATTAGTAAGTCTAAAACTTGCCAAATGCACACATGATTTTGTTTTACATGAAGATGGAACCGTCTTTTATTAAGCAATAGATAAGCGAAATCTAAGTCACCTTGAAGTAGTTTTTTTTATTTTTATTTTCTGTGACTGTCAACTGGGGGAGAGAATCCCCACCCAATTTTCACTAACTTATGGTAGCCTAAAGCAGCTAGGTACATTTTATGAGCAGAGTTTGAGGGGTAATTTTTCTTCTTTTTCATCTGAAACGAACGATTTGGCTTTACTCCGGAAGTGGCTTTCCCATCTTAGCCAGTTGCCCTGGCGCACGGGGGTTTGTGCTTGTTGCACGCACCATAAGCAGCGACGCACCAGAGGTGGGAGAGGCCGCTCGCTTTTGCGTGAACCCTCGGGCGTAGCCTAAAGCAGCTAGGTACATTTTATGAGCAGAGTTTAAGGGGTAATTTTTCTTCTTTTTCATCTGAAACGTTTGTTGGTTTTTCCACGAACGATTTGGCTTTACTCCGGAAGTGGCTTTCCCGCCTTGGCCAGTTGCCCTGGCGCACGGTTGTGCTTGCTGCACGCACCATAAGCAGCAGCGACGCACCAGAGGTGGGAGAGACCGCTCGCTTTTGCGTGAACCCTCGGTCGTCGGCTTGTCCTTTTTTGGATACTGTCAACTTGCCGGCAGTTTATCAAAAAAAAAAAAAAAAAAAACCTTGCCGGCACCAGTTTTTTTTAAAAAAAACCTTGCTGGTACAGGCGAAGCAAATGTGACCTCCCCGGCTGAACTAGACCGGTGGGGAAACCTCGGAGGAAACCGCGATCGCGATCGTACGGATCTCCGGTTGCCTGTGCACTAGCGCAGGGGGGCGTGCGTTGAGTGAGAGCAATATTCCTGTCCATGGGCCTACGTGCGGTACTACCATGGCACAATTCAAGATCTTTGGAGGTGACAGAAACGTGCCTGATCTTGTCGTGATTACTGATCAGCGCCCTTATCTTCGTACGATCATATGATTACTTGATCGGAGCAAAGACCAACATCGTCCTTCCCAAGATGTCAGTACTCGACAAAACACACAAGTGTCCAGATCGATCGCCTTATATACACAGATTTCTCCCAATAGCTACTAGACCCATGCATGAATTTAGCTCAGTACGTAACGTTGCACTTGCATCCCATTAATCTCGCCGCCATCAGCCTCCCGTCCCCAGCTCACGAAGAACGACGACGACGGCGAAGAAGAAGAAATGATCGCGGTGCGCGGCAGCCATTTAAAGGCCTGCAGAAAAGCCTCTATAATCCGACGGGCTACTACTCCAGGCTTTTTGGCTGTTGTTGTTTGTTCGCCTTTGGCACGTCCGACGGTCCGAGCATTGAAGCCACGAGCGTGCGTGTAAACCGTCGGCAGGACGACGGGACGAGAGATCAGGATCGACGGACAGAGCCATTAACGCCTCCTTGAAGCGTTGGCCAGCTAGTCCCAGGCTCCAGGCCGGCCAGTCAGTCGGCTGCCCGGGTCAAACACGAGCCAGGGTGAAAACTGTAGCCGCATGCATGTGACGAGTAGACTTGCTGCCGCGTTCCTCCGGTTCGAAGGAAACGAGATCGGAACATGGCAGCGGCATCGATCCTGGCGATCGAGCGAAAAGTAACCCACTGAGATGGAGTGTCCTGGTGCGTAACGTAAACAATGGCCAAACACGAAACGGGTGTTAATTTGATTAGCTTGTGTAGGTTTATTAGTACTTTGGCTAGCTCCGAAGTCGCAGAGCACGACACGGTAAAGAACAGTGGCACCACACTAGTGCCGCTACGTCCCATGAACTGTAAAGATGCATCCACCGCTAGCACCAGAATGGCAACATTCATGGCGGCCGAAACGCATTAAACTTCCCGAAATTCCATTTGCCGCCACCCCTCCTGGGTTGGCCTACTTGCGTCGATCCGAAAGCCAGCGATCCACCAGCACTTCTCCGCGCTCAATCCTGCCGCCGGTTGTGGAGGCGAGCTATGGCACGATGTTCGATCAGCAGCAATTGCCGTGGGTCGCCTTGTATAAGCGCACCATCATCACTGAATCTATTGTACTGGTTGTAATTGTACTAGTAACACTGCTTATCCAAATGGCGGCGCTGATGGAATCTGGAATTACCTGCTCTGCTCACCACCATGTGAGACTAGGACTTGTTTTACTGTTTTGACCAGTGTGATCGATCAATTGTTGAGTTTGGGCCTTGTAGTACTGTTATTGATCTCGATCCAATCAATCGTGTACTTCATCAAACTCTCAGGTGACTTGACAGCGTGTCGATAAGGGAGTACTAGTACCGTTCGAAGCTGATTATCATTTGGAAAGTATTTCATGAACTGGCCGGTTATCATTTGAAGTTTTCTGTTGTCCAATCTCACCACAGGATATTAGCCACTTAGCCGTCCTGAATTGATTAAACGCATAAAAAGTATGATGTCAACCCTTGTTAGCGATAGCTTAACAAAAGATGATCAGGTCAAACTTGTGATGCTCGTTGTCAATGATATCTTCTGAAATGACGGGCTAAACAGTGCTGTTGGCTGCGTTCTCTATTTTATTTATTTATTCCGCGCAACGAAATGTGGGTTTTATATTCAGGTTGGACTGTTGTTTGCCTGTAAGTACATATAGTGGGGTGCTGTGGCACTATTGACGGCCCGGTCAGATTGTCATGTTAATTTTGTTCTTGGGATCTAGTATACTTTTATATTTTTTAACAAAATTTCCCTTTGCTTGAAGAGATTCAGTTGTTCTCATTGGTACACTTGTCCGCTTCTATTCTTCAACAGCGAAATGTCAATGCATTGTGTCGTCACCCGATTGAACGGGGTTGTTCGGCAGATATTTGGATCGTGGGAGCAACGTGGTTAGCGAGATCAATCTAAGAACACGCAGAGGGTTTATACTGGTTCAGGCCTCCCGAAGGATAAAAACCCTACGTCCAGTGCGATCTTGTATAATGTGGCAACCTTTGCGTTAGGGTTTCGCAGGGTGCCAGATAGATTTCCCCATAGGGGTTACATGAATATTTATAGGCTAGTTATCGCCTACCAGAGTCCTTTCTAAACTACAATGTTCTTTCTCCGAATCTATCAAGGAGATCATAACCTTCCCGTAAACCATGTCGTGCAAGACAAGTCTTCGGAAAAATCTTAAAATAAGGTTCGGAATATCTGGAAACTAGGGCTACGACATATAAGCCCCTGAACATGTCACTTGGCATCCTCATTCTTAGATGAGAACATGACGAGGGATATGTTCTGCCGTCAACCTAGGATCCAGACATACCGAACTGTCTTCACTAGTTAACCGCCATCTTCGGAAAATAAGAGCTTCGAAACAAGTATCTTCGGAATGAATATCTTCGGAATTCCGAACACCAAATCTCGATCCATCTTCTCTTGTTCTCTCTGACAAATCTTCCAACAATAAAAAAGGATCTCGACTTGACAAGTCAAAATTTGTCTTTATTATCTGACCAATCTGACGGAATCTTCAGCGATGCGTCACCTCGTCTTCCTGTATCCTTGGAAACTCGCAAAATAACAATTTTCTCACTTGACTTTTAGAGCAACTGAAACGCCGCTCCTCAAGGCTATAAATTCGGAGGTTTCGGCTACTCTAAACATTATCCTCTCCACCAGTTCCACCATGGGGCGCAAGAGATGCGTCAACCCTAGGTTTTCCCGGTGGCTTAACACTAACTTCACCGGCGCATCCGGTTCTTCTTCCTCTGCTCCCTCTCACGAGAGCCCAGCGGCTAGCCCTCCTGAGCTTGCTGATCCATCAGCCCCTCCTCCTCCTCCTCCAACAGAGGCGGTGGATTACAGGCTTCCTCCTCCAAGCCCTCCTCCAAATCCGGCCGATATTATCGATTTGGAAAAGGACATCGACGATGAAGAGTATGCAAGGCGTCTTCACGTGGCCTTGAACAAGGGGTCACGTAACATTCCCGCCGACGCCAATATTGTCTCCATCGACGACTCCAGCGATGACGATTCTGGCGGCGGCGACTCCATGGACATGGATGCTCCGACAGATCCCAGCCCTGCAGGTTCTCTAGCTCCTGTTATTCCTCCGAACGTCAGTTCAGTTCTACCTTCTACTGGGTTTGCAAACCCGGTCCTTGACTCCAACATGGGGGCACCCATATCTCTTCTCGAGTGTCCCTCATCAACAGCGCAAGCAGTGGGGACACAGAGAACACTTCCTCCGATGTCGTCGGAGCCCCTTCTGAGGACGCTGATGAGCGGCGGAACTAGGGATACGAGATATCCCCGTGCTGCTCACACCTGAGCCCAGCATCTCCCTCATCCTTGTCTTCCATCTTTCTGTTAGGGTCAGGTGCTTCCCAAAGCTTCAGATGTAACTTAGATCTTGTAATAGGGCCTTCGGATTAATGAATAAAAAGCTGCCTTCAATCCCAAGTATATATGTATGTTCAGTCTCATCTTCATGTTTTTGCAATGATGTATATCTTCTGAGAATGTCTCTTCTTAAATAAGTCCTTCGGGAAAGAACCTCTTCACAATATAACCACAATAATGAAATAATCCCTTGGAGAATACCTTCTTCGGAAAACACTGCTTCAACAACCAACTCTCTTCGGAGAACAACTCTCTTCGGAGAATAGACCCCTTCAGGAAATAACTCTCTTCGGAGAATAACAATCTTCGGAGAATAGCAATCTTCAAAGAATGGTATAATTTCCGGCGGCAATAATTTTACGCACACTCAACGGAAATATTCCCAAACTTGCTATAACAAATCCCTCAAATCTGGGCAACAAAATCCAAATAACTTTTAAATTAACGGGAATATCGCGCAGAATTGCACTGGCGAGCGCATTTGCCGGGCAGGGTTGCCTTTTCTGAGAAGCCAAACAGTCGCGAGAGCCCATAAAACCCAATCGCCACAGTTGTCTTCCCCATTCCGCATCATCCTTGCTATTGCTTAAACCCTAGCTCCACTTCCTCCGCGCGCAAACCCTAGATTAATCCTCATGGCCTCCAACTCACCCAATAGGGCCGTTGTCGCCGCTGAGCAAAATCCTGAGCATCAAGATGACGCCACCAGCTCCAATGGCTCTCCCACCAAAGCCCAGCAGATGATGGACGCCGGCAAAATTCCGGAATCCATCGACTACTGGAAGCCCGGGGAGATTGATGAAAACTACATCCTGGAGCTGCGAAACCGATGATCCGATTACGTCATCACCAAGGAGAACAAAGGCGACATGTGCTTCAGCTTCGACACTACCGAAATCCCGGTATTCGAATCTCACATGATCTGTGGCTTCAATCTCCCGCCTTCCAAATTTCTTGAGCGTGTCTGCAAGTTCTACAAGATAGAACTTATTCATCTGAAGCCTCAAGCTGTTTCTTTGTTGAGTCTTTTCTCCACTCTCCGTGAATGTTGGCTGGGTACTGCTCCTTCTTTGGACTTGTGGCGGGTTTATCATGAACCTTGCTACTATTCTTCTGGGTTAGTGGGTTGCGTGTCCTTCAATCGCCGAAGGAATATTGTTTATCCTCCCTTTGCTTACCGGCGATCTTGGAGCGGCTACCGGTGGAAGTACTTCCTCATGGATGACTCCGAGAGTTACGATATCAAGGGCAAAGGATTGTTGCCTTACCATCAAGGATGAATCAAAGCCGCACCAGTCAGGGACGAGCGACTCAAGCGGATGGTCGCCAAGGTTACGGAGCTGGTCACCAATGGACTGAGGGGTGAACACATCGTGGAGGAGTATGTCCGTAGGTGCTTCTTCCCCCTTCAACATCGGGAGCCCCTAGCCATGTTCGGAGACGGGCCCCGAAATCCGAAGTGGCTTCCTTCCGAAGGTTAAAGTTTGATCCTTATTTTCGTCTTCACATCTTCACTTTAATAAATCATCTTTACTTATTGCCTTGAATCTTCTTGTAGTCGACAAAATACCTGAAGAGGAGGTCAAGAGGCGCGTGTACACTATTCTCGAGTCTGATCTTCAGCCCAGACCCGAAGGCTTCCCAGAGCCATATAGCGCCACGAACCCAGCCACTGAGGTATATATCTTCATATTTACTCTGTTATCTTGCTATGCGAATCACTTATCACTTCTTATGCTTCTAGGATATGTTCGGACCTGATCCTTCCGAAGGGGGTGCGGAAAGCACCATGGTGCTGGATAGCAGCAGCAGTGAGAAGGAGCCCAGCGAAGCTCAGAAGAAGAGCTTAGCTGAAGCATTTGCAGACGACATCCTCACTGTCCCCGAAGGCCAGGTCAGAATTTATTCCTTCAATCTTGGTATCTTCAATTCTTCTTGACTTCACATAATTTTCTTTTTGCATTTATCTTCAGGAGCATGATGTAGACCATCAGAGTTTGGAGGAAAAGGTGGCAGCAGTAAAGGCCACATTGATGTCCGATGCGCCTCCGAAGCCTTCTGCTCCGAAGCCCTCATCTCCCCCGAAGCCTCGGACTACTCGGAAACTTCGATCATCCAAGCCCAGCGCTTCGGGAGAAGTTACGATACCACAGGTGCAGCCACTCCGTCCAAGGAAGAGGAGAGGCCGAACTCCGCTGCTTGCTCCCGTGCCTCCTCCAACAGACTCTGTACCAGAAATGCCAGCTGTTCGAGGAACTGTTGACCCAGGCAACCAGGTACCTTTATCAATAGTGTTTGGTACCCTCTTCCATGGATTCTCGCGTATTTCTCAGATTCGTGCATCCCAGGGTCAAAGGAAACCTGGTGCCAAGAGGCTTCGGGTGTTAGCTGGAGGAGCTGATGATGTTGCTGCGACTTCAACTTCTGCCGTGATGATGCCAGCAGTTGAGCTTCCTTCGGGTCCTTCTCCAGGGCCCGCAATGTTTAGCAAAATCAAGGCAGAAGTCGAGGCAGCAGAAACTTGGACTTTGAAGACCTGCAGAGCTTTCAGCACCAAGGTTCGAGATCTTCGGCAGGAGAATGAACAACTGAAGCTCAAGATTTCTGAAGCAGCCCCCAGCTCACTATTGGCAGAAAAGGAGGCCAAAATAACTGAATTAGAAGCAGCTCTGACTGGGGTTAATAAAGCTTTGGCTGATCTCAAGACTGCCCATGCTTCAGAAGTAAAGAGCTTGCAGGACACCAACGCCACCTTGGCTACTTCAGTTGACAGTAAGTATCTTTGCACTAGTTCTTCATAGACATCTTTTGATCAACAATCTATCTCTTATGTCTCTCCCTTTGTCAGCTTTGAAGGACGAATCTAAAGCCTTGAAAGAGAAACTGGAGCTTAAAGACAAGGATGTGCAACTTCTTCAGCAGCGAGTTTCAACCCTTGAAGCTGAGGAATGCAGACTGAAATCAGAGAAGGACGATGCTGTTGAAGTAGGGTATGCTCGGTGTATTTCTGGCAGCGCCTACACCATAGCCCTGTTTCAGCATCATATTCCAAACTTAGATCTCAGCCTCCTAGATCAAGGTTTCAAGTGTGATGCAACTCAGCGTGACGCCTTGATGAATCAAGCCCATGCTGCCGCCGACGCCTTCGTGACTTCCTTGAACCTGATCCCCGAAGCTGCTCCGGCTGAAGAAGAATCCGCTGAAGATGACGCGCCTGGTGATGACCAGGAATAATTTGGCTCTTATGTAAAGAGCTTGTAATAAACAATAGTCTTCTGTAATGATGGGGCGAAAGCCCAATTTTTTGAACAATGGGGCGAAGGCCCTTCTTTTAATTAATGCTTTAATGATAATTAGGCAAAGGCCCGAACAATGCTTTAATGCCTGTATGATCCCCCCTGCTTTTCAGTACACAGTTTTAAGTGTGTGCAGGAAAGTAGCAAATCAGCAAGGCATGTAGATTGTTCTATTTTATACACATTTTAAGTGTTTTTGGGTCGAACGTGCGACCTGTTTGGGGAGATCCAGCTTATAAAACCAACATGGGGCTAAGGGTCTCCCCCCAAACCTTTACACAAGGGGGCCATATAACTTATCAAACCACCATTGTGGCTAAGTCTTACGACACTTTGGTGCCTGAAAAGGCTGTTCGTATCACGCCTGTAAACCAAACGTGTGGCCAGGACAGCGACCAAACTTAGTAGACTAGCCGAAGGGCTTGGCCTTTGCGTCCGAAGGGACAACTTTGATAGGTCCGAAGGGACAAATTTCTCAGGTCCGAAGGGACAATCTTATTTCAGCTGAACATTGCACTTTATTGATCTTATTTCAAAAATCTTTACACATAGAACCGACGTAACTGATCAGTATTCCAAGTTCCTGGCAATATGCCACCGTTGACTTCTGCTAAAACGTATGCTCCTAAGCCAGCATCTTCAACCACTAAGAACGGACCTTCCCACGGAGAAGACAATTTATGTTTGTCTTTAGTGGTGATGTCCTTCTTGATGACCATGTCTCCCACGCTTAGAGTTCTTCCAACCACCTTTCTCTGATACTGCTTCTTCAACTTCTCTTGGTACTGCTTCACATGTTCTAATGCTGTATCACGCTCTTCTTCAAGCAATATCAGATCAACTTCTCGAGCATCAGGCTGTGCATCTTCATAAAAATTTGTCACGCGATGAGCCCCCAGGTGTATCTCAGGTGGCAACACTGCATCAGCACCATACACCAGATAGAACGGCGTATCTCTCGTCGCGCGGCTTGTTGATGTTCGGGCAGACCACAACACTGTCGGCAATTCTTCAATCCAATTCTTTCCCTTAGCAGACAGCTTGTCGAATACTCGTGTCTTCATACCACTCATGATGATGCCATTGGCTCTCTCAACTGCTCCATTGGTCTGTGCATGTGCCACCGAAGAAGTGGGATGTATGATCCCATGATCGGCACAAAATCTTTCAAACTTACTGCCCACAAATTGCCTTCCATTATCGGAAATTAACTTCTTTGGAACTCCGAACCTTGTCACCACACTTCTCATGAACTTCACCGACGCCTCTTGAGTAATACGCGTCACCGCCTCTGCTTCAATCCACTTCGTGAACGTGTCAATGGCCACGTACAAGAATTTGTATCCTCCTTTGGCCTTCGGAAAAGGTCCCAAAATATCGATACCCCAGATGGCGAACGGCCACGACAAGGGTATGGTGTGCAATTCCTGAGCGTGCCGCGTGCTTTGCTTGCTGAAGAACTGGCAGTTGGCACATGTCTTGACCAGGTTGATCGCATCTTGCTTCGCCGTGTTCCAATAGAACCCATGACGAAAAGCTTTACCCACAAGGGAGCGGTATGCGGTATGAGCGCCGCAAATCCCCCCATGTATATCATGCAGCAGCCTGACTCCATCTTCCTTAGATACACATCGTAGCAGAATCCCATTACGAGCTCTTCGGTACAACACTCCATCAGCCATCACGTACAGCTTAGTCTTCCGAGCAACACGCTCCGTAGTAGCATCATCATCCGGGATAGGGTTGTTTTCTAAGAACTGTATGATTGGAACTCTCCAGTCTTCAACATGCCCTTCTCCCGAGTCAATCACCATCACGTCCTCTTCGGGTGTAATTTTCTACACCGAAGGCTTCGTGAGCTTCTCCAGAATCACATCGTCAGGGACTGAAGATCGAGACGAGGCAATCCAAGCCAAATGATCAGCATCCCGATTATCTAAGCGTGGTATGTACCGCACTTCGAATCCATCGAAGCCCTTCTCAAGTTTCCGAACTTCTTCCAAATAATCAGCCATCTTCCGATCCGAGCATTGGTACTCCTTCTGTACTTGTCTGGCGACTAATTGTGAATCCCCTTTCACAAGCAGCCGATCAATTCCAAGTGACCTTGCAATGCGTAAACCTGAAACTAGGCCTTCATATTCCGCGACATTGTTCGTAGCTTGAAATAGCAACTGAATCGCATACTTCACGAATCTTCCTTCGGGTGAAACAAATACCACACCGGCACCGGCACCCTTCAAGGTGAAGGAGCCGTCAAAGTACATGACCCAATGAGTAGGGTCGACTTGCTCTTCTCCTCCATCATCAGTCCACTCAGCAATGAAATCTGCCAAGGCTTGACCCTTCACAGCTCTTCGTGGTACGAACTCAATCTCATACTGCCCCAGCTCAACAGCCCACTGTGCGATTCGCCCTACTGCATCCTTGCTATGCAAGACAGCCTGCAGAGGTCGATCCGACACTATTTTGATGGGGTGAGCAAGGAAGTAGTGCTTCAATTTTCTTGATGTCATTAAGACGGCATAGAGCAGCTTCTGCACCATCGGATACCTCGTTTGAGCATCTTTCAGAATCTCGCTGACGAAGTACACCGCACGTTGTCTGGTTTCCCCTTCAGCTTCTCTTTCCACCGTCAGTGCTGCACTAACCACAGCATCTGTTGCAGCAACGTACAAGAGCAGCGGCTCCTCAGGTTGCGGCGGTATCAGGGTAGGCATTTGCTTGAGATAAGCCTTCAACTCATGGAATGCCTTTTCTGCTTGATCATCCCAGTCAAAGCCTTCCTTCTGTCTTAGCAACTTATAAAATGGCATACCTCTCTCTCCCGATCTCGAGATGAATCTGTTTAGCGCCGTCATCATGCCGGCCAGCTTCTGAACTTCTCTTCTGGTCTGAGGAGGCTTCAATTTTTCAATCGCCGCCATCTTGACTGGATTAGCATCAATGCCACGTTCGGAGATCATGTATCCCAGGAGTTTGCCCGAAGTAACTCCGAAGACACACTTCTTGGGGTTAAGCTTCATCTTGTACTTGCGCAGATTGTCGAATGTCTGCTTCAAGTCATCGAGGAGATTCTCTTTCTTCTTAGTCTTGACGACGATGTCATCGATGTAAGCTTCGATGTTCTTCCCGATCTGCTCCTCGAAGACAAGGTTCACGCACTTTTGATATGTGCAACCTGCATTCTTCAGCCCGAAGGGCATGGTCACATAACAAAAAATTCCGAAGGGCGTGATGAACGTCGTCTTCTCTTGATCATCAACATTGAGACTAATTTGGTGATACCCAGAGTAAGCATCCAAAAAACTCAATAATTCACTAGTAGAAGTGGAGTCTACAATCTGATCTATCCTCGGAAGAGGGTACTCGTCTTTCGGACAAGCTTTATTCATGCTAGTGTAATCGACGCACATGCGCCATGAGCCATCAGGCTTTGGAACTAATACAGGATTGGCTAGCCATTCAGGATAGTCGACCGTTCTAATGAACCCGGCTTGAAGAAGCCTAGTCACTTCCTCATGTATGGCGTCGCGTTTATCTGGAGTATATCTTCTTTGCTTCTGCTTCACCGGTTTGAAAGCCGGATCAATCCCCAATTTGTGCTCGATGACCTCCCTGGGGATCCCGGGCATATCAGACGGTTTCCATGCAAACACGTCGATATGTTCCCGGAGGAAGGCCACGAGCTCGCTTTCCTATTTGTCGGGGAGGCCCGCGCCAACGTACGTCGTCTTGGCGGGATCCGTGTCACTGAGTTTAACATCCTTCTTCTCAACGTTGCCCTCCTTCGCGGCTCCACTAGGTGTCAAAGCTAACGCCAAGGTTGGCTGTTCGGGGTCACCAGAGGAGGTGTGTCCTTGACCTTCGGAGTCTGCGATGTATCTCCCTTCTGGGCTTTGGCTTGAGGTTCCTCCTTCGGGATTCATCCTTGAAGTGTCCAGCTAACACGAGAGCATCAAGGTCGCACTTCACCGCCTCTGATTGGTCCGCATTAATGGTGATCACACCGTTCGGGCAGGAATCTTCAACTGGGCATATGCGAAGTGTGCTGCCGCCATGAACTTGAACAGGAAAGGCCTGCCTAAGATGCAGTTGTAGGCAGAGTCAAAATCGGCTACTTCGAAGGTAAGAACCTCCGACCTTCTGTTTTCCTTGGGCCCCACAGACACCTCCAGATGAACTTTCCCTAGGGGTCGAGATGACACCCCAGGAACTATCCCATGAAACGATCCTTCAACCGGAGTAAGCATGGTGAGCGGCAGACCCATTCGCAGGAAGGTCTTCTTCATCAAGAGATTCAATCCACTCCCATTGTCGATCAGGGTCTTCGCAATCTTGTTTCGATGCACAATGATCTTGGCAACGAACGGCAATTCAGGACCACTTATCAGACTCTTCGGGTGATCTTCAGTGCCGAAGGTGATCGGAGTATCCGACCATTCCAGCTTCTTGGAGCAAGGCTCAGCCATCAACACCTCTCGCTGGATCTTCTTATACTGTGTTCGGGACGACAAGGCCGAACTCCCCCCGAAGATCATGTTGATCTCAGGGTACCTCTCTTCATCCTCTTCACGATCTTGCCTTTCAGCCCGATGTGGACCATTATTCCTGTGATTCCCCCGATCTTCATCATGGAGCTTGATCTTCCCTTCTGCCAGGCGTTTTCGTTCCATCTCCTTGTACTTGTAGCAGTCATCGAAGTCATGGGAGGTGCGCCTATGAATGGGGCACCACTTCTCAACTCCTTCGGGGCGGTCGTGATCACGACCCCGCTTTCGGGGAAAGCGTCCCTCTCCTCTTTCTTTCTGCTCAACGGCCATTACTTCACGATCATCTGCCTTCTTCTTCGGACCTTTACCCTTGCCATCATTGAGGCGTGCTCGGGCATCAGCCGCTTTAGCACAAGATTCTGCAATGTCGAAGAGCTCAGCGACCGTAGTCGGCTCTTTTTCGGCGATCGTTTCCACGGTCTTCACATCTAAGCATCCATCTCGATATGCTCCGATGACCTCCACGTCATGGATCTTCGGGATGGTGTTTCTCATCTGGCAGAAGCGCTTCGTGTAGTCCCGAAGTGACTCGTCCGCCTTCTGTCTTATGTTCTTCAACTGGTCCACCGTGCCATGGCGAGTGTAGGAGCCTTGGAAGTTTCTTTGAAGATCTTCGTCAGCTCAACCCAAGAATCAAAGGAATAGGGTGGCAAATTCATCAACCATGTCCGCGCAGCACCGGTTAGGACGGTGGGTAGATAGCAGCACTTGACCCTTTCATCACCTCCGGCTGCATCGATCACCGTGGAGTAGATGGACAGGAACTCCCCGGGATCGGTGCTACCATCGTACTTCTCCACTATATTCGGCTTGAACTTCTCGGGCCATCGCACTGATCGGAGATAGGAACTAATGGCTTGGTAAGCAGGTGGCCCTGTTTCAGATGCTAGGCGAGGAGTGCCTGTGGACTCTGAATGCTGTCTTGGTGCTTGTGAAGGTCGTCCTCCCAAGCGCTGGTGGACGGAGGGAGCCCCACGCTGTCGATTCAAGACATGGCGGGCATCAGATGGCGCCAGGGGTTGACCTTGTCGCCTTCGACGATCAGAAGATGACGCATGCTCAGATGCAGCAGGCCTTTCATTGTTGACTGGTCCGAGCCTTCCCTGGAGATTGGTGACAGGAGCGGCTGGAGCTGCTACATTGTTCACGGGCGGCGTCGTATTGATGCGACCCGCGATCTCGGTGACCTGTTGTACCAATGGGGCCAAGGGAGAACCATCGGGAGCTAACCGGTTCAGCGACTCCAGCGCTGTCTGAAGCCGAATGGCGTCAAACTCTGGACCAAGGTTGCGCGGCGTGACATCGGACGGAGCTCGAGATTGGGATCTGATAGATCTGATGGTGGGTGCGCTGCTGGATGATGCCTCCGAAGCCCGCCCGGCCATGTATACTTGGCGAGAGGGATCGATGCCTTCATCTTCGGAATCTCCTCTAACTTTTTCAATCTTCACTGTCCCATGATTCATCATCATTGTCCGGGCTCCCGATCCCGAAGCCCGGAAAGTAACGTCCTTCCAGTATTGCCTGGACGACTTGCGCTTCTAGGGCAGAGCCAGAGATCGGATCCGAAGAGGATTCCGCCTCCGGTAGGGTTCCCGAAGGAGAGCCCCATACCCCTGTCGCAGCCTCCCGGAACGCATCCGCCGAGTTCATGAACCCGAACGGCATATGCGCTCCTGAAGACGTCGTCTCTTGCTTCTCCGGGACGGCTCCATCGTTGAGGTTGATCGAAGCCACCAATTCCGCCAGAAGCGCCTCCTGCGCCTCTGGCAGGTTGACTTGCTGGAGATCTCCGTTCCCATCGGCGACGAAGGTAAAAGATCCGAAGCGGAACTCGGTGCCGACAGGAAACTTCATGTTGTTCGCGGATCCCATCTGATGCTCTTGACGGAATCTCGACGCTGCCCCCCTTCCTGGCGCGCCTCTGTCGTCACCCGATTGAACGTGGTTGTTCGGCAGATATTTGGATCGTGGGAGCAACGTGGTTAGCGAGATCAATCTAGGAACACGCAGAGGGTTTATACTAGTTCAGGCCTCCCGAAGGATAAAAACCCTACGTCCAGTGCGATCTTGTATAATGTGGCAACCTTTGCGTTAGGGTTTCGCTGGGTGCCAGATAGATTTCCCCATAGGGGTTACATGAATATTTATAGGCTAGTTACCGCCTACCAGAGTCCTTTCTAAACTACAATGTTCCTTCTCCGAATCTATCAAGGAGATCGTAACCTTCCCGTAAACCATGTCGTGCAAGACAAGTCTTCAGAAAAATCTTAAAATAAGGTTCGGAATATCTGGAAACTAGGGCTACGACACATTGTTTCCCAGGGTTGAGAGCATACAAGTGAGTGTAATGCACGAATGTGTGCGAGTTAAAAATATGAAGTAGACTTTACTTTCATTTTGACCACCTGCATCACACTGCTCCCTTCTCAAAAGCTCTACTCCTTTGATACTGCCATTATCTCTCCTTTGTCGGAACGGATCAAAGGTTGGCTGTGCAGGACGAGCAGGAGAGTGATGGCAGAGCGAATAATTGTTCTTCTCCGTTGACATGTCCGTGATCCAAGAACTTGCATTGACTTTGATATTTGTTCTTAGGTTGAATGTAGTAGTATACTAAGTATTTGAATTTAGTATCTTCGATCAAAAATAGATTAGAAAATAACATTCAGGACCAGAAGATGATGATGCTCGCAAATCACATCACAGCCTACCTTGAATGTTACCCATGTCAGATCATAATTTTGGAAAAGAACAGCCTGTTCGTTTCGCTGCAGCTGCGGCTGCGGCTGCAGAAAAATAACTGCGAACACTGTAGCTGCTGCTGAAAACACTGTAGCTGCTGCTGAAGAAATAACTGCGAACACTATAGCTGCTGCAAAGCAGCGAGACGAACACGCTAGAAATTATATACATGACGAATCTATGGGTGTAATTGAAAGCACAAATTTCACTAAAAATGTTGGTGTGATAGACATGACGAAAAATGAGATACCTAACCATAGTTGTTGATCAATGAAGCGAACAGTAAGCATTGATCATACTTAACAATTAACATCCCGCGCCGTACATATATAGTACTAATCTAGTACCGCGATGAAGTAGTAAAGTAGAGTAATTTCTTATTGTGGCGTACTACTAGAGTACCGCACAACGTCTGGCTACCTAGCTAACCTACCTCCGATTTTCTCCCAAGATGATATACGCGTAATAACTGGCACATGTCTACACAACCGTCGCAGATATACGAGCTACAGTCAAACCAGTACTGGTCCATACACGCCATACAAAAAACCATCAAGCTAGTCTCCTTTTGACTCACAAAATAGTAGTAGGAGTACTACCAGTCAGTGTTACCACTTGGCGATGCACCAGCAGGAAGGTAGCAAACAGTTCGTGTTAGTTTAAGCTTAGGTTAACCACATCGCTGATAATTGAGCGCGACTGGCGATCATGACTCGTGAGCGCATGTACTCATCATCGATTCGCTCGAGCTCAGACGACAGAAGCAGTTGCGTACGTATCATGATCAGCGCAGCCGTAGTTGGTAGAGTGCAGGTAGAGAGGATCGACAGCGACAAGCTGAACAACCTACCAAGCTGGAAGCTGCCTCGCTTTACAGCCGGGACTGCTCGATCAGTTTTGAATAATTCGTGTATATAGCAGTAGGTTGTTGTTCAGACATCGGAGAAAATGGTGCATCCACCTTTGGCACATGTACCTGCTCAGAACGCTTTAACTAACACGAGGCCTTGTGGCTATTGGTGTGGATGCGTCGTCGCAGATCTCAGTCCGCGCCGTGGAATCGAATCTGGTTGATACGTACTATGCGCGGTGGTGGTAGCACGTATTTTCCAAAAGGGAGTACGAAAGCAGTATGTATGTCACTTTGGTGTCCTTTATCGGGAAGAATAAAGGTCAATGTATATCAAAGGAGGAAAGCGCACAAGATCTGTACGTATGAAAGTAGTTTTAGACGTTGCTCCACGTAAGTCGACTTAGATTTTGTATTCATGTAAGTCAAATTTTATAGCCGTTGGATCTGGATCCAACGGACAAGATAGAACAAAAAATTCGACTTAGAATTTGACTTACACGCATACAAAATCTAACGGCTACAAAATTACAAAAGTACAAACGGACACAAACACGCCGGCCGTCCGATCAAAATCTAACGGTTACAAAATTCGACTTACACGCATACAAAATCTAAGTCGACTTACATGGAGTAATTCCTAAAAAAATCGCGGGCGGCCACGGGACAAGTGCCGCAACGAGATGCCGCCACGACGCCGAAAGGAATTGCGGTCACGCGGATTTTTAAAACTGTTGCTGAGGACTAGTAGTAGCAGTACGATTTGGGAGCACGTGTCTGCTGTTGGTTCCAGACGCAAGAACACAGAGCCAGGAGATGCATCCAAGAAGAAAGATGAGACGGGGGCCGAACCCGACGCGGAAGAAGCAGTCAAGTCAAGGACTGCAAAAGTCCGAGGGCGCAGGCACAACGCAGGGCGGGAGGACGGGCGACGAGACATTCCCCCCGTGCGCGCCACAGCGCCCGGTCGCCCGGGGACCCGAGCTGCGCTGCGTGCGAGACGAACGGGGCCGCGCCCGAGCAGACAGACACACGCACAGGCAGGCAGGCACGGATGGTTCCATCCTCCCGTCCGTCCACGCTTGCGCTTCCGCTCCAGCCTCCCGGCAGCCGCCGCCAGGGGTGGTCGCGCTCCGGCGCCGCGGATCGTTCGTTCATTCGTTGCGCTCTGCTCGGCGAGCGCGGCAGCGTGTGGTTGCCTCGGACGGCCGCGACGTGGCGTGGCGGGGCCGACGCGGCCGCGTACTAGTCTGTAAACGGAAGCGTGGTGGAACTCTGTCTGTGAGCTCCACCCGTTGCCGAGCGCGCTCCACGTAGGCAGCAACGGCCGGTGGATTCTCCGTGACCGCATGGGACTGCCTAATCGGCTGGGTAAACGCAGAGGAGCAAGTTGGCCTCTGGCCGTGATAAAGGAGAGCCGGTGCCTGTCCAATTTGAAAGAACCACTTGTTGTTTTAGGCTGTCCTGCTGGTGGGCACAAAACATGTTCCATCCAGCACGTCAAATCTTCAAATTTGGACATGAGCAATGCTCTTCCTTATTAGTACGATAAATGCTACTAGTACTAGTACAACTATTGCCAAGTGCCAGTAATCGCGAAAATTAACGCAAATAATGCAGCCCGGCAAATGCTTCGAGGGCAGTTAATCAATGCTCCAGACAATGGGCAAGCATGTATAGGAGTACTATTACTAATTCAGTACCTTGACACACCTGGCCCTGCTAATAACCTTGTTCCAAGTTTAGCGTCACGGAATTGGAATGTCACTATTATATACCCGGCAGATTGGACGCCGGAAGAGCCGATCCAGAACCCACCGGCCACCCACCCCTGTGCCGGCACGGGCGGCCGCTGGAAGGCGCTGGCTGCTTGACCCAAACCCAGACGAAAGCGGAGCACTCGTTGACCCTGACCCGTCTCGTCTTCTGTAGTCGATCCCATCAAAAACCCCACCAAACCCCCGGAGCCTGGGCCACTAGACCAGACGCCCGCACCCACCCGACCAACCCAACACACCGCTTCTTTTCTCTTCTGTTCAGTTCAGCACCGGCGCCAGGGGCGTTGCACCGCGCCGATCCGCTCGCGCCGGCAGCAGATCCCGGCAGAACCCACGCACGCACTCGCGGCTGCTTAACCAACCAACCAGGGGCCGTGGCGAGTAACCGAGGCCGGAGACCAAACCAAACCCTTTCCGTTTCAGGCCCCCTTTCTAACGTAGGATTTTCACAAAAATTATATAAAAATTTCATAAAAATCAGTTAATTATTTAAAAAAAACGCAAGAAAAGGAAAAAATCCCGCGTTCAAAGGCGCCGGAAGGAGGCCCCGAGAAGAAAATTCAAAACCATTTTTAACAGCTTCCTTGCTTAAGCAAAACCAAAACCCCGCAATCCAGGCACCGGCTTCCTCCTTCCCACTCCGCCTTCCTCTCTATCTCCCTCTTGTATCCGGCTCCGGCCGCCGCCTCCACGCAGCCTGGCCGCCGCAGCTGACCTGCTCTCGCCGGCGCCGCCCCTCGCGGCCACCACGGCGAGCTCGAGCGGCGGAGGTGCGGAATTCAGGCTTTGCTCGCTCGCGGCGCTGGTTCGATCGAATCGGCGGAGGAGCCGGAAGGGAGTAATAATTGGGAGGCAGTTGGGAGAGTGTAACTTTGGGCATTAATGGCTGGGGGTGGTGGCGAGGCGAGGCCTCGAACAAGGAAGGGCGCGCCCTGTAGTTTACCCTGCTCTGTAGTAGCGTAGCAGCTCCTCTGCCTCTGCTCCCCCCTCGCCTTTATTGCGTTTTAATTTCCCTCCGAATTCCAGCGCGTCCGCCGATTCCTTCCTTCCATCGACACCTGTAACGCGGACGCGGGCATGGAGCGCGGCGGCGGCAAGACAAGGGGGCGGAGGTGTTGCTGCTGATGACGCGCGCGCGCGGGCTCTGGGCGTTGCTGCTGCTGCCGCTCGTTGCGCTGCTGGCGGCGGCGCCCGGGGCGGTGGTGGCGCAGCAGCAGGGCGGGGCGGGCCGCCTCGCGTCGCGCTCGGATCTCGCCGCGCTCTACGCGCTGCGGGGCTCGCTGGGCCTGCGGGCGCGGGACTGGCCGCGGAAGGCGGACCCGTGCGCGGCGTGGGCGGGCGTCGGCTGCCGCTCCGGCCGCGTCGTCTCTCTCTCCGTCGCCGGCCTCCGCCGCACGCGCCTGGGCCGGCAGCGCCCGCGCTTCGACGTCGACGGCCTGCGCAACCTCACGGCGCTCGAGGCCTTCAACGCGTCCGGGTTCGGCCTCCCGGGCCCCGTCCCGGCCTGGCTCGGCGCCGGCCTCGCGCTCGCCTTCCGGTCCCTCGACGTCTCCGCCTGCGCCGTCTCCGGGGAGATCCCCGCCTCCGCGCTCGCGGGCCTCGCCAACCTCACCGACCTCAACCTCGCGGGGAACCGGCTGTCGGGCCAGCTCCCGGCCGCCGCGCTCGCGGGGCTCACGAGGCTCAGGACCCTCAACCTCTCCGGCAATGCGTTATCGGGCGCGCTGCCCGACGCGGTCTGGTCGCTTCCCGGACTGACCGTGCTCGACGTGTCTCGGAATAACCTCACCGGCGCATTGCCCACGGCTGGGCCTGCGCTGCCGGCCAATGCGCAGGTGGTGGATCTCTCCGGAAATCTCTTCTATGGACCCGTGCCGGACTCCTTCCGCCGGCTGTTTGCGCGGTTGGCGCTGGCCAATCTCTCTGGGAACTACTTCGACGGCAAAATCGATGGTGGTGGTGGGAATGCGTCATTTGAACTGAATTGCTTCATTGGCATTCCGGGACAGCGGAGCCCGGCCGATTGCCAGCAGTTCTACACCATGCGTGGGTTGCCATATGATGGACCGGTTGCTCCACCGGCGCCACAGCCTGCACCTTCTGCGCCTTCGGGGAAGAAGAGGCACAAGAATTTGAAGTACATATTGATCGGCGCCATTGGAGGAGGCCTACTGCTGATAGCTGTGATTGCAGCCGTTGTGCTTTGCTTTGTGTGCTCTGGGAGGAGGAGGAGGAGAACCGGGAGTGATCAGAGGGAAAGTGGGGCACCCAGTGCACCGCCGGGGGTGTCAAGTACTGGCGCGGCTGCGGTTGCTGGTGGCTCTCAGCCTGCTGCATTGTCCTCGAACATGGCGAAGGTCGGCGATTCTTTTGCTTACGACCAGCTTGCCAGCATCACCTCTGGATTCAGCGAGGAGAGGCTTATCAAGCACGGTCATTCGGGCGATCTCTACCATGGTGTCCTCCAAGATGGGACTGCTGTGGTGGTGAAGAGAATCACTTCCCGAGTGGCTAGGAAGGATTCATATCTGGCAGAGTTGGACTTGTTTGCTAAGGGATTGCATGAAAGGCTGGTTCCATTCATGGGGCATTGTCTTGATAAAGAAGAAGAAAAGGTTCTTGTGTATAGATTTGTCCGAAATGGCGACTTATCAAATGCACTGCACAGAAAGTCAAGGGAGGAAGAGGAGGGCATGCAATCTTTGGATTGGATAAAGAGGTTGAAGATTGCAACAGGGGTGGCTGAGGCTCTTTGCTATCTGCATCATGAGTGTAATCCACCGATGGTTCACAGGTATAAACTTCTTTGTAGTTCTGCAGATTTTATCGTAGCAGTTAATCTGTTCCTTCGGCCACCACATAGATTTATCGTGAAAATTGACCCTCTATCTTAGCTCAGTATTTCCTTTCTATCGTCGTTATATGGAGTTTAATGGTTGACTGACAGCCTCCACCTTTTGTGTTTATTTGGGTACTCTGGTAACTGGTTCTGAGGTTTTGAGCAATTCCCACCGTCAGATGTAGTAAAAATTGGTGACAATCAGGGATACATTCAGCATATGGCCATGTTTTATCTGAAATTAGCAATACTAAAACTCTGATGTTGGCACTTCTGTTATGTAGTTAAAAGATGTTTATGTAGTCTATATCCGTTTTGTCAGTAAACATATTACAAATTACATATCACGTTTCCATGGCATGTGTGGGTGGGATATACTGACTATTCTCTGTAAGGAGTTTGCGTTACAATGAGACCAATGCGAGCCTTGAAGTAGATCCCAACAGACACTGATATTGTTTCGTGTCGCTTTATCAGTTTTATGTGCCAACACAATGAGATTAAATCCACTGCAAATATTTGTAACTTTTGATCTAATTTCGTCTGTTCTGCCACAGGGATGTGCAAGCCAGCAGTATCCTTCTCGATGATAAATTTGAAGTACGCCTTGGTAGCTTGAGTGAGGTGTGCCCTCAAGAAGGGGAAGGTCACCAAAATGTTATCACAAAGCTTTTGAGATTTTCTTCGTAAGTCCACCAGAATTAGATTTCTGCATGGTTTCTCTCTTATCCATGCTTTTACTGAGTTTGAAAATCCATATAGCATTCACTATTGCATCATCCTGTTCATTTCACTATTTCTGTTGTAGCTTATTTTAAACTTTCTACTGCATATAGCGAGCTAGCCATGAATCTTGTTACTCTTTCTCACTTCTTGCATGACATTTGATAAATGATTTTTCTTTTTATGGAGTGAATCTTTGGTGAACTTAAATAGTGAGTGTCAGAATTATTTCAGTCAAGGTCAAGCACTAGATCACTCTATTGCAAATCTTATTGGCCTTCTGTTTATCATGTTCACACTGTGGTCTAATGTAGCTATGCGAAAAATCTTGAATGAAACTGTGATAGATCTTGAGTTAGCTGGACCATGCAAGCAAAATCAATTATAACCTGTTTTCTTTTGCTGTATTTGCGCTATCTTAGAGCCTATGAACTACTAATGTAGTTCCTTGTTTATGTAAAGGTCATATGATTGATTGTTTCCTTTTTGCAATTTCATCATGTTATATTGAATTTCTCGCCTTCTGATACCATGTATTTTGTCGTAATGCAGGACGGCAGATCAAGGTTCTTCTGGTGAGTTTATGCATGCAACCTTTCTCTGCTTTGAAATATTTTCAGTCTATAGAATTTGGTATCAGCCCTCTGTTTCCTAGTGAATCTGAAACGGACTCCAGTGTCCTGTTGTCTGTGATAGATGATTTAAATATCATTTTTAATCTTAGCCGTTAGTTGATGCGCTCAATTGACCAATTTTATCTGATGTAAACAGGCTCTCCATCTGCTACATGCTCGTACGATGTCTATTGCTTTGGAAAAGTTTTAATGGAGCTGGTGACAGGAAGAATTGGCATGAGTGCATCAAACGA
This sequence comes from Eragrostis curvula, assembly GCA_007726485.1. Classification (NCBI taxonomy): domain Eukaryota; kingdom Viridiplantae; phylum Streptophyta; class Magnoliopsida; order Poales; family Poaceae; genus Eragrostis; species Eragrostis curvula. The sequence continues at coordinate 11,030,746 of CM017443.1, forward strand.
TGCTGCCACAAACGAATGGCTTGACAACAGTCTGCGCTACATCAATATTTACGAGAAGGAGCTCATGAGCAAGATCATTGATCCAACCCTTATCATTGATGAGGACCATCTGGAGGAAGTTTGGGCAATGGCGATTGTTGCCAAGTCCTGCTTGAATCCTAGGTCTTCTAAACGTCCACCGATGAAGTACATCCTTAAAGCACTAGAGAACCCCTTGAAGGTGGTGAGGGAAGATAATGGCTCTAGCTCCGCCAGGTTGAGAGCTACATCTTCAAGAGGTTCATGGAATGCCGCATTGTTTGGAAGTTGGCGGCATAGCTCGTCTGATATAGGTCCTTCAAGGGATGAAAACATTCTGAAACGCTCAGAGACAATAAAATCGTCTGGGGGAAGCAATGGAGATCATTCTTCGTCTCGTCGGAGGCAGTCCAAGGAGATCTTCCCTGAGCCATCGGACTCTCGTGACACCGAGGATTAAGGCATAACGGAACTTTCTTTACACAATGTCCGTGAATTTCTTCGTTGAAGCTCCGCGGCCCGCATGGCTGTGCTGCGATGTGAATTCTCGTCTTGTTAATGACTCCACAGCGGCACACTGGCGCCATGGTAACCAATTCTTTTTCGAGGAAGAAGTAGCAGGTGCAGATGGTGGTATGGACGTTGGTTTACCTCGGTTGACGACAATTTCAGTCGGTGGTAGTTAAAATTCTCACTTTTGGAGTGTCTGGGTTGTCTCTTCGGGTCTCTTTTTCTTTTCTCCTTTTCCCACCTCTCGATTAAAGAAAGAATGGCAAGATGATTCTTTTTCTTCCTTCTGTAATTGATTGCTTCATTGTTTATCATAGCAAGAAGTGTTCGTTTCATTCATGTCTGTCAGCCTCTTGGTTTTTACGATGCTCCATCCAGATCCCTCATTTCCCCTTTGAATGCCATTCAGAACCGTTGTAATATTGACGAATGTCCCGTGCAGTTTACCACTCCTTTTTTTTTTGTTGAGAGAGAGAGAGAGCGGAGTTTACTGCTTGTTTTGTTTGTCACTATGTGAGAACAGATAGTGCTATTGTAGGTGGGCCAGAAGCCTTCAGAAAAGGCCGAATCGTGATGGGGACCTTTCAGAAAAGGCCGAAACTGCAATGTCCGTTTGCGACAAGCTCGTGTGTTGTTCCGGCCCGGCCCAAAAACAGCCAGTTGAAGCATTATAATAACCAGCGCCTGTAGCTCAGTGGATAGAGCGTTTGTTTCCTAAACAAAAAGTCGAAGGTTCGATCCCTTCCTGGCGCAGATTATTTTTTACATTTTTCAACTTAAAATAATTCAAACTTCTGCTGACAAATCTTCAGTTAGTGGCTGTCAGTTCTCCGGTTTGGTTTCTGTTTGCCAGCATGTTCTCCAGTTCTGGCCCCACCAACCATTTGCTCTTTTGGCATTTGGTCATGTCACCTTTTGAAATGACTTCCCTGCTGCTACAAATCCCTTTTCCCGTTCGATCAGGCACTTGCCTGCCGGGAAGCACAGAGACACAGGCACCAGGAAACCGAGCAGCTGAGCAGCAGCACGCAGGATGCAGATTTGTCTATGCCATTTGTTGCATGGGCACATCATGTAGAGCATATGATTATTGTAGGACAGCTGTGAGTTTTCAAAACATTGAGTGAGAACCACATGGTAGTGAAATTGTGAAAATAGCGACAGATTGCATAAGAAACAAACAGAGCAGAGAATCATACGTGATAAATTATTAAGAGTTTTTTCTTATATCCTCCTGACAATATTAATACATCACTTATTTAGTTCAGTCTTGATTGACGTACAGTAGTAAGAACTGTGTCTTTCATTCTGTGATTGCAGAAACGAATCTGAGTAATATCTTAAGTTGTTATTCTTTCATTTATGAACATGCCACTTCTTGCATGGGCATATCCAGTAGTCTTCAACGAATATGTCCCATCAAATTAGATTAATACCCCTCAGCTGGCTTTAGCAGCAACCACCGACGACTGTGGTGTAACCTCGGGAACCAAGGTCCCATTGGTAACATGGTCAGTTTTTGCATCTGCGTCCCAAAAGCTCGCTGTTCTGACATCATCTTTCCTCATCAACTCAGAGTACTCCTCATGGTTGTACTCCACACTGGCCTTGCCCCCAAACTCAACAGGAAGGACTTCTGGATCAATGTATTTGTACATGACCTTCATGCTACCCTCATCCTTCAGGTACACGAAGTTCACCTTCTCAATTGATCTCGGGTCAAGGAAAATTTTGATAACCTGAAAATTTTACAGCGTTTAAACAACAATATAAACGGAGAGAAAACATTGTTTAGATGCATACATACAAACAATTACGCAAGCGAAAGTTCAGAGCCTATACCTTATAAAAAGCCTCGAATACTTTTGGGGGGTTGAACAGAAATGCAATGGCCAGCCTCTCAGGGTAATGATTTTGCAGAATATTTGCACTTTCTCTGGCAGTCTTTATAGGTGTGGCATTTGCCATTGTCCATCCTGTGAAGTCTATCAGCCATACCATTTTATCTTGACCTTCAGACAGGTTAAAGATTGCATTCTCCAAAACATATACAAGAAATCGTATCTGTCCTTCGTGGGAAGTTGTATTCTGCAATTCGAAAACAGTATACAGGAGAATTCTAATAAGAAAGCTAAGCAAGACTGATGGTCCCCAGAAAGAAGGGGAAAAAAAGAGCAAGAATATCACTTAAAATACGACTTCTTGCCTGCTTTGCAGGTTTCATGACCACAATAGTTCTCCCCTCTCTATCTCGAAAACTTGCCCTGTACATTTTGCCTGTTTCTGCTTCAACAGAAACATCAGGCTAGAAGGAAGTAAACATTGTGTTTAGTCCCTTGACCAGAATTTTTATGAGAAAAAAGAAGAAGGAAAAATCTGAGTTACCCAGCGTATATCCTCCGGCCTGTAAGCTTCCCTCCATTTGAGACTTTCTTCTAACATTTTTCTTGACTTGGTAACATTCCAGTTACGGGCTTCTAGATATCTAGCCAAGCATGCTTCACTGCAGTATTTCTCACTGCGGGAAGACAAAGGCCCAATTGCAGCTTTCAATTCCTTTATCTGTCATGAGCGGTTGTTGTGTGAGAAATCGACAAGACAATAGCAGAGATACGTCAACAAAAACTAAAAAAAAAAACATATGGCAAGCCTGTATCCTATACAGAAAAAGGCCCAAAGGAACATAACTAGTACGTATCTAGACTAAGATTGTTGAATGAAGACTTCATGTGAATTGGTAACACAAAAACATTAACAAAAATTTCCATAAGTGAGCCCCAGCAGGTTCTGATACACAAGGATATATTGGAGTTTCATTTGCAGCAAACAAGCCCATCATAGTTGTAGCACAAATAAGTGAACGGAGTGCTCGTCTACTAATCAGATACGTACTTCTAGAGTGAGCAGGCTTTCCCAAAAAATTTTTATCAAGAACATTATTTTCACAACAGGCTAACCATCTTTCCAAGGAAGCATGTGAAACACAACTTTTATGATAAACACAATTTAAAGTCCTGTTTAACATCACTGCTATAAAGTGGATAACTAGGCCACGCTGAAGCAGTATTTTAGTTATGAAAGAAGGTAAAAATGCAACTAATTTCTTCATTACACATGAAATGGGAGCTTTCAGGGTGGCAACAGTCACTGCTAGATTCATTTTTTACAGTATGAACAATTGCTCATGTGTGCAAAGCCTTAGATAAACAGTAGCGCTTTTTAGTTTCCCTGGGCGGGGTTAGGGATCAAAAGTCAAAACTATGAGAATGAGACTAAAAGAATAAAAAGGGCAATATGTATATTTTTGTTTATTTGGAATTAAGGAATCCGTATTGTAACAATGAGAAAGAATAATGTTCTCTCTCTAATACAAAGATACGCAACACTCCTGCGTAATTGAGAAAAAAAAAGAATAATGCTACTAAATCACTAAAGCCAGACTGCTCTCCGACCATGTTGCTGGTAGCGTTGATGCCCTGATTCTAAAGTCTGAGGATGGCTATGATTGATGTGCAGCCTCGGTCGGAACAGAGTTGCGCAGATCTTGTAGGACCAGTAGCACGACTCATCGTGCTACTAATAAGTTTCACAAGCTTGAGTTATGATGAAAAGACATTTCCAAATTACCTTTGCTTCTCGCTGCTCAGCGTCATTGGAATTCAAATGAGAGCCATGCTTTCTCCTGAACATGACTTCTTCGAATCAGTGATGTTTAACCCTACAATAGATTATGAATATAATTAAAACATTAAAAAATACTGAATAATACATTAGCTCAGTCTTAAAGGTACAACTTGAAATTATACAACAGTGGTAATACCAATATACAAAGTTGCCCATTTTCTTGCTAATTAGATGTAAATGTCAGAAGTAACAATATATCCGCTTACTATTGATTCCTACAGAGTAATAATTGCTTCCAAATACCAAGTATTAAAATACTGCAGAGTCTGAATGAATTATATATTTCTTTCTGAAGAAAAGAGGACAAAGTATAGGTCACATGCAGGATTTGGGACCCATTTCTGAATTCAGATTTTTCTATCCAGGAAGAATGGCATGGGCCTCTTCCCATCTAGCCGATTTGTTATTAACTTAATAAGTGTTCGCTCAATAATTAAGTCGGCAAAAGACAAGAAAGGTACCGTTCAAACCCACCAAACCAGACAAAACATGACAGACATAAGTAATTCGCTTAGCGGATAATTAAAGTATGGAAATGAGCTGCAGGCAGCCCATACTTACATCTAGTATGTCCCCTCGACTCTCAGTTTGCAAAGGCTTTATTGATGATAGCAACGTACATGGACAGCTAAATGTCAAACTCTATTATAGTTACTCTTTCTTAATTAGGACGTCCCACCACACCGCAGCCCCTATGGCCCTATTGAATTCCTTCGGTCTTGACATATGGCTTGATAGCCAATGAACTACATGTAGTGTTGGAGAAGAAATAACAGATCTGACATGAAAACGTGATACAAACAAGAGCATCCATTTCACAGGTTGCATCAAGATCTCAGAGTTTCCTACAAGTTCTACACATCTTTCCTCTGCAAAAGTTCATATATCATTCACCGTATAAAGAAACGAACCCAAAATTTCTCAAGAACCCAACGGAGACCAAGAAAGCAAGCTTTGTACTATCAGAAAACAAGTGGTGACGAATCCACCACACTTATTTTCCCCAGCAGTTAGTAGTTTAACCAAACAAAAAAAAAAAAAACAGGCTGAGAAAAGCGCCCATACCAGCAACCCGGAAAGGAAGATGCGAGTCGCTCAATGGCGGCAAGACTGACGAGGACCGGCGCCGGGGGAAGAAGAAGAACGAAGCGAGACGCTGGAGTCGGCCTGGAATTTTCTTCCCTCTGTCCTCGTTGTCCTCTCCTCTCGGGGGCACGGACCAGGAAATCAACACACCGGCCGTTCGCGATGGAATCACACGCTTGGGCAGAGACAGGGAGAGAATGACTATTCTATGGCCGGCTTCTCCACTAGTTAATGCCGTCGTTTGAGGTCGCTGACGGGCTCCAAATGGACGGGTGGGTAGGGAAATCGAAGGCTGAGATTTGCAACGGGCTCAGGTCATGGAACACGAGAAGATGCACGACGCAGCACAACCCCTTTTGTTTGGAAGATTTTGTATTTTAGTCGTTTGAAATTTCTTCATTTTTCAGCCGATGTCACAACATCTAAAAATAATAACAACTAGCATGGCAGCCCACACATTTGCACGATATGTATGTATTAAATTGATTGAAATAATTATTAATTTATGTTCTTTATAATTGTTATCTGTTTAGTATTTCTAGCTGATTGTACAATAACATAAAATTTATAAAAATATATATATAAGTTGATCGTACAATAATGAGAAGTGTATAAATTATATCTAGGTATTTTACAAATAGGCCTTAAGCCGTCCAGGATAGGCATCGAGATTCAAGAAGAGAGAGTACAGAGTCATTTCACATGATGTCTCAATATGAAGACGAATCTTAGGCAGTGAGATGTCTAAATATCGATTGAGAGTTTGATTGTTTTAATAAATTTTTGAAATAATTTAGTTACTCGCCCTTTTACCCCTAATTAGGTGAAGCACTGTATAAAACTAGCTAGGTAGTGCACACTGCTAGTATAAAAAATTTAAATACCATATTAAATGCCGCATGATTTTTTTGTCTTATTATTGTTATTCGACTCTCACAATAAGCTTAGGATTTAGGATGTGGTGACGTGATGGCAATAGTGCGCAATTAATAAACTTATATATAGGTATTTTAGCTATTTTATAGTAATAACAATTGTATGTAATTTTTAATACATATGGGGCATTTTGGACTATTTTTTCATAAATATAGTGGTGGGTATTTTAAATTTGGAATGGAGGGAGTATCTTTTGCCTCTTGTCTATTGAATTGAACTCTTCTTCTTTTTTTCATTTTTTATTTATTTTTCATTTTTTATTGGCGTGCTCCGTTCCTGGAAATCTGGGATCAGAGACTGAATCTTTACACGACACTAAATTAATGTGGTAATTTCTAACTTTTAAGAGAGAATGTGGTGGTTTTGGACTATTTTTCACAATAAGTTTAGGATTTAGGATGTGGTGTCGTGATTTCTTGGCAAAATATTAATATAATGAATTGGTACAACTTCAAGAGTACAAGTATAAACAAATCTGTATATACAGTAAAAACGCATTAGAGTGCTATCGTTATGTTTTACTACATCGAAGTGAACCTCAGCTATCAACCACTAATACCGTGCTAATAGAAAACATGCAGAAGATTGGAAAGAGAGAGAGAATAATCGTGCATTTTTTTAGCGTTGTGTAGTAGCAGCTTTATTCAAAAAAAAAAAGGGCCACATGCCCCCGGCCTTCATTGGAGGCAGTTGTGTAGTAGCAGCTTTGTTGCTGAAAGATATTTCTGAAATTTGCCAGGCTCAAATGGGCACGGTCTTGAATCTAATGGCGCACGGTGGGTCAGGGGCATCAAGAACAGTGTTTTCAACACCTTTTTTCTTTGCTACGTACAACTTGGTGTGTTAGGAAGCGAAGAAATTCTATGTTTGTCACTTTGCCAGGGGAGAAAGGACTTGTAAAGGAATGCCGAGTTCGTGAACGATTTGATCCATTGCTTCTCCATTTTCTCCGATATGTCAAACTACGATGCAAAACCACCGGAAACACTGCTGTGGTCCGTGGAACTGCGGATGCTGACAGCAACAGTGCATGTGCATCAATGCAGGCTGATCACTGTATCAGATCGCACTCGCATCAAATAGTGCGTGGAGGCGCATTCCCGGCCATCTAAAAAAACGGTGTCCATTTGTCACGATTAAGTGTAAATGCATGTGCAGCACGCACACGAGCCGACTTCGACGGTGTAACTATTTATCAGTCCAGATTCACAACCGTCGCTCTCGAAGCTTAGGCCTTGTGTGTGCCGACGAATAAGCTCCCCAGCACACCATTATACTAGCATACGGGCTCAACATCATCTCTCATATCGTCAGCATTTATGCCTCGACAGTGCTAACACCGACTTCCCTTGCTATCCGGATACCATTTGGTGGTTTCGTCATTTTAAGATGAATGTGAACACTCACCAGGTCAGTGTCACCATTTCTTCTCCCTTTTTACGTGAGCTTACCTTTTATATTATGAGAGTATAATGCTCGGTTTGGTTTTTAGAATATGTATGAAAGAATTGCATTGTGCTGAAAAATGCATCTCTATGACAGTATGACCCCAATAAGGCAATAACTGTGTTTTTTGACGCAAAACTGTGAGGGAGTTCCCACAATGCATTTTTCATTAAAATTAGAACAGAGTTAAATATGTACAAAAAAACAACCCAAATGGGTAGTCAAAAAGGAAATAAAAACAAGGTCAGTAAAACAGAGTTAAGAAAGTTGTTCTAGCCATTGGACTATGTTTTGCTTCATTCCTTCTGGGACCCTATGCAGGTGAAGAAGGACTTCTCTTTGAATCTCACGACCCAAAGGCTCAATGGGACCTGGAAATAACTGTGTTTGGGCCAAGAAAAAATTCACATCCAGTGAAAAGCTGTTACGCTACTGGGAAAATGGAAGCCGCGTCCCGTAACTGGTGGAGCATTTCTTTCAGGGCTGATTTTGTCCTTGCGTGACTCAATGTATACTGGATAGTACAGAAACAATTTTGAGTATGAACCAGTAATGTATTATTTGCTATTTAATTTATTTCTTATTGCAGTGATCAGCCAGTTAGTCCTCGTCTATTTCCTCCATTGGATCTATACGATTCCTCCCGTCACATAAGGTTGATACTCCTCACTCAGCTGGCTTTAGCAGCAACCAGTGATGACTGCGGCGTAACTTCGGGAACGAAGGTCCCGTTGGTGTCATGGTTAGCATGGTCAGTTTTTGCATCAGCCCAAAAGCTTGCTGCTTTGACATCATCTTTCACCATAAGCTTGGAGTACTCCTCATGATTGTACACCACATTGTTCTTTCCCCCAAACTCTACAGGAAGGACTTCCGGATCAATGTACCTGTGCATCAGCTTCATGCTCTCTTCGTCCTTCGCATACACGAAGTTCACCTTTTCGAGTGATTTTGGGTCAAGGAAAATTTTGACAACCTGATAGAATTCTCAACACTGAAGTTAACAATAAAAAGGGGCCATCATTCGTTTTGTATATTTCCACACTATATGAAAGCAAACGGTTAAAAGGGAGGAGATACATAAAAAAAGCTTTATGAAATGTTTGTGAATGAAAAAACGAGATACACACAAAAGATTTTGAATGCAGAGAGCTGAGAACTTTATTACCTTATAAAAAGTCTCAAATATTTTAGGGGGATTAAACAGAAAAGCAATGGCCAGCCTCTCAGGATAGTGATTTTGCAGAATACTTGTACTTTCTCTGGCCGTCTTCATGGGCGTGGCATCTGCCATTGTCCAACCTGTGAAGTCTATCAGCCATACCATTTTTTCTTGACCTTCAGGCAAGTTGAGAATTGCATTCTCCAACACATATACCAGAAACCGTATCTTCCCTTCATGGGATGTTGAGTTCTGAAATTTTAGAATAATATATAGATATGAGCTGTAAGATAACGAGGATAGGGAGGCTAACTATTTCTGGAAGGAGAAGGAAGTAGGAAGACGAAGTATTGCCTCCTTTGTAGGTCTCATAATAACAACAGTTCTCCCCTCCCTATCTCGGAAACTCGCCCTGTACATTTTGCCTGTTTCCGCTTCAACAGAAACATCAGGCTGGCAGCAAATACGGTGTTTAGTTGCTTGAGATGGATTCGGAGAAAACTCAGGACAAAAGAGAAAAGCAGATTTACCCAGCGAATATCTTCTGGTCTGTAAGATGCCCTCCACTTGAGACTTTCTTCCAACATTTTTCTCGACTTGCTAACATTCCAGTTACGGGCTTCTAGATATCTCATCAAGCATGCTTCACTGCAGTAATTCTCATCCCGGGCAGACAAAGGCCCAAGTGCTGTTTTCAGCTCACTAATCTGTTCAAAAGAAATTGTTGCATTAGACATTAACAACAAAACATTAGGGACATCTCAACACAGAAGCAATAAACCATTTATGTAATGATTCACAGTCCTCCTTGGCGCTGGAGGGGGGAAAAAAACTAAAACCGTTTGTCAGCCATGTATGTTCAATGCAGATAAAGGCCCAAAGGGCAATTCTCTGTGACAAAAACATGCACATACCATCTCAAAAGAAAGAAAAAAAAAACATACGGAGTCTTCATGTGAAGTGGTAGCACACTCACATCAAACGGTATGCATAAGCCAGCCTTGACAGGTTCTGACGTGCAAGGGTCTGTGGTGCTTCATTTGCAGCAAATGAGTTTATCGTAGTTATAACACAAATAGATGAACTGAACACTTGTCTACAGATCAGATGCATGCTCCTCCAGTAATTCACTATGGGGTTTGTGCAAAATAGCAGGCCAACGCAAAACCTCAAACATCAATTGGAAAAAAGATTAATAGGATAGGCATTTTGTATTCACAACATATTCATTCCCATCAGACGGTAATAAGTCGGACATCTTTTGTAAGCATGTGAAGCACAATTTTTGGCAAGTACAACACAATTTAAACTCCTGCATATACTCTTAGAAAGTGGATAACTATGTAGGCAGCCAAGAATCTCAGGTTGTATCCCCTTGCTGAAATAGTTAACAGATGGCTCAAAATTCCACTTAAATTTCTTCAAAACACATGAAGTGGTGATAAACATTTGGCTCACGGCGTAGACACACATTTCGAAGATAGATTGGCATATTTTCGAAGCCACAGCTTTCAGGCTGGCAGCAACCATTGCTAGGTTCAGGTTTTTAGTATGTGCTGACATTTGTCTAGCAGTGGGTTTAAGTGGGAAGCTTGATGCTGGGTCTTTTTAGTTCCCTTCAGTTGTGTCAAGTGGTATAACAAAATAAAAAAAGGGAGATCTGTATTTTATTCTGTTTTGGAATCAGTATATCATTCGTTCTTTTTTTCCCCCTCACACGGTATATCGTTCATTCTAATGCTTCAACAAACTCATGATAAGAAGACAAGGAAGACAAGTTTCATAATAAGTACCTTTGCTTCTCTCTGCTCAGCATCATTTGAATTGAAATGAGAGGCATGCTTTCTCCTAAACATGATTTCGTCCACTCTTATTGATGCTCAATCCTAAAATGGATGATGCATTTTGTTAAAACATTAAATAATAATAAAAAACCATATCTATTCAATCTGAAAAGCAAAACTCAATAGTATATAAGTAGAACCAATATTACGCGTGACACTATAATCAGATTTGCTATTTCATATGCAAATATCAGGAACAGAGTAATTTGCTAGCAGAGTATTTACATATTATGGGCATGAATGAACTGTATACTTTCCATTAAAAGAAGATAGAAATGAAGCATAGGCTGACATAAGGATTTGGGCCCTTTACTGGATCTGAAAATAAATACACCGACATGTTCAAGTTTTTCTAGACGAAGAACAGCATGGGCGGGCATCTTCCCCTTACTGATTGGCTATGAAGTACTATTTATTCTATTACATCTGTAGGCCAACGCCTTGAGCTGACAAGGAAGGTACAACACCATACAACAGACAAGTATACTTCACTTGGCATTTAAGTGGGATATGGACATAAGTACAAGTAGCACTACTTGCATCTGGTACCCCTTAACTCCCTGTTTGCAATTTCCTTTTTGCTGGATGTAACGTACATGGACAGCTAAACTGTCATACTCAATTTTAATTATTAATTAGCAGGACCTAAATAGCACTTCCCTGCTGAAATTCACCCAGTTTTCAATAACTTCAACTTAAGGTTGTTTTTACTCTTAACATCTGCCTGCAAATGCCAATGAACTCATAAAGGAGATGACAGATTAGATCTGACATATAACAACATGATGCAAACATGAACATCCATTACTCGGAATTTCCTACAGGCTCTACGATGAACCTGCATATCTCTCCCCTCAAAACAATATACTCCGTATTTCTATTTTCATGCTACTAGACTGACGGTACAAAGTAAGTAGTACAAACTAAGAACAGGAACGAGCAGGGTTGTAGCAGAACAGAGACTTAAGGTGAATGATTACAACGAAACGAACCCATTATTTCCCAAGAAAATATGAGAAACAAGAAAAGCAGCTTTTTATTCGCAGGACACAATTGGCATCGCTCCGAATCCACCACACCCGTTCTTTCAAAGAGGAAGAAGGAATCTACCGCACCAGACCGTAATCTCGCCAAACAACAAATTTACACCAAGAAGGGAAATTAGATCAAGAAAAAGCATCCGTACCAGCAGCAAGCGCGACCAAGAAGCTGCAAGTCGCGCAATGGCGGCAAGACTGACGAGGGCCGGCGCCAGGGGGAGAAGAAAACGAAGGGGAACGCTGGAGTTGGACTGGAATTTTTCCGCCCCCCGTCCGTCCTCGCTGTCCCCTCCTCCGGCCCTCTCGGGACGCAAGAATCAACGCGCCGGGCCTCCGAAATGGAATCACGCACTTGCCATGTTGCCGAGAGGGAAGGGGTTTGTTGACGGCTGGCTTCTAGATATCGATTCGCTTTCTGGAGTTGTTTAATGCCGGCTCTTGAGGTCGCTGACTTTGCAACACAGACGGGTGCTGCGATGTCAGATCAGATAGCTGAAGTGAAACCGACGGCTGAGATTTGAGCTTGACGCAAATAGCAGCCTTCGGCGTCAGCGCATGGAAACACGAGGGAAGAATTTTCTTTGCCTATACGGTTCTCCATCTGAGTGCGAGATGAGCTATTGTAGTCTAGCCGGTTCGGTCGTACTACTGTATTTCTTTATAGAAATCGGTCAAGCCAGTCCATTGGATCAGGGGGCATGCGACCGGTTTCCACCCCTCCTGATCATGTGCACAATGATTCAAATTTCATGTAAGCGAATACAAGTTTGAATTTAGATCTATAACATCTTGTTGCGAGTCAAATCCAGGGTACGAGAAAAATGGTGTACCAATTGGGGTCACGTAGGAGAAGAACCAACAATTGATTAAAATCTTTTTCCCCTGCAGAAAAGTGCTACAGACAAATAAATGTCATCATTTTAGGATTGGGATCTCACTTGACAAAATCGAGTTTTGTGGTATGATACAGACAAAACTACTATTTTTCAATGGACTCGAGACAATAACTCCACCTCTTTATGTCCAATTCTCTAATGACACCGGAGGTTAAGACAATAACTTCATACTACGCACCCCTCCATTGAACCAGTTACATTTTCAAAATGATTTTCAAACACTACGTCAATTTAAACCATTTTACTTGCGACGCATTGGCATGTCAGGAAAACCCGAACACGCTTGTTGCAACATCTTAACGGCCCGATCCGCGGCATATTTCTCGTGACCGTAGATTACGTGGATCCAATCCGTCACGCATCTGCCTCCCTGCCCAACTCACCATAACAAGAGGCCCAGCCCAGACTTCGCACTCCGCGCCAGCCCACGAAACCGAACCACGAGTCAGACAGCACGCGACATGGAAGCCGAGCAACCAAGCACCGCGCCGGCGCCGCCGCTCCACCTCGTCTTCCTGCCATTCCTGGCGCGCAGCCACTTCACCCCTCTCGCGGCCAAGGCTGCCTCTGCGGCCGGCGGAGAAGGCGGCGCCACCTCAACGACGGCGTCCATCGTAACCACGCCCCACTTCGCAGCCCTCGCGCCGCCCTCCGTGCCCGTGCACGTGGCGCCGTTCCGCTCCCCGGTCGCGCACGAGGACTTCTCCCGCCTACCCGACGAGCCCGCCGCCGCGCAGGCCTTCTTCGCCGCCGCGGAGGCCGCGCTGGCGCAGGCGCTCGCGGCCGTCCTCCGCGCCCACGACGGCGGCGCCAGCGCCGTGGCGGTCGTCTCGGACGCCGTGTTCTACTGGTCCTCCCGAGTCGCGCGCGAGTGCGGCGGCGTGCCGCACGTGACGTTCCACACCGTCGGCGCCTTCGCGGCGGCGGCCATGGTCGCCATCCACCTCCACCTCCGCCGCCCCGCGGCGGAGCCGTTCGCCGTCCCCGGCGGCTTCCCGCACGCCGTGAAGCTCCGGCGGGCGCAGGTGAACGAGGAGGCGCTCGCGCACCTCCCGCTGTTCCGCGCCGCCGAGGCCGAGACCTGCGCCGTCGTCTTCAACAGCTTCTCGGCGATGGAGGCGGACGCCGCGGCGTACTACCGGAGCCAGCTCGCTGGGCGTCCCAAGAACGTGTTCCTCGTCGGGCCCACCCGCGCCGCGGCCGTCTCTCCACGCACCGGCGGTTGTGGCGGCGGCGTGGGGGAGCGTGACGCGATCCTGCAGTGGCTCGACGGCCGGCCGGCGAGGTCGGTGGCGTACGTGTGCTTCGGGAGCACGTGCGCGCTGGGCGCGAGGCAGCTCCGCGAGCTGGCCACCGGACTGCGTGCGTCCGGCCGGCCGTTCCTCTGGGTGATCCCGACGGATCAGACGGAGGAGGAGGAGGAGCGCGCGTCCAGCCACCACGGGATGGTGGTGGCCGGGCGGTGGGCGCCGCAGGCGGAGATCCTGGCGCACCCCGCCGTGGGCGGGTTCGTCACCCACTGCGGCTGGAACTCGGTGATGGAGGCCGCGTGCGCCGGCGTGCCGCTCGCCACGTGGCCGCTCCGCGCCGAGCAGTTCCTCAACGAGGCGTTCCTCGTGGAGGTGGCCCGCGTCGGCGTGCGGGTGCGGGAGGTGGCGAGCGAGGCGGACCGGGAGGCCGTGGTGCCGGCCGACGCGGTGGCGCGCGCCGTGGGGAGGCTCATGGGCGACGGCGAGGACGACGCGGCGAGGCGGGCGAGGGCTAGGGAGCTCGGCGCCGCGGCGCGCGCGGCCGTGGCGGAGGGCGGGTCGTCGTGCCGTGACTGGGAATGTCTCGTGGGCGAGCTCAAGGCGTTACACGCTCACAAAAGTGCATGGTGCACCACCTGATAACTGAATCGTGTCAGTATTTGTTTCATGTCATTTCACGCAAGGATACGCTGCGGTTCCAGACTAAAAATTACAGTACGGATTTACATGTTACGTGTAAAATTTTACTGGTCTAAGGGAATGTTGAACTTTTAAAAGTGTGAAGAATAGTGTACACGATTAGTGGTATGATCAACCATTTCACAGTTTGTACATCTCACTGTTAGAGAGAGAGGCATCAAGAACCAGAAATGTCAAGCGCATGCAAGTGCAGTTCATATGGGGTGCAAAATTCAACATAAGTATGAGATAGACGGTGCTACAGGACATGCCTGCTCCCGTTGTTGGGCTCACGTTCTTCTTGGGCCGGGCTGGGCACAGGAGCAAAATGAAGCAAGTCGAGCTGGACCGTGCGATGGGAGATAGACGGTGCTACAGGCCTACAGCGATCTGACGCCCGGTCCCATCGCACCCCTTCCTCGTTCGTTCACCAGACGCGCCCGTCCTTTTTTCTCTCTCTCTCGCTCGCAGCCATGGAAGCGATAGCGCACCCGCCGCGGACCCTGACCTTCGGCTCGGATCGACGAGCTCCACCTGGACGGCACCCCCAACGTCGACCCTCAGCTCCGAGCGCCGTCCCCAACTCCGCCCCCGCGCACGGGTCGTCGACCCCCTGCCCGGCGCCCTTCAATCGGCGGCGACCTGCACATCCAAGGTAAGCTTTTGCTCACTCTCTAATCTTTCAATATTTCTGCTTTGAAATCATGAGTGGATCTGATTTGTGCACTGCAAATCCTTAGAGTTCTTGTAGATTTGGGAAACTGAAATTGAGTGTGTTAAAATGAAAGAAGTGTTGATTGCTTAATTGTTATGTGTGCTTGTAGATGGACCAGAGGACCAAGCCTCTAGGTGTCAATCTGTAAGAAACAGAAATTCTGTTACTTTTTTATTGCGCAATTAAATTTCTTCGAACAATAGAATGCAATTAAATTAGTAAGAGGCTTTTTTGATTGCGTTCTAACCATCCTGCTGTTGAACCATAGATTACTTACCTAGGTACTGGTTCTGGTGGTCATCATTTGATTTTCAAAATTTATAAATCTAACAGCACCCAAACTGATATTTTGTGTCCAATTGAATGATTCAATTTCAGTTCAAGAAGGCCATGTGTGCGGTTATAGGTATTGAGCTGTAACAGAATTTCTGTTTCTTACAGATTGACCTAGAGGCTTGCCCACAAATTGTTCCTGTTTGTTATTTACTCAACAGTGCCAAGTGTGGAGGTAAAGATGCTAAGGAACATCTTGAGTCAGTCTTGGAGGAGAGGGACTCATGCTCTGCAGGAAGGAAATGCTGCACCCGCACTGTATACTTGCTGGAGTCGATTCCACAGTGGCCAGGTAACGAATATTATAGCCCGACAGCGGAATTTAAACCTTCTTATGAGATATGTGTTGTTCAGTTACCATGGGGGCGGTCTTTCCCTACCGGCCGAGTTTTTTATGTTGTTCATTTTAGTGATCAAACTCTTTTACTTCCACTGCTTATAGTTGGATAAATAAATTGAAATGTTTAAAGAATCATTATCTCTACTTGAGTACTTGTTCAAGTGATGAATAACTTCGTTGGTAATAGTGATGCCAAAAATTATGTTCTCTGATCTGAAGGTCTGAATCATTGGTTATTAAAAATCAGGAGGGGATTGGCCAGGAAGGAACA